>OZ001651.1:10779388-11200539 GCA_963924145.1 Pyrausta purpuralis
TTTCAACCCCAGACTGTATTTACAAATATCACCATTACAGGGTAGGGAATCTTTTCTCTAACTTCCCGTTATGGCAGTAACGGGTTGTATTTTGTTACATTATGTTGATAGTCGATAAGGATAAAAGAGGGTTCATCTATGGTTAGCGTCCATACTGTGTGTGTTAGGAAATATTTGTGTAGATTATGGTCAGAAACTTGTGGAAACCACAATTTTAGTTTTAAAGCAAGTCAATTTGTATCTGACAACATATTTGAGTCTAAAAAGTGTACTATTAATGACAATGATCTATCACATCCTACCATAGTTTTAAAATAGTAAATTTAACCAAAGTATACACATAACTTTGTAAATTTTAAAGCTAGAAGACACAAAAAACTTTAGGGACAGTAAGCTTTAGCTCTGATAGTCTTGTTCAAATAAAAATAAAGTTTAGTTGCGTGGTAAAAAACGACCTGTGAACCTATTCATGTATTTAAAATAACCTATTATAACTTTAAAAAAAGAAATAACTGACTTCAAAACCACAATGCACTAAAAAGTCTCAAATAAACCCTTGACCTTTTAAAGGAAAGAAATCCATTTTAGGCGGTCTTTACTATGACTCTGTTCTTTAAGAAGCTACAAATTACTTATCATAAGTTCTGTCATTAAAATCACTGAACTTCTAAGCGTTAAGGAGACAGGATTGTTGACTATCAGACGCAACAGCACGTCAACATTAAAATTATAGTAAAAAACATGGTTTCCCTAGATTGCACCAAGATTCTATCATCAGATCCCGACTAGGCAACACTAGGACCAAATAGAAGGTACCTCTAGGTAGGCGAATTTTTTTTCGGTCTTCAAATGACTGTAATACGAGGTAACCCAATCCCAAAAAAAACCTAAGTCGAATACATAACTTCCCCCTTTCTAAAGTCGGCTAAAAAGTAGCCAATTTTCATCGCGGTTAATATGATGTCGCTATGGCCTAAGTAAAAAAAATAGTTGATAGCAAATTTCATGAATTTTCATATGTGATTTTGTAAGATTCATGGCATGTACGGACAACAGCACGTCAAGGTAAACACTGCGGTATCTTATTCAGTTGTAATAAGGGCTAGTTTGCAACAAAAGTAGGTAACCTGATGTTCTGGCGACTGTACTACGAGTTCCACGAAATCTCGTCTTTGTTCATACGGGAAGAAACAGTAACTAGTTCTAGTATCTAATTTTATCCTAATTACTTGGCGCAAGGACTAAAAGATTCAGGAAATGAACAAAGCCATAAAAGTTTGGGGCTATCTGCAGAGAGCATAATTTACTTTGATTTATGGAACTTAGATGACTATTTACAGTTGATGCCATATTAACTGTCATAAAGATAAACATTGTAATAAATAACAATTTTAATACGACATGGATGCAAAAAAAAATAACGCAGAACCAATTTGTGTGTAAACATTTTTACAATAATAATTATTCCTTTTTAATAATCATAATCATACCAGTAAGAAGCTTGTTTTAAAAACATTCTTGCCTTTACGCTACCCGGTAGTAATTACATAAAATCTCAAGATCTTCTCTAAATGGAACAGCAGGTCCATATCTAGACTAGACAGAATGCCCTTAAATAGCTAGTTGTCACTGCTTATTTAGCTAATTATTCAGGTCCGTTATTGTTTTATATCATCTGCTGACTTATTATTCATATCGCTTTTATTATAATCCATTTGTTGATGTAAATTACGAGCATGTTATTTAACAGACCCTATTTTAAATCACTCGCTTGGATATGGCGTGTGATTCGTTCAGACGAACTAAAAATCAACGAAGTCAAGCAAAATATATAAGTGAATACTCACAAAATTAAGTGGTATTTATTTTAATCACACCTGTGAGGAATGAGAATGTTTGATTTCTCAAATCGGACATTGATCAATGAATATCTGACGCTATTTTAACGCGAGCGATTTTAAAAATAAGGCTCCTTTTAAAACACTTTTTTTTGTAAACAAATTATAAATCAACGGATACCACGCTAAATACAGACGTTTAGTATTCACAAAATTCAGAAATCTTTTTTTTTATCACTCCCGTGTGGAGTTGTATTATTATCATTCGAAAAGCGGCCATTATTAATCAATTAATATCACCCACCATCTTGACACAAGAGATTCAAAAATAGGGCTCCAGAGCTGGTAAATGTTACATTTGCTAACAAAGGCTTTGGTAGCATAACGCATTTCAAGAAATAATTTGCTAAACCAAAACACGCAGAAAAGAAGTGTGTTATTATTTTTTAGTACTATTATATCTCTTATACATCATACATACAGATTTTACCATGTATGTATTTAGTCGTAAAAAATGTGCAGCTGCTGGCAAAATAAGTGCATGTTATGTAAAGAGCTAAAACACTATTTTTATTGATAGCAAAATGTATCAAAATATTTTTATATATGTGAAGTTAAAGGTTACAGGAAACTAATTACTTTTAAATGAAATTTGATATATTAAGCTTGAATTACGCATTTCTCACGCACGCCTACTTGCGTATGCGCAGCACACGCGGTCAGTGTATCCGACTAGAATCGCGGGGCCGGTCACGATGCACTCACACTGGGCCTGATCCTAGTGACACACCGACTAAAATAAAAACTAAATTAGATTTCTCTTTCTCATCTAAATAAATGAAATGAGACACAATGCAATGTTAAACTAGCTGTCAGTTGTAAAGTAAATTTAGGAGTCCATAGCTACCACTTGATGTACACGCTGATTGTCAGCGTGTACATCAAGTTGTAGCCACTACAAATTAGTGGCTATAAGTCAGACATTTCTAAACAGAAATAATTTTGTCTTAGCTTTTGTTGGTGCATCACTAGAATCAGGCCCATTGTGACTTCGTTAATAATGTAACCTATGACTTTAGTTGGCACTAGAGGTATATCGTATTATGACGAATCGTCAATTCGCAGTTGTTTCGATTAGAGTCTAGTTTTTCCTTCACTACGCTTGTGCAAGTTTTTCTTTTTAGATTAAGGGTCCAAGTCCAAGATTGAAAAATTGGGCCTCTAAGACCCAATTTTTCAATCAGTCGGGGCAAGATGGCGTGGGATGTTCTTTAAAAAAAAATTTTGAATGAAAATCACATGAATTCGCACAGGAGTCATTTGACAAAATATAGCTCAATTTAGTGAGTTACTCAGTTATATTCGTGTTTTTTTTTTAATCGCTTTCGAACGTAAATCACACGCAATTACCAAGCAAGTGATAAAAAATATAGCTCGAGATCTCTGTCATACATACATATGCATGTAAAAGTTTTATACCAAAAGCTTCCTTTGCTGTTATTTTAGCCAACTCATCCGTTGCAAAAATAATTTTCAAAAGCATTGTCCCTCCTGGTGCTCCTGGTGACCATTGTCCTTGTTTGTTTTTTAAATTAATCTTTCTCATATTTATGACAGCGACCTAACTTGACCCGTGAATCTTGACGGTCAGCAAAGACATTATAAGTAGGTATGTCGCCCACAACTAGGCATTGAGCATTTTCTGCTTTTTTTAAAATGTGACATTACCTTGTATATAAAAGTCTTCAGTTTGTTGTTTATTTAGTATTTTGAACGTCCGGAGGCTGGGAACAATGATCATAATCTCTTTTACGCTGATAATGAGATAAAAATAAATAAGCAAACCAGTAATTTATTAAACTATTTAAATAATTATATATTCTTCATTTAATAAGCGTCTAAAATTAAAACATAAAAAACATAAATAAATTACACAACTTTAAAAAAAAAACATACTTGTTAAAAATTATGTGATTGGTGTCCAATAGTGTATTTATATTTATTTATTTATACTATTGTAGCAAATAATATGTTATGTATCTACTCCATTACGCAATAAATAAACTTGAAACTGTGATAGTAAATTTTAATAAGCGTAATCTCGTAGTGCCTAAATCTACTGACTCAATTAGACCGGAATATGTGACCCGATTCCTCTGTGCTCTCATACTTACACCCTCACACTTCGCACCCAAATTATATGTTAATTCATGCATTAACTCAAATGTCTGAAAATTATATTTGGACGTAAGAGATGAAATAAAATATGCGTAAAATAATTCTACCCACTGTAGGAAGTAATTGGACTTCGACATCATTTATTCATCATTAAATTCAATGCTCTACTAAAATTAAAATGTAAAAAAATATCATCGTCCAATGAAACACCAGTCATAAATCATAAAAACTTAAGCAAGCTTTAAAACATCTTTGTGATCGTAATTAAATATCAAGAAATAGGTTTCCGTATTGACAATTTTACAATTATCTAAATCTAACAAATTATCGTACCAAACAGCTAGGTAATAGCCGTGGTGGCTGGTATAGCTCAATTTTGTAAGGTTCATGTATATAGTGCCACTTACCCTTAGTAAGGAGACGTAAAGTCTAGCTAGTCGACTTAAGTAGCGTCTATAAAGCAGTAGAACGAATTTAGTAGCAGGTTTCTTCCAAGCGATCGTGCAGCCCATGCTTAGAATGCTTGAAATTCGTCACGACCTACCTGCGGGAAAATAAAGCTGGCATACAATCTGAGGACAAGCTACAACTAAGTTACAGTCAGTTAATACAGTCTTACTTTAAGTTGAGACTAGAATAGTGGCTGGCAAAATATTTGGTTTTTAATCATGTGTACAAAAAACACGCCTTAAAATCTCCAGCGGGCCTAAGACCCTTTACACACTGCGACTTAGCAGCGATACAGTCGCGATGCTAACGCGCGTTATAAAACATGACGCTGCGACGGGAGGGGAGGGGGCAAACTCAAAACGCGCGGACGAAATCGCGGGGGACCGCTAGTTAAAAATAAAATGACATAAATTAAAATAATTGTAAACAAAACCTGTAAAAAACCAGCCAAGTGCGAGTCAGACTCGCACACTAAGGGGTCCCGTGCCAACTTTAACTGAAATAGAGATCCGCTTACCTACTTCCACTTAGCCAAAATACCCCAATATTTTGTTGACAGCAAATATAACATAGCAAACGAAAATTTTGTCTAAAGTGTAGTTATGATATACATCATGCATTATTTTTACAAAATTTACACTTACTTAGTTTAAAAGTTACATGGGAGTGACGCCCATTTTACGACTTTGGAAGCGTCTATCTCTCTAACGTTAGACTTTTAGAGAAAATGGTTTCAGGAACCTCGACGTCATTTTAAAACACCTATCCATTGACACCCAACACGCGTAGGTTTGTCATTTTTTTTAGGTTTAAGTTTTATGTTACTTTTTATAAGGGTATCGCAAAACGGTGAACAGGATACATCTACCTACTAAGTTTCAACTGTATAATACTAATAGTTTCAGAATAAAGTGGCATACGGTCGAACAGACAGACTTGACGAAACTATTAGGGTTCTGTTTTTGCCAGTCGGCTACGGAACCCTAAAAAAACGAGACTGTATACACGCTTCAACTCAGCAAACAAAGTCACAATCCTCACATTCAAGCCCATTGTGACAAAATATAATTATGTTTAATTTCGCGTGTCACGGACAGATTTGAATTTCAAATACATCCCTTATTGTCCCCAAATCGTATTCGGATTGTCGTTTTGTGAATGCCATACGTTATTCTGTGAGTTGATACAATGTTTGCCAGAGTCATTGAGACTGCCACATAGTTTACTTGCATATTATTTAATTAAGTAGTAGGCATTATATCCATATCGTCCTGAAGTACCATCAAGTTGTCTTATTTAGCTAAATGATACTTTACTTTTTTTGTTTTTATAGTGTTTTGTCACCATACAAACTGAGTAATATAAATTTCACTTGTAAAAAGCCACTTTGGCGGTGACAGACGATGAAGTTATTCCCGTGTCTTACGCTATCCGGGTGTATACGTGCGTATACCACTCGGCCACCGTCACATTAGCAATCCTGTTAAATTTTGCAAGCGCTCACCATAACGCGTAAACTGCGTGACACTATAAAATATTGCGAGATTGCTCTCACAATATTCAGAGTAAAATTTTTTTTACAAATAAATAAATATCCTTTGGACATTCACACATCGCCATCTAGTCCCAAAGTAGACTAACATTACAAATATTTATCCAAAGCCAAATAAGGCCAATATATGTATAATTTCATTTTTTACACTTCCTCGTCTGTCGCAGCTAAGGTTGCTTTTTACAAGTGCATTTTATATAGCTAAATGATGTTTGTATTTATGACTTCAGTGGTACTCATTGATAACGTATACGTAAAAAAGAACATGAATTAAGATTTTCTTAGTGAAATAATAAATAGGATGTGGCCTGTAATAGGAAGAATATGTACCTTACCAGTAATCATTTTACATTGTTATTTTCTCACCACGGATGTAAAAAAAAAAAAAATTTGAACCAGCAATGTATTTGAACAAATGTGTCCAGTCATAGAACTTGTCATTTTCAGGGATTGTAACTTTCGATTACTATATCTCCAAGTTAAAGCATTTAAGAGCACTGTGACCATATCAAGGCAACTACGAATACTTTGTAGAACCAATGATTAAGAATTTTGCTTCTTATGCAGGCAACGCTGCTTATTCTTCGTAGAGCAACTATTGAAGCGTCTGAATGATAATTTGAAGCAAACTAATGTGAAAAGCCACACAGCCCATGTGCTACTTATCATCTAGTAAAGATAGTTTTTGACACTCCAAACTTTCAAGTCTTATCTCTCTTCCCAATTTAGCCAAGAGCTTTCAACTCGAGATTGTACAGTGGCCAGCATATCAGGTTACCTATTTTTGTTGCAAACTAGCCCTTATTACAACTGCATAAGATACCGCAGTGTTAACCTTGACGTGCTGTTGTACGGACAACACGACGTCAAGGTTAACACTACGGTATAAAGTTGTAATAAGGGTTATATTTCGATAAAAAAAATTAGCCTGATGTGCTAGCGCCTGTTCTTGTGTATCTTCCATAGCCATTATGTCACTATTATTATCATTAGTCGAACATATGCTCCGGATGACGGATGGTATCCATTTGACCCATTAACTGTCATTCAATCAACATTAAACTGTAGCAACCTTAGGTTAGGGCCGACTTAATTAAGAATTAATTATCCAGACGATTCGAAGATTATGACAGGAACTAGTACATCGACCTACATGCATGATACTTGTATAAGTAATCAGAATGTTATTTACCTAACAAAATAAGAATTATCCTTATCACCGTCACATTATTTTGTCAGAATCTATTTACGTATAGTTTGAAAACTTATCCAATGTAATTCTTTTTTATCAGTTTTAGTCATCATCAATCGAAAGTTTGTGTACCATATTATGTATATTTAAATAATTTCTATGTTTGTATAATAAATACATATTTTTCATTTTATATATTCGTATATAAGTAATAAGCAGTTTGTATGTTTATCATCGTATTATAGTCATCGTAATTTTACTTGCACCGCCTGTATATATTTGTTCTCTGTTCAGACCTATGGACTGGTAGAGAATGCTTTTGGCATTAAGTCCGCCATATGTACAATCTTATGTTTTGTGCATGAAGATTCTAAATAAATAAAATAAAATATATATTTGATTATTTCTACACATGAGTAATGATTGATATTTATTCATTCATATCACGCCCTACGTGTCAATTTATATTCATAACCAGAGTGGACTGTCATCCTCGATGACAGCAGATGTCAGATCAGTGGGTGCAATGTAGTGGATTTGCTACCAACATCGTCCTCCCCCATAACAAGGGTGAGGCTTGATTAGCAAGAGATGACTATAAAGCAGCTACCCTATTTGCTTACCCTATTGCTATTTAAAACTGCTCCTGTCTCACTTACTTTAACCAGTATGGGATTCATGAGTGAAAAGAACAGCTGATATCGACAACATGGACGTGTTTTATAGTTTAGGAATAGGGGCTAAGGGCTAAGCCGGTATGACGTTGCAAACAAGAAAATTATAGTAATCATTCGGAAGCAGTCTGATGGATACCTATTCAGACGCATTGAACGCATAATGCTTATAGTATGTGCTAAATAATAATAAATATGGAATACATACCCTACTAGCGGTCCCCCGCGACTATGTCCGCGCGTTTAGAATTTTTTTCCTCGCCTCCCGTGGGAACGTAATTTTTTCCTCGATACCTAAGTAAGCTATCCAACATATTTTATTTTTTCAAATCGGTCTAGTAGTTCTTGAGATGAGCGCGTACAAACACAAAATAAACTCTTCAGCTTCATAATATTAAGTACTTATAGATGACCTAGGAGGAAATACAGTAAAACATTGGTCTACATTTTGTCAAACATATAAATAACTCCCTGCCGCGTCGACTTAATGAGTGTAACGTTAGATTATTACTGTCCATAAGTTACGTAATGGATTGATTAAATATTAACTACTTACATCTTTAACCAAAACTACAAATAGTTTACCTAGCGATAATAATTCACAGCATTCTAGGGTAACAGCAACAAATACTAAGAAAGCTATCGTTAACCTAATGTTTGTCGAGGATTAAACACCAATAATGACCTGAAAGTGGCACAGGTTAATGACGTAGATTTGTCAATTAATTAAGAACGGGATAGGCGTCACGCGAAGTTTATCGAGCTTGCCCTACATCTGATACAAGGAGCTCATTTGTCCCCGATCCCAAATCTGGGCCCATTCGGATAAATTGAATTTGATTAGAACACGTAAAAGAGCAAATCTTGAACGGGGTCGAGAGAACGATCTGTTTATGAATTCGTGGGAGTAATATGGCAGCAATTGATTTGTAAACAATTTAGCCTATTGAGGACCGATTACTTACTTATTACGTTTCATTCGTGTAATTGAGATATTAATCAACCAAAATAAGTATTTTTGTTGATATATTTCATAGATATTATTATAACCCATCATTAATACATACTTCGTAACCCTCACTCTCCGACCTATATGACACAGCGGTTCAACTATCTGACTTCCACAACTTCTCGCAACCGCTCTTCACACTCCTCTTTACAAAGTCCGGCTTTATGTCGGACTCTTTTACCATCTCTGCGATTCGCCTTTGGAATTCTCTCCCCATGAAAATCAGAATATCCTCAAACAAACTTTCTTTTAAGAAGTCTCTTTACACTATCTTAACCTTGGCTCACTTCAGAATTAAACCACCATTTCTTTCACTGCTGTCGGTAATATCTTTAGAATAGATGTCATCAATATCTTCACTTCCCTATCTGTAACTTATTTTTTATTACATATACGTATTCTATGTTCGTTCATTAATCCCATGCTAATATATTTAAATATTTCTTTTATCTATGTTATTGTTCTATCTATCTATGTTTATGTATGTTTATGTTACTGCATTTTAAAATATTTTTTTTTTGGTCCCTCTTAGTTCATTTAAATATTCCGCCACTGCCTTAACTCTCTGCATTTCCCAAGCGGTTGACTGGTAGAGAATGCCATAAGGCTTTAAGTCCGCCAATTGTACCATTAACAGTGCAATAAAGTTTAAATAATTAAATATATCGCATTTCGTAAACACGTGGTACCTAAGTAACTGTCTAAATCAGGAAACAATTAAATTGGCAAGTAGTCTAAAGTTTGCTGTTTATTACAGGACAATAACACCGGCTGTGCTACTTTCGTTTGCATAAATTGGAAGTGTCAGCTACTAGTTTACGTTAGGCAACAGCTCCTAGCTTACGCGTAGCTAAGTTGGCGGCAAAATATTGTCTAAATGTACATAAAATTGAAATATATTAAGATTAATGAGCAATATCCTGCTGCAAGTGCACATTATCGCTTGTAGAAGACATTAAAAATCATGTCGTAAAAACGTTGTAATTTTTCAATAAAAATAGTAATATTCCGATCCCAAAGTAAGTAGCTAATACACTTGTGTAATGGAAATCAGACATAACGGTGGTACCACAACATCCAGACCCGAGACAATACAGAACATTTTGATTTCTAAATTGACCCGACCGGGAATCGAACCCGGGACCTCGGAACGGCGACGCCTTGAAACCAGCGTGCTTAGCCACTACACCACGGAGGTCGTCGATTATAATTGATAATGTAAATTGATTAATTATCGATATTCCCATCAAGCCCATCACTGGAAAGTACAATCGCATTAAATGCTAGTAAGGAAGTATTTGCTTATTTTTTTTCCTATTTACGTTACCTAGGGTGTAAAATGCGCGACAATAAATTTTGGTGGAATCAGCAATCACGTTAACACGACTCCACTGGCAGGTATTAACCTAATTGTTTTGCATTTGCATCGTTTTATGGGTTCATTCCATTCCATTCGACCCCGATGATTTACACCTGCGAAGCCGAGAATTATAGGGGGAATTGACCCAAACCCAGATGCTATTCTAATTCGGGATATTAATGGCTCTTAACATTTTTATCGAGAATACCAATCGGTGTAATTAAAAATCATAACTGAAACAAAACGATAATATATTAAGAAGGTTGGCGTGTTTTACTTGGTGGAGAAGATGCGAAAACCGTAATGCTTTAGCAAACAAATATTACTTCTTTTATATATTTGGTTTGACAGGAATTTCGCCAATAATTTTTATATTGCTTACTATACTATACTATTTGAATAAGTAAGAAGAATTTCTAATTGCGTTAACCATTTTTTTACTACACAGTACAAAAATCGCAAATTCATTTCATATAAATATAACATTGTTTCGTCTTGCCTATTTACTTGCGTCAAGACATCACAAAGTTTATTTTAAAACGATCACAAAATGTTTTACCCAAAATAAACTTCCCTTTTTTTCAATCAAAACAGCGGTAGCTCCTGCTTACTGTTCAAACATTCAACAAAAAGTTAATAAAGTTATCTTTGACAAAAAAACGCCACAAAGACATCTATTTACAATTTAAGCCATTGTCGCCTACAGTGGGCTAAAATTAAAAAGGAGGATGTTTGGCCACGGAATAGAGTTTGTTTAGGTCCCAACCAGGGACTTTTGAATGCCGGAAACCAATTGACATAATTTGGTATTCTCAAAACATACAAAAAGTTGAGGTCTGCTCTGTTTCCTACTTCTTTATAGAGCCTTGTTTTAAAAGGAGTATTTCGATTGTTTCACATCATTCCGTTTTTTTATCGTGGCACCTATTCTAACAATAAAATATATTTAAGTAAAGCTTTTTATTAGAGATGGGCCGAGTACTCGGTAAATACTCGGTACTCGGCATACTCGGCGAGTTTTTTGATACTCGTACTCGGCCGAGTAACTCAGTTTTAATGCCGAGTATACTCGGTTTAGGTAAAGCAATATATTGCGGTAGATATCTTCTAAACAACAGGGGAGATCTTTCACAATCTCAATTATGATACTAAACGAGTAGTAATGAGACAAAATGAGGCGAACTAGTTAACGAAAAAAAAAACAATATGTGAAATGTTATAAAGTAGATGTTACCAGCCTCCAAAAGTAATCACTCGCTTCGCTATGCGTGGTGCTTACAGATGCACATAGTAACACTCGTGGTAAACGTGCCAGTTCTGGATACCTTGTTTGGTGGCCTGCCCACCACTCGAAAGGACTGTTGTCTTTCGTCAGCTAATTCTAAAGTAATGGGGCTTTTAGTATCATCACGCTCTAGTTACTATATGAAAGCTAATTCTGCGCGAACCTGTTTGTACTTGTTGACACACCCAAAACAAGAATTTGATTTTAAACCGAGTTACTCGGCCGAGTACTCGGTTGGAAAAAAAATGAACCGAGTAAATCTCGGTACTCGGTACTCGGCAAAAGTGCTACTCGGCGCATCTCTACTTTTTATACAAACAATTGGTAGTTTTGCAAAAACATTCCAGATAGCCTAAGGGGGTAACTCCCAAATGACTGTGTTATGTCTTTAAATAAAACTATTTCATTTAATTTTCCTTGACAGAAAAATGTTCATGACATGATAGTACAGACAACCGCACATCAAGGTAAACACTGCGGTATCTTATTCAGTTGTAATAAGGGCTTGTTTGCAACAAAAGTAGGTAGCCTGATGTGCTGGCCACTGTACATAATTCCACATTTGTGTTCGTAGTATTTAATCGTTATTTTTTCTTTATTTACAGAGAAGTTACCTAGAGACATTTGGTTACCTGAAGAGAGGCCAGTTGGAGATTGGCAATCTTCTCATGGGTGACAGGGCGCAAGAGTACGAAGACGACTTGAAGATCGCCATCAAAACTTTACAAGTTAGTATATATGCTATACATATCCAATGTTTCATAGAAGTATTTGAACATATGATATTTATAGGGTGGCCAAAACAGTGACGTCCAAATAATGGATTTTGGAAGCCTTACATCCAGGACCATCCAAATATACCCTATGTACCTATGTCAGCCAAAATTTCGTAGTTTACGAGATATTATTTTTTTTCGCTAACTTTTAGAATTTGTAATAAATGTTTCCTCCATTTTTATGGTGTTATTTCGTTTTTTTTATTGCGATATGATACTTATAAATTAAGTTACGTAGATAACATTATGCGGTTCCTAAAACTAAGACTTACAAAAGTTTAAAAAATATTGAAAAAAGACCTCGAAAACTTAAAAAAAATTGGCTATCATAAATATGGTATCTTGTCGACGTCACTGTTTTGGTTAGCCTGAATATACGTATTAGTACCTAATATAATCATCATCATTATCGGCATATGAATGACCACTGCTAAACATGCGTCTCGTTCATGGCTGTAATCCATTTATCATAATAATTATTAGTACATACCTACCTAATAATAAGTTAAAAACACTGTATTACTTTCACTTGATAAAGGCTTATTGATATCTCTTTATCCTTCTTCCATGAGCCATCAAACATAAACATCGATTTGCCTAAAAAAATTATGAATGAGAAAATAAGATTTGTTAATTTTCTGTCTAATTTTAGACAAAGAGTGGCAGAATATCAGGTACAGGGTACAGTCAGCATTTTCAGCTGAAAACTTATACCTACCGAGGACTATGTCGAAGTACCTAATAAGTTTGTTTGTTTGCAAGACAAATAATCTTAGTTATTGTTGTAAAATACTGATCGTATCCATTGGAGTTTTATGTTTAATATTTATTTTATTTTATTATTCCAGGAATTCGGCGGCATACCAGTGACAGGGGTCGTGGACGAGGCCACTAAACACCTGATGAAGCAAAAACGCTGCGGGCGGCCGGACCGGGAACCGGGCGTTGAGCACGCGAGAAGGAAGCGGTTTGCAGTGCAGGGCGAGAAGTGGAAACACACCAACTTGACTTGGAGGTAAGGATAGAAATAAGTGATGCTGGAAAAAGGTTTAGAAATTGGTAAAAATTCTAGTTAATCGAAATATTAATTACTACTTTATATAAATAATATAAAACAAAGTAGCTTCCCGCGATTTTTAAAACTACGCAAGTTTTTGATACTCTTTTTATAGAATGACTCAAGAGGATAGTTTGTGTCGATGATAGAAATTGTAACTACTGTACCCAAGACCTTATTTTAGAAAAAAAACGAAAGCCGACAAAAATTTAGAAAATTAAAAAAACACATTATTTTTTGACTAATAGTAATAGAAACAATTTTGGGAAAGATGTACGCAAACAAAACAATAATCAGTTTTGTTTTAAAGTTATGTTATACAGGTTATTTACCTATACTACTAACAGCCATTGAGTTTTTATTAGCTGACCTTAAAAATGCTGTAAATTATATAATTTAATTAAACTTTTCTTAATGAATAAAATGACGTATTTGCAGTATTTTAGTATTCCCAATACATGGTAGAAAAGAGATGTACAGCTAGCTGAAAAACAAATAAAGTTTTCAGACTGAAAAACAAATAAACAAATAAAGTTTTCAGTAAAGAATATAACGGACTTGACTTCTTTTAAATAAAATGCTATTTTATGCGCTTACATTGCAAGCGCTGGCTGAACCCTATCAGATGGATCAAAATAATAAAATTACTCATCTATAGTATTGTACACTTTAAAAAGCTCTACAAAACATTAATATGAATTAGAGATAACCCACAATAACCTTATTTGTAATATTATATTTAATTATTACCTTTTCGTTAAAAGTATGTACTTATGTAATTCAGTTTTGTACTGACCGATTTTTTAAAGCGTATGTCATAAAAAACTATGGTTTATCTACACCGCCCGGCGGCATGTGCCGGCGGGCATGTTGGTCATTCATGCCGCAGCGGCATTTGCCATAGTACAATGCGACATGGATCTTTCGGCCGAGGGTGACAATCAGAATTAACGACTGTCATCTTCAAAAATGCGGTGGCCAAATTCTCCACAATCGTACACAGGATTTTCCGATTTTCTCTTATATTTTATTTTCATTCATATTCTTTGTAAACTTTTAAAATGATTATTTTTAAATACCGTAGATCTAAACTCTTTAATAACTTAAATAAAGTTATATTTTTTATTGGATTTTATTGTTCATATAATTATTTTGCGTTAAAATCAGTGGAATATACTTGATGCAAACGTACATACTTATACTGCTTTGAATTACTACTCTTCTTGACTTTGCAATGGTTGGGTAAAAAATATTCGTTGAACAGCCTCCTAAACCTCTAAAATCAAGGGAAAATTTTGAATTGGCTAACTTGATTGAATGCTAGCGCTTCCATTTCTATCGTCCAGATCCTTGTCGCATTGTATCTTACAACTAATTGACGGAAAAGTCGTGTGGATAGACCATCAGCGGCCAGACTGAAGCAATGTCTAAATTTTTAAATTTTTAAATTTTAAAACTGGAACACAGATTTATTGTAAATAGTAGGTACGGGAACTTTGTAAGCTCGCCGATGCTAGCGCCATCTAGTTTTTATGCATCATACTTTGTTATCACAATAAACAGTATATAGTGACATCTAGCGATTTCCTGTAAAACTAACACATACTTGTTTTTAGATCACCTCACCACACGCTGATTAGTTAGTCCGCTCGCCACAAGAGGGCACTGTCAAAGTTTACCAATACTGATGCTAGGTGGCAGGTCGAGTAGTACATAATGAAAGAGTTAAACAGAAAAAGTTAAATGTTTTTCAAAAAGTTTATAATCAGTTTATTTTGAGTAAGACCCTTAGAGCATCTGTGAAAAAATTTTAATACTACTTTCAAGATTTTTCTATCAAACTGGTAAATTTACGAGTATCATGTAAATATGCCACAAATTTTAAGGTCACCTTTGTAAAACCGTGTTTTAGGCAAATTAATAAATTTCATTTCATTTCATTTCAAATTTTATTACGGAAAATCCCTGTTGTACGCACTATTTACTTAAAGGCCACATAAAATTGATGACAAATAATAGTTAAATCACAGCCTCGTAAATTTTACGACGCATTCCGCACAGCTTAATTAAAAGTATCGTCCATAAGACGCCGAAGAATGTCAATCAAGCGTCACGTAGAGATACAAAAATCAATTAAAGTTGCCATTTTGGAAACAAATTTTAGAGGTGGAAAAAATTATGTTAAACAATAAGAAGTTGTTTTAATTCCAATTTTAGACAGTCTGTGCTGTGTTGAAAAAAATACTCTGAAAAAAATGCATCTATGTGAGCACATTATACACATTACAGGGTGGCTAACTCGTTATCTAAGCCCCATCTAAACTATATACGTACGCTGTATATACACTGTCGAGTTTATTCAACTTGGTATCCCAAGAGTGAACCGCTCGGCCGGCAAGCGTCTATTTGAAGTGGAAACGGGCGCAGAACACGCGGATAATTTGAAAAGTTCACAATCACCTGCAGACCGCGGCTTCAGCACAATTTCCTGTCGAATTAATGGTCTGTCAATATTGTAGTCTTCATTACAGCTTGTTGTGCTAGCGAGCAATAAAACGAACAGCGCCATCTCGCGGCGGGTTTACGAGTGTGTGGCGCCCGGACACAGACATCCACCGCTGCCCACTGCTTTAAAATCCGTGTGAACTTACCCTTATAATATATAAAATACACCAAGTTATAAGATGACTACTTTTTTAAAGTCTGGTTCAGATTATAGTTAGTAGCTTGCTGAAAAGCTATAGCAAAGTCAAATCAATTAATGACTTTAAAAAAAAAGCTTCCTCTGTAAAACAGTTTCATAAATAATCATAGTAGGTACTACTATGATTATTTCTTGTTGACAAAATGTAAAAAAAACTTCAAATTATTCATAAACCTTTAAAATGAATCCATGGCTCATTGCTGTACCTACTTAGGTTCAATAATTTTGAATCTGATATCAAGTAATACCCATGTTTATGAATTTAATGATTGATTGATTGCTATAACTATTCCAACATAAATATTATCATCCGTTCGGAATACGCAGAATACTGGATCAATTTATTTATATATTCTTTATTGCACAAACAAAATGAAGTACAAATGACGGACTTAATGCTTTAAAGCATTCTCTACCAGTCAACCATTGGGTGAGACAGAAACAGTTGAGGCGGCGTAAAATAACAAAAAAAAAACGAACAAAATGAATGAACTACATATACTTACATAAATACTTTTTAAATAAACCTACATAAACATGCATAAATACAATAAAATCCATACTTCACGCTGAACAGATATCATGTTATTTATTCTCATTGAGAATAAATAACATGATATCAATCATATTATATTCATTAGGGACCTACTGTTATAGCAGTAAATTTTGCAATTTATATCAAAGTCATTAATACATTTCCACGGTTTTATCATTGGTCATTCCATCGATGCATCCACAGTTGCAGCTTTATAAACTACGTCATGCACTTGTTGCTGTTCCACTGACAAATAAACAAATATCGGCGTGTTCCAGACGTCCGATAAAGGTAGTTATTACTGGTATAATAGCGTTGTTAAGCAATAAGCATTGCCTGTGACAGCCGTGACGGGCACGTTGCGCCTCCCGCCGCGCGGCGCTGTCATCGGCACTCTGCCCAACACTAGAAAACAATATGGAAATGATATGATTATGCCTCAACGTCTGACAACTACTGAGCCGTTATACACGGCGGCATGTGGATGTGAAATATTTTATAAAATAAAATCGCAGGTTTTTGGAGCATACAGCTCTACACCCCAAAACGTCTCGCCCGTCCGTATTTAGGGTTCCGTAGCCGAATGGCGAAAAAACGAAAACCTTATAGTTTCGTCAAGTCTGTCTGTCTGTCCGTCCGTATATCACAGCCACATTATTCTGTATCTATAAGCATCACACTGTTGAAATTTGGTAGGAAGATGTATCCTGTTAACCGCTTTACGATTCTCATACAAATAATAAAAAATAATGAGTGGAAGAAAGTGAATTCCCTCAGTGCGCGAGTCGGACTCGCATTTGGTTGATTTTTTCACATGTAAAATGTTGACTGTCTTATTTATAAAACAAATAATTGCCATATTGCCTATTTTACGTAACATCACTTATCTATACCTCTCGTAAAGCATTCAACCTTTACACATTTTTAAATCACTCCATCTGCCCGATAAGCAAGACAAACGAGCATCATAACAGCCATCTATATTTCCGAGGATCCGCGATGACCATTTTAGATGTGCAGGAGTAGTTTAGGTAATAAAATAGATGACGAGCCATTATTAATTGTCGCCCGGCACTCCCCCGACTCCCCATGGCCGTACGAACTAGGTCGACATTTTAATACTGAGGCATTTCACAAGTTCTATTGCTCTTTATTGCGTAATAAATTGCTTATTATGCGTATATTAATTCTTAAATACGAGAATTATTTCTTTAAGTAAGTACTAAGTTACAGATCGGCTAGATCGCTTAGTAACAGTAGTTGGTATATCTAAAGCACAAATCTTGCAACGAATGCCTAGGTACACGTGCAAATAATTTGTACGAGACCTTTGTTGGAGTAGTCGAAATTATTTTCTCCATCGTGAACTATTTTTTAAGTGATGCCACCTAGTGCCCAATAGATAGATTTTATTGTATTCTGATATATAATCAGCCTTGATAAAGAATAAAATTTTGCTCAAATAAAAATACTGGCTTATCACTTAAAATAGCCCTTCCTATTTAAATAGTTGCCTTCGTATTTCAGAAAAGATATCCTATGACAAAAAGTTATACCCTGTCAATGATGTCGTTTATGTACTGTTGTTAAAGAAAACAAGAGTCAAAACAAGTAAGGGTACATAAAGTTAAGGATTAAGACATTCACAGAAAGATGCAGTAAAAGATATATCGTACCCCTGGTGGGACTCGAACCCACAATCCCCGGCTTAGGAGGCCGATGCCTTATCCATTAGGCCACAGGGGCTTGAAGTTGTGAGCTGAAATTAGCTTAAGGGTAACGCAACCCCTTATTAGTAAAAAAAATATTAGAGACGACTGCACAAAAAGCTGCAAACATGACAACAACGCATACTCCAAACCAAAAACTTTAATAATCCGTGTAAAAACTAGAAACAAGACTTCAACGTATTTTCTGTGCTTTTACAGGATCAAAAAAGGTACCATGCATCCAAAAACATTCTAAAAAAAATTAAAAAAGGTCAACCATATTAATGATAATAAAATTATGATCTAGCAATATCGCCCCTTCCAAGTAAAGTACCATCTACTAATAATATAAAAGCAATATTTTTTGTCTAACAAAATAAAATGAAAGTAAAAAAGTAAACCCGCCCGAACAGGGACTTGAACCCTGGACCCTTGGATTAAAAGTCCAATGCTCTACCGACTGAGCTATCCGGGCTCATGTACTTATGGACGAAATTTCGTATCAGCTTGCTAGTGCGACTTCCTACTTTTTGGTAATAAATCTTCCATTACAGGACCACGAACATGGCTGGCATATAACTTGAATGAGGATAGGAATAAAATTAGGAATAGCTTACCAAGGTCGTGTATCATTATTTTGTGCAAAAAGATTGTCTGACAGAGGTCGCTTCTAGTGATAAGACCACCTAAATTGTCAGGTGTTCGGTCACAGTTCCTTAAACTTGATTTTGTAATCTGAACTATGTGACGTGTGCAATAAGAGTTATCTTATCTTATTGTAAACATTTTTTTTACTTGTAGTATTTGCGCGCTTGTTAAATTAGTACCAGTAGATGCCACAAGGTACCTCGTTTTACCCGGAGCACAAATCGCTACTGAACGCTTGCACCTCTCGCTTTTGTTTGATTGAAGTCGTGTATGCAAGCGATTTTCGTTTCTGAATGGTTAAACACAATAGGCCTACTACGAAAAACGAAATCCGTCAATTCGATAATCGTTTTTCGGATCCGAAGCATTTTGTAGTAAGGATTGCATTCATAAAATGGTTCGAATCCGCAAAATGATGATCGTATTGACGGGTTTCATATTCGTAGTAGGCCCTCAGAGACCTCGAACTTTCGGTCATAAGACGACGTGGGCAAGTTAATTTGGCTTGAGGTGGTTATGCGACGGTGACCTATAATTACATAGGTACATTCGGTACTTACGTCACGGATTTTTTACAGCACTTATGAAGGCACAAGGGCCGCAAGGTCGCGTGACCGCGTAATGCGATTATCTTTAGCGACCGAAAGCCGAAATAGTAAGAATAATAAGCCATTTACGTATTACAATCAACTTGTTATCATTATGTACTTGTATCATTGTAAAGACAATAAAAAAAAACATTTTCATTTTCATAAGTAGCTGCTTTAACTTATTTAGGAAACTGGTCTTCCTGTAGTACCTTTTCTGTAGTATTGCTTTCTTTAAAGATTGCGTTTATTCAAACTTATTTAAGATACTTGTTGCTTATAATGTGATAGGGTCACCGTTACTATGTTTACGCAACTTCAGAACAACGTGACCCACGATTTTATATAAAAACAAGTTCATTTTAAATTGTTAAACTTAAAAGCGTTACCCTTTCAAGAACTTTGACACACCGTAGCCCTAAAAATAAGCTAGAAATTGTTGTTTTAAAACAAGCGTTTTTTAACTTCACAAACAGTTTTTTCCCCCCGCTTTGTCGAATTTCTTTGAATACAAAAACTGAACTTAGTTTAAAACATTACCAATTGGTTTTTCTGTTAAGCAAAGAACTCTCATAAAGTCTTTTGTTGCCGCGAACTTCATGACCGATACGTTTTTTTTTTCTCTCGCAGTTATTTCCAGAAGGACTAGGTATATGTTCCAAGTAACTGTTGCGACATATATGCCGAGTGCTCAGTAGGGTCGACTCAATGGTTCAGAATGTTTTTAACACTCACAGTGTCATATTTCATCTTTTTTGTTATAGGTGCAATAGAAATATAATTTGTAAAAAATATACTGTCATGACAGTATTTTTTTACAGCTTGCAAGCTATCGTGGTTCTTGAGTTACAGCCTGGTGACAGACAGACGGACGGACAGACAGGCGGATGGTCAGCGAAATTTGTATCCTTTTCATTTGGTACCGAACTTTAAAAATGAGCCTATACAATATGATAGGCTACATATACCATATACACTATACACTTAACCTGACTATGCTTAGCTAACTAATTTTACCAAGAGTTTCCATAAAAGTGCTCCACCATATCGCCGATATCTCATACAAAAGGGTCAAATAAGCCGTACCTATAGTTCTAAAGCGGTCTCATAGGAGGACATACTAAGTAATGCACTTACAAAGTTAGGACCAAGCATACTATACTCTTTTACACTGTGGCTGTATTGTGAAACAGTGACGTCATGGTAACCCGATAAGATGGGAACAATCAGCCTTTCCTACGAGCGGGCGGGTTAAATAACAGGTCTTATTAACTTCATATTGTGGGGACATCGCCATTTTCTCGAGAGTGGTAACACAATAGTGACGGGTAGGTGTGACATGGCGCCCCCTTCATCATGGCTGCAGACTTACTATATAATTACAAGAGTGACGCGAATTGAGCTAAAAATGCGTTTCCAGATTCTGGACATTACGTATTATAGTCTGTTTTTCTTTGCTAGTCTAATAATGTAAACAAACTTTTTATAACTATTAAAATAATATCAGTGAATAAACTTCATTTATTATTTGATTTAAAAAGATCTCGCGGTACTTAGCGATGAATAACCTATGCAGTTGGTGAGTTTTGTGTTTACCTTTTTTTAAATGAATTATTTCGGTAAAAAGAAATGACAAGATTGTTTACATTATTTGACAAGCAATAAGAATCTGACTATAGTTACCTGTTTTTAACCCTCCATGCAAAAAGAAAGGGGTATTATAAGTTTAACGTGTCTGTGGTAATGTAGCTCACAAACGGATGACCCGATTTGCGTTTAGTGTTTTTTATGTCATAGATAAGTTATCCCGTGTGTTCTTACCAATTTTTCTTGAAAATTGGTTGAGCCGTTTGAAGATGATCAGCTCTTTTCTAGATTCTGGTTACCGTGTTACATCAATGATGTTGAAATAACAAGGTGAGGAAAGCATGACTTTAAATATAGCATGTGTTTTAAAAAAATAATTTCGGAAAATTACTTGCCTTATTATTTTGTAGTGCCGAATTTGTTTCACAATCTTACTAAAACTCAACCGTTTCTGTGTAGTTTTGAACGGATTTCGACAGCATTAAAACGCCGTCAAGCTACTCTATTATACTAAGCGTTACTAAGATAAGATAAGATAACTCTTTATTGCACACCAGAAAAGTTAATAACAAACTCATTTCCAGAAAAATTGTACAATTTAGGCGGTCTTATCGTTTAGCGATCTCTTCCAGACAACCTTTGGGTAAAGAAATAATGAGCTGATTGAAGCTTTAGGAATAGCAAAGCTACGTTGAATAAAATATTTAAGTTATACAAAATACATTCATAAAGGGATTCTCCGCTTGTTACTTAACTCAATATCATAAAAATGAAATATATAAGTTATTGCTCCCAATAATGTCTCATTTTATAACCCGATATGAATTCGCTATTTTTCTAATTCTCGAATATTTTTATAGAAATCAGACCACATAGCCAATTTGACGTTTTTCAGGCATGAAAATAACGGAGACCTCATCATTTATGGAAGACACGAGCAAAGTGTGCGGCTGAAAACTATTAAATTAATAATATTTTCATGTGTAGGAGCTTTTTCTGGTTTAGCCATTTTAAGTTGCAAAGCTTTTTGGTTATATTTTTCAGACCTAGACAGAGACGTTTAAAGCTTTCCGATTACTTTTCTACTGAAAATACATATTTATTTATTTTAAACTTTTTTGTACTGTAAGTTGTACAATTGGTGAACTTAATGCGTTACGGCATTCTCTACCAGTCAACCACCTGCAGGGCTATTCAGAACGTTCGATAAGCCATTCGGCTTGGGTTTCGGCTAGATTTTCTATTCATTTTTAAATCAATGTCGCAGTTTGATCGGATGTCGATATGTCATTTCGGTAACAAATATAATAAAAGAAGAAAATGAAATAGTTGCATCGGATAAATCCACGTTATTATAATTTTATTATTATGTGAAAGTTATCAATCGTTACCAAATCCGTAACCCAATGGTTCTGAATCAGGGGGCTGGTAATGCAGAGAGTTTAATCAGTGGCGGAATATTAATAAAAAGTGAGACGAGTGGTACAATAAAATAAGTAAAATGCACTAACATTAACATACATATAAAAAGGTATTACAAAAATAATTAATAAGATATATAAGCAAAAGACTAATAAACATAATATCTATGATATAAAAATGATTTGCAAAATGTGTTGGTAAGCGCATAACTTAACAACGCCTGGACCAATTTGGCCAATTCTTTTTTTTAAATGTTCGTTGAAGTTCAAGGATGGTTTTAACGGCGAGAAAATTCAATTAATTGCCGGAAAAAACATAAAAACAGCCCTTTTTTCCATAGAAATGTTTTCTAACTGAAACGTAGTCAATTTGAGCTTTATTCCTATTTTTAGGAACTACTGGACCGATTTGAAAAAAATGTGCTGGATAGCTTATCATTGCTTATATATGAAGAGAGCTTCAGGCTATAAAACATCACGCTGTGACGGAAGGGGAAGCACAAAAAACACGGACGCAGTCGCGGGGGACCGCAGTATTTAATAAATACAAAATTATAAATGATAAAGGTGATGTTAGTATTGACAACATCCAAAATAACACAAGTAAAAAGAAAATGGTGGTTAATTCTGAAGTGAGCCAAAGTTAAGATAGTGGGTGCGGAGAGACTTTTTAAAAGATAATTTGTTGGGGGACATTCTGATTTCATTGGGTAGAGAATTCCAAAGTCGAATCGCAGAGATGGTGAAAGAGTCCGACATAAAGTCGGACTTGTAAAGGGTCGTCTTAAGAGTGCGATTATGGAAAGATTGCAATTATTTATACTAATCATTTCAATTAAACAATTATCTCACGTGGTAAGCAGACTTTGTTAATTCAATAAGTCATTTAAGGTCCAAGTAAACCCAAGCCTAGATGCAGTCTCAATATTAAAACAATAGGTTTATTCTTTAGGACTCTCCGCACAGATACTAAGTAACACATTGATGAAAAGATCTAAAAACGTATTTATCTACCTATCTGATAAAGTATGAATCGCAGTAAGATTGAGGTACGGGTGCATAATAATGTACTGCATTCGAAGAATGATCGCTTAATGGATATAAAAGTCCATGGTAATCGAAGTGAAAGCTTATAAGTACTTATATAAAAATGAAAATTGTACTACAACAATGTATATTGCTGTAATAAAATGATGGATTCCTTTAGTAACTAGGGCAATGCACAAGCTACTTGAGTATATGCTTAATATTGTTAAGCACCTCAACTAGTGGTCATGTAGATCGTAGACGATTTCAATTAGGAGTTCTTTGGAATTTAATTATTATAGGCATTGATTAAATACCTGGTATAGTTGACCTTTTTTTTGACACTCGGTTTACCTACGCATTAGATTAGATATAAAGATGTCATGGTGATTTGCGTTCAGCATTGTCACCCTGTACTTCATTTAGGCCAGCCTGTCCGCAATAAAACAAGGTTCTACTCCTCGCTGGTTGATCTTAAGCGAAGTGTGTTACCGTCACCAGCGGTCACTCAAACAACAAATCAGGTCCAATCTTGCTGGTCGTCGGCAGCCGCTCCATCCTACGGCTGGTCGTAAATCCCGACCAGAAAACAATCCGGGCGTTCGCCAAGTATCCCGTGCGTCTGAAATTCCAATTAAGGGGAAGCTCTAGAGTTCGCAGGTCGACTGCACGCCGCGATCACTCACTTGCACTTTTAATTAATTTATTTATCGAGTTCGCGATTCGACGGCGCAACTCGCGCGGGCGCCCCGCCCCGCTCCCGACTATATAAGCCGTGGAGGGCCGTCGACGACCGACAGTTTTCTCAGGGACGCCGGGGGCGCCGGCCGCCCTGACTCGAGAAGGCGTCGGAAGGACGTGGGTCACTTAAATTTTTAAAGTAGAAATGTAAGAAAGGGCGCGAGGGGTTGTGAGTAGGGCCGCGGGCCGGCGAGGTGTCGTCGGGGTGACCTTGAGGTGAGTGGCAGACCGGCGCGTCGATAGGCTCAGGCCGCCCGCCCACGCGCCTGCAATACAGCTGTTTTACTTGATAACGCGCCGTTTCATGGCTTATTTTATTTTTTCTCTATGATTTCCACGCAGTTTATCGCTCGCCGCGGCTCTGAATCATTTTCTCCGTGACATATGACGTCACTCAGCGGTAACTTGCTGTGATTCAGGGGTAATGCTGCTGAAACTTTATTTGCTTAAATATTTTTTTATCAACCTGCGCTTTTATAAGTTTCATCAAGAACATCGTACTTTTCCGTTGATTGGACTAAGTTATTGTAGAAAAGCATGAAAACGCCTTTTAAGCGTAGTTTGTTGACTTATAAATACCAATGACTAGCTCAAAGGTCACTAAGGGTCATTTGTGCCGAATATAAGGTCCAAGTTTTCCTGCAATAAACCTTTTAGTTTGTATGTTCAGCATTTTATTCACGATGGACTTTCCATATTTTGTAATGCACCAGATTTGAGTGCACATTCCGAGAGTCGTTCAGCTGCGAACAAAAATGTTTCACGCTTGCCGGCTCCTATGCGTTATTATAGAAAAATGCTTTTGTGTGTATATAGTGGGGGGCACACGTATGATAACACGCATAATCCATTCGAGCCTACGAGTCTGCACCGATCGAGTTTGCACGTAAATCGGTGCCCTCTATAAAACCAGCCAGATTTTTACCCCTGTATGGAGTGCAAAAGTTACGACGGCCATTAATCCTATATTACGTTTTGCCTCTATACGGATACAAAAAGTTTGGAGAGCATATTTTAAGTAGAGATACTCCAGCTTTCAACAAAACCTGCGTGATAAGGAAAATATAATAATAAATAAATTAATAAATATTATTTATTGCACAAGAAACAAAAACATAAGTACAATATTGGCGGTCTTATCGCCAAATAATAAATATTTAAAAAAATGAGGTTTTTCTTTTAAACCAGTTATTAAATAATAAACTATTAGCTATTTAGGTACTATTGTACTATCTTAATACCAAACTAAGTGGTAATAAAATTTATGCTAAGTAAGGGCCTTTTCCCACGACGGCCCAGTTCTGCAGGATCACTTTGATGGATCCCACAAAAAACTCTGGTATATATATTGATGGTATCTGGTAACGATTGCTAATAAAACAACGCGCTGTTTGTTCCTATCTTTAAAATTAAACCAAAAAAAGGGATTTCTCCGTGGAAACATAGATACAGCCCCTCAGATCTCATCAAATCGACTACGTCATTTGACTGTTTGGTAGCATTTCAGTAAACATGTGTAGTTAAAAAAAGTACAATTCTTACTGTTTTTTACCACATTGGCTCACGTAAGAAATCATTGTATTATATCGATCAGCAAAATTAATAACCTTCCAAAAATATACAAACAATAAAAAGGTTCCTTTAAACATCGCAAGTTGAGACTTCAAGAGTAATATTTTGCCAATACTCGAAACTAGAAACCGAAGCAGGTACCGCAAACGTCGGATTTCGGGCGACATGTTTTGTTGTCAACGGATCGGCCGCAGTCGCGAATCATGGCGACCGCAGCTTCGGCCTATTCTAATAAAACATGTGGCGATTGTATTACCACAGCTCTGATCGAATTAAGTCAGGTCTAGATTGACTGGGGGCAATGACCTTTGTATATTATTAAATCTGATTTTTCCATCCGCAAATTGCTATTTTCGTTTGGCCATTCTTTTTCGACGTTACGAGTATATGCTTACCTTCTCTGATAAATCTAGGCTGACTAGACTTACATGTTAGACGAGTCTCATACACTTTAATACTCACACAAAATAAATACTACTCTTATTAAGGTTACAAAATCAGCTCAAAATTAGAAGATAGGTATCGCGAAGTTCAAACTCAAATCTCCGACGAAAATTGTAGGGCGGATGAAAACGACATTTTTTTATGTGCTAATGCGAAAGTGATTGTGTGTTTCATATCGCATTATATTTAGAACATGAACTATGAAATTATGTTCAAATCGTAATTCACGCTGACTGGGTGAACA
The DNA here is from genome assembly GCA_963924145.1 of Pyrausta purpuralis. Classification (NCBI taxonomy): domain Eukaryota; kingdom Metazoa; phylum Arthropoda; class Insecta; order Lepidoptera; family Crambidae; genus Pyrausta; species Pyrausta purpuralis. The sequence continues at coordinate 10,805,978 of OZ001651.1, forward strand.
AAATAAAAATGGATATTGAGAAAATTTTAACCACAGTAATTTACAAAAAATACTACTAAGGCTTCCTTGCGGTCCTATTTCAGCCTGTATTAAAACGTTTTCCTGAAAATCTTTATTACAATGTAAGTAATAAGTTATAGAGCACCGCGGCTAAGCGCGGTTGGTCGCCGGCCAACTATATAGACGCTTTAATTGCTGTCTCAGAAAGGCTCTTAATTTGCCTAATTTACCCAAACCCGAGGCTAAATCGCACGATTTAATGGGATATCCGAATGATGCGCATTGTTTTAAAACGTCTTGCGCCAGTTAAGGGCGATTAGGTACTTACATTGTTTTTGCGAATACGTCCGTTAAGAAAGTAATTTTTGGACGAAGATTCATTTCCGACCCTTTTTCGGTTGCGTATCAGGGTGCTTTCCCTGCTTTAAAGGGTCGGTAGCAACTGATTCTTGGGTCTGGTGTCGGTCGGACTAATATTTTGTATGTTAACGGTCTAATGTATCATTTAGATTTATTTACAAATCTGTTTTGATGTTGAGAAAGCAATCTGAGGTCACGCACCCTACGCGTTAATAAAAGCAATTGCAAAATTCAACAGACATGCCAATATGACGGTGCCCGTGTGGTATAGCCGTGCGCTCGGATATAGGGTTCGATTCCTTGTCTGACACAGTTCCTTTTTGAAGTGCAATTTTATATCTGTTTTCACTCTACCGAAAGTATATTTTTTTAACCGACTTCAAAAAAGGAGGAGGTTATCAATTCGACTGTATGTTTTTTTTTTTATCATAATTTTTTTTTTGTATGTATGTTACCTCATATCTCAGTCGTTTGTTGACTGAATCGAAAAAATTTTTCACCTACTTAGAGGGTATACCTTCTAGTTGGTCCCATTTTTTCTATTTTGGGATCTGATGATGGAATCTTGGTGTATTCGAGGAAAACCCTCAAATTTTAAAGGCACGTATAGTGTTTCTTTGCTAGAATCTTAATGTTGACGTGTTGTTACGTCTGATAGTCAACATTTTGTGGGGCTGAGCTGATGGTGGAACTCCTTAATGCCTAGGAGTTCAATAATTATAATGACGAAACTTATGATAGGTAATTTGTAGCTTCGTAAAAAATAGAATCATAAGGTGCAATTCCTCCCCCCCCCCCCCCCCCCTTATGTATTCACTAAAAATAAAGAAATAAATTAAACTTTAAAAAAAAGTAAAAACCGACTTCAAAGCCAAAATGCACTAAAAAGTCTTAAATAAACTCTTCACAATTGAAAGGAAAGGAATCCGTTTTAGGCAAACAATTTCTTTTTGGAGTCGGTGCCATCACTTTGACCATCAAGCATCAACTATCACAGCACCGACTCCAAAAAGAAATTCTTTGCCTAAAACGGATTCCTTTCCTTTCAATGGTGAAGAGTTTATTTAAGACTTTTTAGTGCATTTTGGTTTTGAAGTCGGTTTTTACTTTTTTTTAAAGTTTATTTTTTACTTCTTATTATTTTGGAGCGCGTACGTGAATTAAAACAGTAATTTTAAATAGCAGCAATGAAAAGCAGAGGTAATAACAAGAAGCTACAGAGAAAGAAATCTCTACCAACTTGGCGTAGAATATTATTGTAAAATTCTTTCAAGAAACAAAAGGCACTCAAAAACTATTAAAATAAAAATATTTGAACTACAAGCTAATGCTCGCTGTATTTATGGGCGTCTCGTTGAAAAGCACAAAATGTCGATATGGTTTCAACAAAAATGGAAAAGATAGAAAACAAAAATGTGGCCCGTACCAACCGTTCCTCGAGATTGCTTTCGTGTGCGCGGCTATAAAGGCCACCGAGTGTGTGCTCGCCACTGTACACTCAGTTGCAAAAACATCACCCATTTTCCACCTCTAAGCCCACGCGATAAGCTCCAAAATACGTACCTGTCTTCGTTCCCCACTGTACATAGGTATTTGTACTACGAAACTTTGCTATTTGCTACCTACCTGTAACTAACATTGACATTTACATATTTTATCAAAACTTTACGAGGACAGTTTGCGACTGGAATAAAGTCTGAAATACGAGTATTTTTACTTTTTTAACGATATCACGTAAGTGCTGCTGTCTCAGGTATAAAGTCATGTGAAGTTTTTATGCATCGAAATTATATCATCATATTATCATCGATTGGAGTCTTTGGAACTCAATTGCCTTATGAGACTAAATAAAATACTAGCTCTGTGCAGTATTGAAGCGATAAATATTTATTGCCTGTTTACTTTAGACACAACTTCTCTTTTAAACACGCCCACGTATAGGTAGTTAGGTTTTATTCTGGAGTGTCATTTTTTTTCTAATAAGGTGAAATAAGAAAAAATTCGCACGGGCGGGATCCTGCAACCTCAGACAAACCGAGACGAAGCTCTTTCCAATCGAACTACCGTGCCGTCGATCCAACCACGCGAAATTGCCGATCTCTTATGGATACGTCATTACGCGTGACGTCAGCGCCATCTACCCGTCTGTATTGCAACAATAGACCAAGAAGTTATTCATTACAGAATAAATGCAACTTGTTAAATGATAAAGCTTTCGCTATTCAATGATTTAGAATGTTTTTGATACGCGCAATTTTTGGTTTGGATTTAATCGTATTAGAATACAAAATAATAAATAGTTTTTGTTTTTACTTTATTTTACGCAGTCCCTAACAAGCGTCAGGTATCAACGAACAACAACTAATTATCAGAGTGTACATATTCTTATTTAATATTACCACAATCCTAACTCAAGCAGAGTGAAAGAGTGCTCGCTTGACAAGGCAAAAATATCCTCGTGTATACAAAACAGTATATTCCTTCCGCGCCTACCTCGGGACATTATTTCTTCAAAAAGTCAAGTTTGAACGCAAAAGTCGACTTTTCAACGAACACTGAATCCAACGTTTGTATCATAATTACCGGACCGGGTACCGCAAGTTTTTTGGGATCGGTCCCAATTTTTAAAACTAGCGAATTGCCCCTCCTAATTTATCTAGTTTCCCAGGCTACGGTCCATTAAAATTGATTTCTGATGATCTTATGATGATTAAATATCCTCGTCAAAATCTCTCTCATTATTTTATGAAAAAAGAGTAGTTTCGATGTTATAAAACAATCTTAGTAGTAGGTATTATGCATTGTACATAAAAAAAATATAATGTAAGCTTCATCCGTAGTATCATTTCAAGGTATACCTTAATTAGGCATGCATTTTCCTGAGACAATATCCAGGTTACATTATGTACCTAAATAAATTCACGGCTTTTACTTTAAAAAGAAAGCCGTTGGTAAATGTCAGCGAACCCAACGTCTTCCACTCGTTACGAATATTATGATTTACACTCAGAAAGCCTCCAACCGACGTAACAGTAAACAAGATGATGTGACACCATTTAGCCGAAATGTTTTTTGTACAATAAGTAATTTTGGCTTTACGCCGCCCGCCGCTCCCGCCCGCCCAAATAATTTAATAGGCCTGCTTTGCGTATTGTCATTGTAATAAAACTCAGATAAGGAAACAGAGCAGCCGCCGTAATTAAAGGTGCTTGGAGGTTTTTTTCATTTAATTGTCCCTTTGATGCTGGGTTTTGTTAGCAATCACGAATTATCCTAAACACGTGATGACACCGACTAATGAGCGAGCCTTCTTAGCTTTGATATGAATTTCCCTGCCATTTGACATTATTGTAACTCAAAAAATACTTTCGTTAAATGAAGGAATGTGATGAATGCAAAAGTTACAATTCATTTTTTCATTATACAACATACGTTATCCGAAAGAAATGAATAGTCAGAATGCATAAGTAACGTGGCACCACTGTTACGGATTCGGCACCGAAAAAAAAACATTTTATTTGCCAGTCTTTTGGCGAAACCAGACTGTAAATGGAATCCATAATCATTTAAAATGCTTTATTTTCGCGAGCACATCATGACCTTTTATTTTATTCATTACACGAATTGGTAGTTTCAGTTTGCGCGGCATTGCCCTACGCAAACAATTTAATTGTTGAACGGAAAAGAATGCGTAAAATTACAAAGCACGATCGAGCAATAAATCATGAAAACAGCTTTTCTTTCAGATTTGCGATATGGTTGCGATATTGATATGATCGCAACCAAAAATTCCTAAACTGATGTTTCATGATATTGTCGATCGCATTTACAATTTATCTCGGTAATGTCTACTTACTTCCGTATCGTACCCCTATTAAGGTTTTTATTTAATTGAGCTTCCAAATACAACATTAATATTGATCAAATTCTACATATATTTATGAATATCGTACTCAAAACTGCTGCCAGCAAAGTTTTCACGTAAAGGCTAGTAAACAAATAATCGATTCAATTTATTTGCGTAACAAAAGACGTATGCAAATAGGAAAAGTTCTTTTGCCGATTCGAAGAAAAATGTAGCAGGTAGGGGCTCAATCAAAAATGTTTACCGGCGGAGTAAGCCCGTGGCCCGCCGTCCAATATTTTAGCCCCTACTGCTGACTTACATTACCAATTCACGACAGCAAGGCAGTGCATTACGTATATATCTATCTCTATTACGTATCGTGGCGAACTGTGATATTGTACTGAAAGGTAATAGTTTTTGGAACGAAACTTGAAGGAAAAGGGACACACACAAACATTTGACTGCCTGTATTTACCGCTACATCGGAGGATATTTTTATCAAACCAGTTTTGTACCCAATATAATACCTAAGTAGTTAACTATTTATTGCAAATCATATAGGTCAGTTACAAATTCACGATTGACTATGACAAAAAACTTAACCCTTAAAACAGAGCTCAAAAATTTCTGATGTTCACCATCGCTTCGTTATGTGCTTTATTCTATGTTAAATATTGAAATAAGATACTGTCGTTAAATACAAAATTAATAGCATCACAATTGAGTAAGGAATATCAGCACATGCATTTCACACCATTGCCGTTGCAATTATATTATATCAAGTGTTTTCTAAAATCTAAAGTAAACCGTGGTAGAGGTTTCAGTTCAAACAGGGCAGTCTGGTTCGTCAGTAAATCCGTTGTTTTTGAGGCAAAAAGAGCGACTATTTGGAGAGACCTGTTTGCAGCCATCTGAGGACGTTATAGGAACGCTAACATCAACATTGGATGTTGCAATCGGCTTCGATTGAAAATAAAAAGGACGTGAAGTTTGTTAATCGTTGCCAATTTTTATTTAATTAATAGAAGGTACCCTTTTGTCTTGCATTGAAATATGCGATGGAGGTCAAATATCTGCTTAGCGTCAAATTAAAAAATATATGTTAAATTAAGTTGAAAATGAAAATTATTTTGCTTTTAATATCCACTGAGCGGTATATACCGCATATTGCACGTTGGTGTTGGGTACTAACAATTGCATTAGCTGTGCCGCATGCGTATTGAGGAAGGGTTGGCGATGCATCCAGCATTTGCGTGAACAAATACTCAGCGAAAATTTAAAATAATATAATTTTATTTTATTAACTTAATAAAAGATTTTCGCAAGCTAACGCCTAATTCCATTAACAACGCATCAAATACATTGTATATAATTCATAACGTTACTATAATTATTGTTTATTGACTTGTATGTCATCTCATCATCATCATTCATGTCCCATCTACCTGTTATGTGGCCAGCGCAGTAAATTATTCTTCTCTGCATAATATATATCTACTGCATCATTACCGTACAATTACAATCCTAAATCACGATTATATTATACAATTAATGAGTACAAAAAAGAAATGACCACCTTGTATAATGACTACACCTTGTATAAGACCTACACGCCCTGCCAGTTGGTATTAGATCCTCGATCACTATCGGCAAAACGAGCACGTTACCGGCAGCTTAAATACTGACGCAATGAAAAGTATCGACAGCCTTTAACAGCGTTCTTAAAATTTTACCAATGAAATTTCAGTTTCCTCTACGTCCTATACTTTTTAGTGGCTTTTTGACGGAAAAATGTTTGGTACTTTATTTTAGTCCTTTTCATTCCAATATAACGGCCTGATTTTATCAACGTCAGATAAGGAATATTCGTCGAATAAAATACACAAATACGCCAAATTTTAAAACATCACCTATTTGTCAGAAATCACTTAAAATTTAAATTAATATCAGTCGTTTAATACTTATTGAGTCGGATAAGTCTTATCTGACGTGAGTAAAATCGTCTCTAAATAAAACACCTATTTTAATAACAACTTTATTTTTTTGAAAAATAAAATGTTTTCAAATTCAAAACTTTCAGTACGTTATACTGATATTATATTTAGAATAAAAAAAAAACTTTAGATTGTTTCAGCAGTAACCTTTTAAAGAAATCAAAAACAATGTTGCCAGTGTACCTAAGTAGTAATACCCATCAAGGAGATGTTAATTCACTTTTGCTAACTTTAACGGTTTCTGACGAGGCCAACCATAATAAGCCAGTAATCAGATGTTTTGGCACAATATTTGTTTTCAATTCCAGAAATTGTGGCTACTTCTGTTAATCACAGTATTGTTATCACCGTATTTATCATCATAGTTAGCCAAAAAACCTACTCTGCTAAACTAAGGCAGCAAGAAAATCAAAAAGTTTTCACTGATTTTCATTATGCGGCAAAAACCGTCTTAAACAATTTTGAGGTACATTAAGTTACACAAATATTTTGTGAACTATTATTACTAAGAGCCTATTTCACCAACGTCAAATAATACTTGTCCGACTAAATAAGTATAAAACGACTAATTTCAAACTTACATTAACATTTTTGATAGCTGACAAATAGGTGACGTTTTCTAATTGGGCGATTTGTATTATATTCCTTATCTGACGTTTGTAAAACGGCTCTTAAAATATTTTTTCTTTCCTTGCCGTCGTCTTTCGTATTTTTCTTGAATTATTAACACTCCCGTCATTCCGCTAATTGTTTACGATTCCCGGCGATCGGTTGTTTCCCCGATCAATTAAGCACGAGCAGGCAAGTGCATTCATCAGTTATTTAAATAACAGCGGGTGCACACAAAGCATCGATTGTCGGCAAATTCACCATTAACGAAGTTTCCTTTATTTCAATAAATCCAGACGACTGATTCCTTGTTAATTGCCGCCTGCAACTGAGTGCAGAATCAGATGCAACCGGCCAGTCGGTGTGAAGACAAATGCAAAATCAGGGGAACTACTATCGAATTGATACTCGGACAGACTTGATAGATCGAATGCTGTCAAACGGAAGTTCGATTTATGCAAATGTCGAAATTACTTGTAATCACTGTTACTTATTTCTTTACATGAAATAGATGAGATAACGTTTTACTGCAGTTTCCAAGCTTAAAGGAGATATACAACAACCAAATATAACTTGGTATTAAAGACTCAGAAGAATTTCCATCATTTATGTCTGTTTTTACGGACTTCAAAAAAGGAGGTAATCAATTCAATGTATGTATGCGAATTCCTTGGAATTGGATAATGTTTTAGTATATTGATGTATTTAGGCTTCCAAACACGTATGAAAAATTTCTTAAGTGTATGTATGTTTGTCCACGGATTTCTCAAAAACGAGAAACTATAGCGAGATGAATGTTTTTAGTCCAATCAGGTATACTTCAACTTAGGGCACAGTGTAAGTTTAATTAAAATCGGTTTAATAGTTTTTTCGATATGGGTAATAACGGAAAATCATGAAATAAAAAAAACATATGCAATAACTAGAGCACAAATTCGAACGCAAATCATCCATAACTTACCGAAATAAAACGTTTAAACGAACAAGCAGCTAAACGTTTCCCCATAAAAATGTTTGTATAAGCGCTTGACCGCTTTAATTGTTCTATTTAAAGCGAGGTTATGAGGCAAAAGCCGTATTTGGGCGAGCTCGTTGTCGCTATAACAATCAAAACTATATCGCGTCTACCCCCATAATGCGAGCTAAACTGGCTGCATTATCAGAATAAGCTATAAGAATGCGTATTCAGAAAACGAGTGTGGTAAACTTTTTTACTTTGTAGTGATTGTCTATTAGTTTCATGGTTGCTTTAACTTTTGTGTCAGCATGTGCAACCGCAATTTCGAAGGCAGTTTTTAAAAGTCACTATTTACCTCAATCTACGTAATATTTAAGGATGATTCACGCTACAACGTGCTGGGGCTGAACCGTGCCGGAGCCGAGAAAAAATCCCACCGACATTCCAGCGTCGGGCGGAGCACGGTCAGGCATGAATCACTTCATATAAAATGTATACAATAATGTTTGACTGTGCCCCGGCCGCCGCCCGGCCGGAGCCCGGCCCGGTGCCGGCACGGTGTAGCGTGAATCAGCCTTTAAGCTATCATGTGTAGAAAGCGAGTTACAGTGAGAAGATAAGTATTACTGAATTTCAACTCTGCTCTACCTTGAATTCTATTATTTACCGTGTTACTAGCTGGTAAAATTTAATCCCAAGTTAATACGCTTTTCGATGTAAATAATCTGTTCAGAAAACTACCTACGTGGATACTAATGCCACATAATACAATAACTTTTGTTTATTTTTTTCATCTTGTTAACATAATACATATTCTACCTAAGGAACAACATAGTGCCCAATTCAGTCCTATTTTTAGCTCAACTGTGCGCAAGCGACAATGGTTTGCAACTACGGCGGTACTAACGAATAGTGGCACTCTCCCGTCTCACGGAAGGTTCTGAAGGTTTTCAGCGCCTTATTATGCGGTCATCGCCGTGCTGAAGACGGCCTGCTGGGCGATTACGTAACATGTCATCGAATTGCTATTGTTAGTGTCGTTAAGGTCATTTTTTAAAGTCAAATAATAATTCAGTCGCACATTTCCATATTTCAAATCAGAAACAGAAGCTAATGGCAAATCTGTCAAATTATTTCACTCAATTATTGATTGAGACTTTAATGTAGGTCCTATCTGATTACTCTCCGGTCATGTTGGACTGCCGTCTCATAGAGTTAAAGTTAGAAATGCTCTTGTGTGTTCCGCTCACACTTGGTCACTATAAATATGCCTATGGCTAATTTCAGTTAAGATTGGCCGTCGTGGTCGGTGTCGTTACATGTTGAGAAGACTCTGTAGTAAATACTTACCGTTAACAGCGCTGATACATTATATACTAAACACTATCATTAATCCACTATTTATTTTCAAGCGTCGCAAATACCACATAGACATCAATCGCATTGCTATGGCTTAAAAGTTACGTAATAACACCGCAGGTATATTGTATGCGCCTCTCATGCGCTCCTCGCTCCCTACCTACTCGTGCATTTTCCATGAATGTACTATTTCGCCACGATTTTCGGTTCACGCGAGTTTCCTTTTCATTTTTACTTGAAGAAATCTCGGATGTGTTATGGAAATTAGAGTGCTGTTTTTGCAACGTATGCATTGTTTTTAAAGTGCGTAAGAGCATATGAATAAAATTAATTGAGTTATTAACTAGGTCGTAGCAGCCGTAGATATCTGTAGCTACGAGTGTAAATAATACTTGTTAATTTTTTTATAATCAAATACACATACATACAAGCAATTAGGCCCATAGAATATAAACCTTACAGGCAAACATACAAACAACATGATTATACAAGCTAAAATTCAATTATAACACTATTTAGACGTGTGCAACTTGGTGTCAGGTAACCGTCCACAAAGCCGAAGATACAAAACACCCTTTAGGTAATTAAAGGCCGATTTTTCAATGGTCAGATATAAGTAATCAGACTAATAAATTATAAAGCAACCAATTTAAAAAAAATGACAGGTACCTATGATTGCTGACAATTAGGTGACGTTTTCAAATTAGCCATATTGTATTTTGTTCGACGAATATTTTTTACCTGACTATTGAAAAATCTGCATTTAATGTAATAAGGAGAAATTTAAAAGAAATCGAATGTAAGTCTTCTCGTTACGGCCGTAGTCAGCTACGAGCTTTCGTAGCTACAGCTACGGACATGCTACGGCAGGCGCGGGCGACCCGGCCAATCAGCGCCGTCATATTTACGTAAAACTGAGCGTAAATTTTCGTCGGCTCACTTAAAATTCGAACGCATTTTGCGATTTCCGGCTGCACGTGTACATTTCCTGCCGTCTACGGCACAGCCGGGTGCATGATCCACCTCCATGACACACGTCATTTTTATTTCATCATAATTTCGTTTCAATTTCTAGCGACGCGGCGAGATTGGTGCGTAAAACTCGCGTAAACGTTCGAGCGGTTGTGAGCGGTTACTCCCGACTGTAACGGTTTATGCTGTGCAGAGTGTAAAGAGATAAGGTTCTTTATGTGTGTAATCATTTCGTGTTACGACGGACTTCGCTACTCGTGAGTGTTATTAAGGCGCCGGTGTATTCCCGCCGCTTTTACGCTCCGTGATTTTAAAGTGTACAATGTATGTGAGGGAGTCGCCACACTGCCCAAGCCGCTAGATTTATACGACCCGCTGACTTTCAAAGTTGCACCGACTGTTTGCACTGTGCCTAAATGAAGTTACTCTAAAAAGAGTCAATTTTATGAGAGTCAGATAAGAAATATTCGTCGAATATAATACAAAACGCCTTATTCGAAAACGTTACCTATTATTCAGCAATCATTTAAGAAAATTACATTTTCAGATCGAGGGTTTTATACTTATTCGGTCGGGTGAGTCCTATCTGATACTGGTAAAATCTACTCTTAGGATCAGTAACAAAATAAAAAGAAAATCTTGTTGAAAAATAACACTGTCAAGTATTACAATTGAAATAAGCACCAAATTTTAATTGAACACGATTTACACAGTATCAGTTTCTTAATCATTTTAATTATGTATCAACAATAACAATAATTTCGAGTACTAAATGACGTCACGCACATAAACGGCATGAACGGTTACTACAAACGCAACATTATATCCGAACCGTAAATACCGACTCTTTATTGTTGATTTCACGCGATATAACGCTATCTCATCAAATCCGACCCAATAGATATCAAAAGCTTTATAGTATAGTTACGTTTTTCATTTCGGTGACAATGTCGGTGCTTTTTGTAGCGAGGACTTTAACTGGCTGTTTTCGTTTCCCCATTTCCATGGGCTTGTCTCCGAGCGGCCATGAATTGGAGCAGTGTGATTACAAATTTAAGCCGTCGCAGCTAATATGAATGACAACCGGCCGAGCGACCTACTCGACATTCATTTCCCACGGCGCACCTCTCTTATAATAACTTACGCGACAACTTCGCCTTAAGGTACCCCCGAATATGTGCTCGTACGGGGCGATGGGGAACAACTAGACACACGTGAGCGCCGCAATGTCTTTACGATAAATCGTCTGTTTTTCCCGCAAACGAAGGTAATTTCCCGACAGCCCCACGGTGATATTTCTGCAAATGAATTTTCCGTAAACACAAAACCTCATCCGTGAAACCCGATACTAGACGAAAATAAGAGGACGTAAATAAAATATGAGTGCCTATCCGCGATTATTCTAATGATAGGCCAGGCGACTTCCCTCCGGTATATTGCGGAGTGCGACACGACATTCGGGTCGAACTGTTGAATGAACCGAAATTACGGAGGACTACAATTTTCCGCGGTCGAATTGCTGAGCTGCAAATAATATTATACATATCTGATGAAGGTGCAGACTTTAGCGCCCTATAATCCAGATTCGACCCTTGAATGCGAGCGAACGAGCGGTTGGCCGAGGTTTTAGAGTGGTCCTTCAATCAGCCCTTCCTTGGGGGCGCGCGGGGACGCGGCGGGCGGCGGGGGGCACGAGGACCTTTGAGCTACAACCTCTTTGACACGAGCCACTGCCGCACTCTTCAAGTAATGATTCATTCTGCTGATGAGTGACGCGGCTAATGCGCCAGTTTCCCCTCCGCGATATTTGGTTAAGGATTAAGGATTCACTCGCTTTTAAATTAGATTTCGTCTCGACTTTTTAAATCACGTTTCCAACGTCGACTGGATTTCGTCGCGCAAAAATGCATCGTTAACGTTTTCAATTAGTTACCGCTGAAACTGTAGATAAATCTTTAAAGCGGTGCTGAAACTGAACCTTAAAAGATGAGGAAATTTCTATTATCAAAGAGAGGTAAATTGTTTTATGAATTTCTGTGAAAGGGTTGATGATATTGAATTGCAGGTTAATAAACGTGATTCAGTGAATCTCAACTACCCAATGAGCGCTTCCTGGTTTATTGCGGGCCATTATTCACCGGTATACCTTGCGAATATGTTACACGCATAACAATCAAGGCTCCATCTGTTTTTGATTAACGTAATAAACTGGTTTAATGCAGGCTTAATGACAGACAAGTGGATTAACGGCGGCGCGCGACAGGTACCCGGATCTGTCCTGCGACTAAGTCGTCCATTGTGCACTGCTCGCCAATTTTACAAGACAATGGCATCGCTCGCTGTCGCATTGTGTGCATAATATCAATCCGTAATCGATATCCTTCTGAGAGTGAGGCCTTTTTCTTTACTGATCATTTTGTTAGTAAAACCAGTTTTAATTTCAGCTTCAAAAGCTTGTTATATCTAAACCTAAAATAATAAATGAGATTATGTTTTGCGCCAGCTAACTTGGTTACGCAAAGCGTTTTATTTTATACTCACACACTTTTTTGGCTTTTCGTTTCGAAGCACCTATTATTAATTGTTTTAATCTACAGAAAATTCCAATTAAAAGTTTTTTTATGCCCAGGGCTTAGGCTCGGTTTTGCGAGTCCTCGTCGTTTCGATGCCGCCTCTCTTTTTCTGTTTTTTGTTGTCTCTCAATTTTATATTGTTGTTGTTTAACAAAATAATCCGCAGCCTTCTGTTTGTATCCAATGGAAACGGAAACACAATTTGTTTGAAAAATATTTATAATCCTAGCTGAGGAAAACAAAATATAATTTTATCAGGGTGTCTATTTTTAAATCACTCGCTCAAATATGGCATGTAATATTCGTTTGAAAAATAATTAAAAATCAATAAAAATATGCGAGTTATGGACCTAAATACTCATAACATTGAGCTATCTTTTTTGTTTGATAAAAAAATCATTTGAAAATTCGTCTTAAATAAACTAAAATCACTTGCCATCTAGACTCGAGTAATTCAAAAATACTCTGATTTGATGGATTACCGAAACTAGGACGCAACTTCCCAATATTGAATAGGGCCCTTATTATTATACAAACGAATAAAAATGAGTGTATCAATATCATTTCTTGTAACCACAGAGTAATATATTCAGCCGTGATGCGCGGGGGCGTCGTTATCATGTCAAAGCACTATCGTATTACTATGGCATTACGATACTCAAAAGGCTACGTTTGTTTGATGTCACTCCTGGCCTATAGATTCCTCGATACCATATTCTATCCTATTTAACTACCGCCTTCGCCAATTCGAAAGGGATTTTTCTCATACTTATTTTGGGATGCGCATTCAGAATTTCAAACATCCTTTGTTGTTTTAAGTGAGCAATTTCTTTGTTAGAAGCTTCACTTGTATTTATTTAGTTCACAACTAATTGTAACAAAACTATAAATACAGGGGTTCATGAATACAGCCGTTAAATTATGAAAGCGAAAAGCTGATTTGATGTTGATTTTACCACGAAAACCTAATTGAAGAACAAAAAATGAAATTCCACGTAACCCAGTGACCTTTGAGAGAACCCCATGATAGAATTAAATATTCAGAAGGCAGAATTCACCTGAAATACACGATTAATTCAATGGTTTTATCGTGTGCTCGTTTGAAGTAAACAATGGACAACTGCAATTTAAAAAAACAGCCCAATGTTTGCCAACCATAACTGAATAAGAGATCCACTTATTTGAAACCTTCATGTCATTTTAAAAGAACTATCCATAGACATCCTACACTCGCGGATAACAGAATACATCTTCACATACTAAGTTTCAACTGTGTAATACTAATAGTTACAGAATGAAGTTGCTGTGTCATACAGACGAACAGACAGGAAGACTTGACGAAACTTTAAGGGTTCCGTATTTTGCCATTCAGCTACGGAACCTTAAAAGCCAGCTAAGTGCGATTCGGACTCGCGCACTAAGGGTTCCGTGCCAACTTAAACTAAATCAGGGTTCCTCTTACTTCCACTTAGCCAAAATACCACAACATTTTGTGGACAGCAAAACTATCTTTGTTTTTCATAGTATTTGTTGGCCGCCGGCTATTTCAATATTCATATTTGATTTAAGCATATTTATTTAGGTATTTATTATTTAAGCTAGTAGTGGCAAACTGATGATTGTGACTTGTTGATACAATTACTATGTAAACTGCTTACGGCAACATTTATCATAATAATACTTTGTTGTGTATTCTCCTTAAAATTTTCAATATATGAAATTAAAAAAACACGAAACCTACTGCTAATCATAGACATACGCGATAAGTACGAGTATTACTTGAGCTTACTAAAATCATAAAATTTTCTGGACATAAGTGTGAACGTTTATAACATTCATATCCTTCGTTTTCATTCCCCGTGCACAGCCTGCATTCCTGCCGCATATCAAAGCATGAAATAATATTCCCATAATACATCTCAAATGACTTTGGTGTTTATGTAAATTGTAATACACGCCTTGAATATTTCGGTTCCGTGAAACGGCTCCGTAATGCCAAAGGCGACTTCTTGGTAGCGATGCGAACTGAGTACGATAACTGGCACCCTCCCGACGCAGAATCGATTCATAATCGAATCTCAGTCTTGATATTCGAATCGTCAATTCGGCATGAACGACGTGGACATTGGAATACATTGTACCTGTCTGGCTTGCGAGCATCTGTAACTTTTTTTTAAATTGTTGTGGGCATGCTTCGCTTACCGGCAAGGACGCAATTTGGAAAAGTTTTTTAGTTTTTTTTTAAAAGTATTCAGAAGCTGATACTTGATGTTTTCTTTACGAAATTAAAATCGGATCGAAATTTTCAAAGTTAGGCACGTCACTGCTAGTTAAACATTTATAGCATGTTCTTATTAACGCCCAGTTTCTGTTAAGGATGTTTCAGAAGGGAAAATGATATGATGAAGTTAAGGGGAAATGTGACCTTTGAGATAGTTACAGAGCCCAGAAAACTTGCGTCAGGATCAAACTACAAATATTTATTAATATTAACTACAAATATACATCTGCGTAAAATATTTGTTACATTCATCTGCTCACGTAAACATTTTGAGCCTCATAATATAAACGTTTCTCTGTTTTGCGATACTTAATTGTTCATTAAAAAAGCGTCGTAATAATTTCACGTTTTAGGAAATTTATGAATGTTTGTTCTAGTGAAACGCGAAGCATAATGAAAGGTGCGCACAAGTAAATAAATCCTCAATTAGAATGTGAGGTCAAAGTATTAATTTCACCGTTAATTTTGAGTAATTGCACGAGGCTATAATTCAGAGTAACGTTTAATTGTATTTATGTCCGTTTTTTTGTTTTCCGCCTACATGTATCTTTATTTACCCTTAATTGGTATAAACTGGGGCTATATTACAGTTATTATAAATAATGGAAATGTATACAAATAGACCTACTAGCATGATATTGTGAATTTCTTAATCTACTTAACTGTTTTAAATATTAATTTCCTGTTTACTTTGTTTCAGGTATGTACCAGCGTTTCAATAATGCTTATTAACTACAATAAGGTGATGTACCTGTTAAATTTATCAATTCTGAAAAATAATCATCAAAACATTAATTACGACCTGGGTAACCCAATCGCCTTCGCCAGTAAAACAGTTTACCAAACTTCCAAAATTAAAATCAAATTGCAATCTCCGCACGGATTGTAAACGGCTACGTATTTCACACGCACACGGCTCACAATCGTGTGACGACGCTTGTATCTGTTACAAGAAAATATCGCAGAAGCAGTTGTCATAGCGCCACAGGGCGGAAACGGTCCGTCCGGTCCCCAAGGAGGGCCGGATCCTCTTACAAGCGAACATGCCCGCAGGCCACTGCCCGAATACTTTATAAAACCTCTCGCACTCTTGATAAATTGTTGCCGGATGTTTTATATTGATTCGCACTGTGCGACTGGCGAGAGGGAAATGTGTCAGATTTGAATGTCCGAACGATTTTCACCGATGTCGGCGGGGGCGCGTAACCTTGTTTTCGTGACTTCGTTATCGTTAACCAGATAAGTTTATAAAATCATTTTACACCAACAAAAACTGTTGCATGAACATAATGTAACAGCAGAAACGATATCGAAATATAAATTACAAGTTATCTTTTTATTTTCGCCAGTCAGTCAAAGAAAAATCACTAGCCTTTCCTTATATACTTTTGATAGGAACAAGACTCCCTTTTATCCATATTTATCAAACTTACCACTTAATTGAAAGCGGGCAAACTTGCTACTTACGCAGCATCTGACCGGCCGGTTAGTTCTTACGTTCTTACCGGAGTATACGTTAATCCGATGAAATATAAATAAGAATCACGTATGTAATAAGAGGAGGGCATTCCTCACACGTCCCGCCTATCCGGCTTAGCGGAACTTGGACCATTACCCGATCGGGATTTTAGATCAGAAGCTGAAGTTTTTTTGAGTTATCTAATAGATTAAAATGGAACTTCGCATGTTTCTGTTAACGTTGATGAATAACGGTGACACCACATTTTTATATCATTAGTTTACAATATAGGTTACAATGTTCAGGCATTCCATGGACTGGAAAAAAAGCCTAAATCTATACTAATATTATAAAGCTGAAGAGTTTGTTTGTTTGTTTGTTTGTTTGAACGCGCTAATCTCAAAAACTACTAACCCGATTTGAAAAAATATTTTTACGTTGGATAGTCCATTTATCGAGGAAGGCTTTAGGCTATATAACATAAAGATACGACTCATAAGACCACAGCAGCAATGAAAAATGTTGCGAAAACGGGAGAAAGATATTCCTTTTGAGAGCTTCCACTGCATACGCTGCGGAAACCGCTTAAGTTACACAAAAATCATGTATGATAGGTTTGTTCAGCATTAAGAGTTCTATAATAAAGTACGCGACAGCATATGTCTATCTTTTATAGTTGACGTACTACAACCTTTTTTATGTTAATAAATTGTTAAAAAAATAATGCATTATTTTTAGAGGTGTATTATACACACAGATATTTATTCTTATCAAAATAAATACATTCATCATCACGAGCATTTCATTTAGAACCAAGTTGTCCTTTATATCATTTGATTTCAATAAATATCTTAGGAGCTATCACAGTTTTAACATAACTCCGCACCAAAATAATGTTCGCAGCTTAAGTACAACGTGCGCTTGCGCTAATCTATTATAAAGCTGAAGAGTTTGTTTGTTTGAACGCGCTTATCTCAGGAAATGCTGGACCGATTTGAAAAAGTATTTCTGTGTTGGATAGCTTATTTATCGAGAAAGGCTTTAGGATATAAAACATGACGCTGCGACGGGAGGGGAGGGAGCAAACTCAAAACGCGCGGACGAAGTCGCGGGGGACCGCTATAATATTATAAAGCTAAAGAGTTTGTTTGTTTGAACGTGCTTCTCTCAGGAACTGCTGGACCGATTTGAAAAATATATTTCTGTTTTGGATAGCTTATTTATCGAGAAAGGCTTTAGGGTATAAAACATCACGCTGCGACGGGAGGGGAGGGGGCAAACTCAAAACGCGCGGACGAAGTCGCGGGGGACCGCTAGTGTTTTCATATTTCAAGTGGTTTGATTTACTTAAGCATTGTCTTCAGATTGTTTGTTTAACTTAGTCAACACGCTAATACCTAACATATGTTCACGGTAAGAAAATATATTACTTCCAAATTGTATTTCATTAAAGGGCAAATAACGATAATCGCCTGGACTGTAAATAGACGATGTCCTATATTCATAAGGGCAGTAATGGCAGATACGAGTATGTGGTCAACGTTTATTGAGAAGGGGACGCTTGCCAGGGCCGCATTTAAACATAAAATTACCTACCAAAAGTTGAAATGAACAATAAAATTTCCACAGTATTCGGCCGTTCCATTTGCACGTGAGGGACAGGGATGTAAAAACTTCAGTGTTCCATCACTTTTTTTTACAAACAGCAATTTAAAATTCAGGTTATTTACTCACTTACTTATTTAGGGTAGGTAATGTGCGTTCGTGTAGATTAGAAACAATAATATTACTTACCTGCTCATATCAAAGGCCCGTTTCACCATTGACAAATAACACCAACAAATATTTTAAATATGGAACGTCTTTTTGTATGAAGTTGTGGACAGATGCTAGTGAGCACTTATTCAGACATTGTGAAACAAACCGTACAGGTCATAAAAATTCAAAGAAATCAATTCGAGGAATTTATAAGTATCTGTAAATGGACTAAGATTACTTAATCGTCCATGACACATTAACAACACAGCGTAAATTATTCAATCTATGAACAGTGTAATTAATTGATTCGTAGGTGATTGATTGGGGGCCTCTTGGCGTGTGGTTAGTTCGTTGGTTGCTGTTGGTTCAAATCCGAGGTCCACGATACAACCAGGAGGATCTTATTTATGTTATTAATTAATTGATTATAATGATACTAGCCAACCCAGCGAACTTTGCTTCTACCCTAGCCCCGTCCCGCACCGGCGCCGTCTCACCCAGGCTCGTTATTTTAAAAGTTAAGAAAAACACTATAATTGATCAGTTATCGAGCGGGATGAAAAATGATCAAATTACTAAAATGGCTATAAAAAATAGGGGTTGGTGATAAAAAAGGAAAAATTTAGAATAGTATATTTTTTAAATGCCGCATTATAAAAAGATAAAAACCAAAAAATTCGTCCAAAAATTTAAAAAAAATTAAGGGTGAACAACCCTTATCACTTAGGGGTATGAAAAATAGATAGTAGCCGATTCTCGGACCTACTGAATACGCATATAAAATTTGGTAAGAATCGGTAAAGCCGTTTCGAAGGAGTACGGGAACGAACATTGTGACATGAGAATTTTATATATAAGATGATATAAGTACTACTTAAAGTTATTTTGTTGTATTTAGATGACTATCGCGATCTCCAGTACCGTTACCATGAGTTTACTCGATAGCGACGACGGTTTTACTCGCTAGCGACGACGTAACTTATTGTATGGAAAATTTTAGTTCTGTCAGTGACCGCTAGAGGCGCTGTGCAATTTTCCATAGACTTTATTTGCGTCGTCGCTAGCGAGTAAAAGCGTCGTCGCTATCGAGTAAACTCATGGGAACGGCACGGGATCGCGTTTAAGATGATACAGGAACAGTGTGGTGCGGGCAAACTAATAGACAATACACCAGATTATATCTGACTAACAAAGATGCGCCCGCCATTGTCCAGATGTCTGCCGGCTATTACAAGGGTATTAGCCTGACGTAGATAATATTTCACCCCGGTTTATTCCCTTGGTTCCCTGATATATAAACCAACATACAGAAGGCCTAGGCCTTCCAAAAACGAAATCCGTCAATACTATAATCGTTTTAAGGATTTGAAGCTTTTCGTGGTAAAGGATTCTATCACAAATTATAGACAGCTTTCTTGTGTGATTTAATACTAAAATGTTTGTTATAGACAGATTTAAGATTTCGTAGTAGGCATCTACCGATGGTACCTTGGACCGAAATTTTCAGAGTTAAATGTGGTTTAAATTCTGATATTGAGAAACTGGATTTTACACAGACATAATAATCATTTCCACTCGTAATCCGCGAATGTGATTAGGCACTTAATGTTTCTAAAGTCTTCGACGTAGGAAGTAGATGGATTGGTTATATCTGTAAGTACAAAATGTTCACGCACTCTATTTATGTCAGTTTCTTTGCTACTAACAATATAATTCAAATATAAAAAACAATAGTGTGATAAGACATAAACAGTCATTTTTCTATGCATGATGAAAATCTATAAAAAAAAATGTAAACAATCTTTTAAAAACTTTATACCAGAAATATATATCGCGCTGCGATAGTAAAAGTTGCATTTCATATCAATTTAAAGAGATCTCATTGTTCAACGATGAATTACCTTTACATGCTGTTAGTTATGTGTTTATCTCGTGTTAACAATTAATGTTAAGATTGTTTACTAAGTTTGCTATGCAAATAAAAACGGACTTTAATAAATAATATTATCATGCATTTGAAGTGATTTAGTGATAAAATTAAAAGCTTATTCCAACCAAATAACTAATTTGCAATTTAAAACTATACGATAAACAACAAACAAGAGACACTTCTTGAGTCGGAAATGCAGTCCAAGCACAGTACTATGACTATGGGCAGCCATAGGGCTCTTTCTAAGTACAAATAAAGAACATTGCTCTGACCTCATACATTGTCGGCCTAAGAAACAACGGTGATTAAATGACCTTTCTGGGTCAAAATCTCATGGATTTATATTATAAAACAATAATTCATAGACGGACATTTCTGAGATATTAAATACTTAGAAGTTACAAAAGTATTTTTTTAAAATATTTTACACTTAATAAACGGCACATATGGCGGATTTTATGCCAAAAGCATTATCTACCAGTCAACCATAGTTCTAAAAATAAAAATAAAAACAGGCGACGCGTGATGTAACAATTTTTAAAGATATACATTAAAGACGATGACGAGGATGTGTGACTTTTATAATTACAAATCATATTTAAAACAATGATTAACATATGTATACACTACTTATAACATAAGGGCTATAATAAAAGGCTTAACAAAGCTGAAATCCACGTATTCCCCCCATTTATACGATCAATTTTCTCGGAGTCACTTTATCTGGGAAATGAAGCGTTACTGGAATATTGACAGTCATAGCAAGAATAACTTTTATGAGTTTTTGTAATAAAAATAATGTATTATTTATTTTTAATATATGTAGCATATTAAAAATTTTGATTTCTTTTCTCGTTAACAGACTATAAACAACGCACTATGCAATGTATCGCGCAGTGTGACTCGCGCACACACACAGCTAGCGCTCGCACGTAAACAACTAAGCGCGTTTTTTGTATGCGCACGCGTCGCTCCGCGTTCGTATAAATTGCGGCTAATAAATAAATAAATGATTATTATTATTGCCTAAAAATTAAAATAGTTTCCCAGCGATTATCCTTGTGTCATGCAATTTGGTTTGATGTACTAAAACCATGTTGTTACACGATGAATTTAGGCATAATATAAATTTTAAATCAGGATGTTCTTAAACAAAGTAACGGAACAACTCAATGGTCACCAAATAATACAATCTCTTGTTAAAAAAACGGCTTTGTTCTCAATTCGAATTTTACAATGGCGTAAAATGGATCCGTACTTGAAATGGAACAAAAAGAAAAACCATTCCCACGGCTTTTGTAAAGTACATAACGTAGGTAGGTGATACTTAGCATCTATACCCCGTCTCCGTGCAAAATGTAGCAAAGAGCGAATCGCAAGGTAAAATCATCCTACTTGCACGTCAGGAATTATGAATTAGTTCTTGCATAGAAATGAGAGGAACGAAGAAAAGCGTTTTCGCGCTTTAAAATACAGAATAATTAGGTGCTCGAAATACTTTAGCATAACACTTAAGTATTAAGGCTGGCTGTTAGAACGTTTCCTTATAAAAAAATGAAATGCCGTGAATGGTGTGCACTTGGCACTTTTTTAACCGACTTAAAAAGTAGGAGGTTCTCAGTTCGACCTGTATGTTTGTATGTATGTATTTACGTTTGTCCGCAAATATCTCGTGTTCGGCTGGACCGATTTTGATGCAGTTTTCATTTAAGTATTTGTTACACTGAGGAGAAGGTTTTAGTAACTATTTAAGTTTAATCAAGTTCATTGTTACAATCAATACTAAAAACGACGGTATAAACGCAACTTTTACCGCTTTCTTTTAAAGGCGGTAAAATTTTACCAACACCAAAAGGAATGCTAAAAGGAGAAACAAACTCATTTGAAGTCGGTGCATGATGTCAACCTTAACAGACAGTAGCAGTTTACGTAGAAGCGGTTCATTGTTTCTTTAAACAAGCAGTCAAGTTTTTTCACGTCACTATGCTACGGAACTACGAACCTACGCATTGCTACGAAATCGTAGCAACTACGAATACGTGCTACGGGAATCTGCGTGAGGCATTACGCAGCGACCGTAGCGAGTTCAAGTTTCGTCTTCGAAAGAAATGCATTTCGCTAAACTATATTTTACAGTGATATTTATTACCCGGACAATAATTTTAAAATACGATTCTTATCTACTTTTAGTTTGTTACATACGAACATAGCGGGGGAGCACATTAAACATTTTATGTTCGATAATGTAGGTTTTAAAATCAAAACTTACTGAACATAGGTATATTATTTATAGTAGTTGAAGCACACTCCAAACAACTTGCCGATTTGATTTCATTCATCATGACATTCCTTCTCTAAGTTCTAAATCTTGTCCGGTCAGGGTGATGAACTGAAGACAAAACAATAACTTATGCAAATAGATAAGTTTTGATACTTTCGAAATTTCAATTCTGACACTTGTATTCAATTTTATTATTAAATGAATGTTATGTGCCGCGGCAGTCTACAAATAGTACTTTCCATTTTCTTCTACTGCAACTATTCGATTCCGATCTATAATACTTGTATACATATACATCCTACTAATAAATAAACACGAAAGTTTGTGAGGATCGATATATATTTATTACTCCCTTACGGCAAAACTACTCAATGGATTTTGATGAAAGTTTACATTACTATAGCCCCAGATAATATAATAGCTTATACATTGGTATAGTACAAAGGCTATAACTTACACATATATTTATGCTTTATTTTGTAAGATACGATATTTACGCGGTTGAAGCCGCGGAAAGCTAATAGCACTTGTTACTTTAACATAGAATATTTTGGCTTTGGCTAGAGTAGAAAAAAATATATTTTAAAAACCTACTAGAGTGGTATATTAACTAACAACATCTATTTATGAAGAGTAGCGTTGTAAGTAAACTCGATCCTATTTTCACAACAATGGAAACTTAGTTTAGACTAAGCGGCTACTTACTTATTTTAACGACCCATAAATTCGCAACCTCTGCATTACCTTTATTATTATATTATTAAGTAACTCTGCGCAAATACCTCACGCTATTATGAGAATTTTTATGCCATGTCACGAATAATGAAAGTGTTAACCTTTTTGGTGCTTTTACAAAAAGTTGCGTTTTATATAAAATATTCTTAAAGATCGTATACATAAGATACCACAAATTTCGCAAGGTCGGACCGACAGCATAGAAACTCGATTGCTAGAGCGTTTGGCCTGGTTAGCCATGAAGTTGCTGGTTCGAGTCCCGCCCGTGCGCAAAAATTTGGTTTATTATTTCATCTTTATTAATATAAAATATGACACTGAGTGTTAAAAACATTCTAAACCAAAAATATTTTTAGTTATGATAAACTATCCTTTACACATCCTAATGTTTTGCAGAGGCTTCTCCTTATGTATGAGGTGGTCTTTTGAGTCTACTCCACAACGCGGTCTCATTTCGAATTAGTAAGAAATGTTTGCAAGTCATGCGACCGACTTTGCTGTCAGATGTTATCAAGCCTAAAAGGACTAGATTTAGCAGCTTATATCAACACATTCTTATTCGATACAAAAACAACTGTGTGACTACCTTTACTAATTGCAGATTTACTTTGCCTCAAAGTAAGTAGCTAATTGCACTTTATTAATAACAAACAAAAAAAATTAAACTAAAACATGCAACATAAAAAAATAACTTAAAGTCTACCTAATCAAAAACGAAACCATTTCCTTGAGGCAAGGAGGCTATGATGCTGGCTGCGTTGCCTTACATTCATTTATGGTAGCACATCAAAAATGGTAACAAATTATCTATCTCCAAGACGCAAAACACAGCAGAATATTACCGGAATCAGCATCATGCCCCCTGTTACTTCATTAGGCATGTATCATAGTTCCCGCTGTGCAATAATTTCAGTTTATTTGCGACGAGGCCATTACGGAGTTAATTATTCAGCGAGCGGCGACTCGTGTGTGCCTGACTGATACTGGCAACCTTTATTTTTGGAGTACCCTCAAATTAATTTGCAAAGACTTGTGTGCGCGATGATACTTCATAACAGACGGGTATGAAGAAACTATGTTGTAAGTGCCGTTAAAATTGTAAGATACAAAAGACAAATGACAAAAGTAGCTGTAACTGAAAAACTTTGTAACATAGCGATTTCGTAACTCAAATATACGGCATACCTCATTTTAATGCTACCCAAGAAAGATTTACGTCTATCACAAAATAATTTATACTACTACAACATAGATATTTACATACATATAATAATAACGGTGTACTAGCCAATAAACTTTTTAGGTATAAGATTTTTTTCAGGTATTTCTCAATGTAAAGTTAATATTAAATATATTTTTTTAATGGTATAAAATCATAAGATACTCATTCATGATCGTACGTTGCAACAACATGGTACCAAATTGTACCAAATAATTATATATTTTATATATCGGCCTCGTTTGCGTTCTGAAATACGTTTAACGAAACATCGTCCCGGACCGAGGGCAGGCGATCAACACAGCCTGAAACAATAGATAAGACAGCAAATTGGCTTCTATGAAATTAGGGTACCGTAACTGATACTACGATTAGCGCCGTAACGCTGTTTATTAGATCGTAACATTATCTGTGACCACCTTAAACTATTTGGTAATGACTAGCAATAATTTTCGAACATAAATTTTAACTTATACTATCACTAGCGGTCCCCCGCGATTTCGTCCGCACGTTTTGAGTTTGCTCCCTTCCCTCCCGTCTGAGCGTGATGTTTTATAGCCTAAAGCCTTCCTCGATAAATAAGCTATTCATAACATTTTTTTTCAAATCGGTCTAGTAGTTTCTGAGATGAGCGCGTTCAAACAAACAAATTCATCAGCTTTAGAATATTAGTATATACATTTTCAATTTACAAAAGAAGCTATAAGAGTTATTGTAATAATGCATACATAAATCTCAAAAAAAGGACAACAGTAATCGGAATCCAAAAATATATAAGTACGTATAAATTACAAATCAATATCGTGTTATTCTTAAACTAAGAGTATTTCTTACTACGAGTATACTACTATGAATTCGAGCGCTTCAACACTCCTATGCTCTTCAAAACGAAAGCAATCAATGTCACGACTAACTGCAAGAAAGTAAAATATACTATTACGTTTTAATTGTTCACCCCGAACTGTGGCGTGACATATAAAAGCTATGTTCACGCAACTATTAATAACATTTAAAAGATATAAAGTAGACAATACGTTGCAATGAACAGAACAAATGTATATAAGTAGACAGAAATCTGAACTTTTATCATTATTTGATGAGTACTGCAAAAACTTTTGATACAAAATAGTAAGCTTTACAAAAATCAAGGAACATACAGCTAAACGGCTTTTACAGAGAATAAATGTTTCCTGTTCACGGTTGACTGTACTTTTAGGGCATTAAACAGGCAAATTACGAGCGGAAGCATCTGTTTTATTGAAAAGCCTTATTTCTTCTTGCTTAGGAATTTATTCTACACTGCAAATTAGCAAAACCGGTTACAAAGAAATACAAAACCTTGGATTTAAAGATTATATCATTCTTTATAATGATTTTTGTTGACTTTTGCGATAAATAGGCGGTGGGTATATTACTTTATTAAAAAAACCTTTTAATTTAGCCTCAGCTCGGACGACCATTAAAAAGAAGCCTCTAACCGTAAATTTTCTAACGAACGAAATCCCCCACTAATCTGTTTACTGACCATGCCGCTCATTCATTTATGGTCGAATATTCGAAGCACCATAACACACACATCTACTAAAGGGGAGCACACTAATACGGATTTGAAGTACGAAAGTAATACGAGCGGTGAAAATCTTCAGTCAGTGTTGTTTCATTTGCTCATAACAGTTTTATAGACATGTAAATTAGGCAAAATTGTTTATTACTAAAGGCATTCCGAGTTTAAACGCCGACGCCTCGCCTCCGAGCGGGTATATTGGAGATAATAATTTATTCACATGTAAACTCGTCCTGCCTCAACTTAGATTGGACTTAAATGAGTATGTAGCGAGCGTTATACTTAACGAAGTTAAACATGTGCCTCAGACTCCGCGGAACAACAATGCGCAGCGCAAATTGTGCTCAGTAACGAACGCAGCAATCTTAGGTGTTGTACACGAACATACTCTATTAAAATCACTTAAAGCAGAGCCAAGTTATCGTCTTCCTTATCGCGAAAGCCATTCTAACTGGTGTCAGGCTTTATAGGCCGCCATACATGACTATGTACGATTCCCCCTCCGTAATACTGATCCATTCTTTTAATAAGGACAAGGTTGGTTACAACATGTAAATATATTTTTATTTTTGTAAATCAGTATTTAAATCAAGAGAAACAATAACGTAAAATTGATTCGTGATGATTGTATTGATGATTGTTTTTTCCTGTGTCCACTTTAATCCCGTCGTTTCTAACGCCTAACAAGCGTTCGTGGTCACGGACTTTCCAATCAATAAGTGATATTCGCATAAGCTTCAGAATCAAGCATAACAAGAAGTTGTTTCGAATTAAACTTTTACATACCGATTTATTATTAAGTCTATTATTTTATAAAAGTTGTCCAAGAAACAAATTAACTACTTGTGTTTATTTCAACGCGAACCAAAAAATAAAATATTAGCGGCGTACGGTAATACAGAGCCAGTTAAAAAATCACAGTTTGTAAATTTAGCAAACTACACTGCGGCAGCGAAGCGTGAGAGAAATCTAAACTGATAGTTTTAGCGGTTACTTAAATGGCAATAGTTTGACCGCATCAGGCTAACTACATTTGAAGTTGGACGGGCAGCTAAAAGGCCATTACGAGACGGGGCTTATAAATTATTATTTGTAGTGTAGTGTGGCCACGCAACGGTTAATTGAGTGAATTTGTGTACCGCCGATACCCGAGTCAATGCTCCGAGCACGTACTGTTTTTTTTTACATTTCAGTTTGTGAATTGTTAATTTTTAACATTTAAAATGCTTTACGTTTAAAATCACTTTCATTTCACGTAATTCGCGTTACATTTTAACTCAACAACTCGTTTGACGGTAAGTTACGTTGAACTTGCGACAAGCTGCTCCTGTAACGCGACCGTTCCATTTCTTATGATTTTATTGTTCCATATGTTTATTCTAGTACTAGTGTTGTAAATTATATTAAATATGCATGCAAGTAAATTCTAAGTAAACTGAAAAAAAACGTTGCGTTTTCCCTATCTTTTCAGGTCACAATGTATTTTTTATCGAGTCGTATTAAATCATGTGGACGTAACTCATAAAACGGGTAATGTTGCTCTTTGAAATGGTTGTAATAACTTTGGTGTAAATAAACTAGTCTCGAATGGTTGTAGGGTAGGCTGTTCACTAGTACAGGTGGAACAGTGAGTAATTAAAGATTTAAAAGGCTGGCGCCGGCAAGACTGCTACCTGCCGAGCCACTCCCTAACGACGGCGTTGTACCAACGACTATGCTTACATAAAATGTAATTTAAGGCTATTTGTCTACCATTTCCGGCCTAACTGAAAAGAATACTTGATACTTACAATACAAATTGAAACAGAACATAATGTGCCTGGTTTTTTAATTTGTTAGTTTAGTGACTTTCATTTGGTTATTAGAAACATGAGATAAAAAGAAAGTAAAACAAAGGTCTCACAAACACACTTTGAATTCGACACAGAAATTCTATTAATTCTTTCACCTACTCTATCACCTAATAGACAATATTTAACGGTTGGGAGTATCTAATCACAAAACCGTTACCTAAATACAAAAAAAAGTCCAGCTTACCTACTACATCAACAGACTACATACATCATGCACCGACTTAATTGACTGTGTATATTTTTTTGCATTTTTTTGTTCATTTCTAGTTAATATTCATATCTTAAAAAAGAACTGGACTACTTTTAATGAAAATACACATTAAATTAAGTTGAACTACTCGTATACCAGATTGAACTAAAAAAGAATCATCTCGCTATGACTTCTCATTTTCTAGTAATCCTAAGACAGACATACAAATATACACACTTATTAAATTTGGCACACGTATTATGAAGCCTTAATAGTTAATATAAATACAGTTCAAATTGATTAACTCATTTTTTTGAGGTCGATAAAAAGGCAGTACTAAGTATAAACTAAGACTAAATTCAGCTTACCAATTAGAAAAGTTTACTACCAATATTGAATGTTTTCATTATGAAGAAATAAAATGGCCGATTAAATACTTTACTATGGTTCTACGCAAGTTTTTGGAAATTAGGGGGACTAGTCACTAAAATAAGTAGTTTGGGATATTATATAGCTGTCACGTCCTAAGAGTTTATTACGATGTTAATACATGCAAAAGCTCTCTTGAGGTGACTCGGCTAAACTGAGCTAGAACTCTATTTTTGAATCACTCGCTTGGATATGACGTGTGATTTTCATTCGAGCGACTCAGTGGCTGTACAAACGATACTGTTGCCAGAAAAATATTTTTTATATGGAAAAAATCCACTTAATCAATTCATTAATGCAATACATCAGATAACCTTCGTAGCATACCAGCTACGGCGTAGTATTTCGTAGATACGCGCTAGACGCGCAAGGGTTCGAGTTTTACCATTGGTTTTGAATTTTTTTGGAGTGTTGTGAGGAGTTTTTTTTATAAAACTTGCATATAATTTCAAGTTTTTTTTTTAGAATAAGCATAGCTCATAAAATTATTCCTCAGTTGGATGACACTGACTAAAACAACATCCTGTATTACGTACATCAAAAAATCACTTCTGTGTGGAATTAGATTGTTTTTCATTCTAAATTTAGACATTAATCAATGAATATCACACGCCCTGGGGCACTATTTGTGAATCACTCGCTTGGATATGGCGTGTGATTTTCGATCGTAAACAAAAAAATAATAATATAGACGTGAGCACAAAATTGAGCTACCTGTTTTTCAAATCCCTTCTGTACCCATACAGATTTCAACTAAATTTCATTCCAAAATTGTACTTTATTTAATGAATATCACACGCCATCTTGTCGGAAGTGATTCTAAAATAGAGCCCCTGGTAGGCGAAGATGCTTTTAGCCGAGTCTGGAACTAACTGGGGCGTACCCCACTTTTCTATTTTCACCTGAAACAATGATATTGTGGAAAGTCCCGCCTCAGATGGACTTTACTCGTGCAAATTTAATTGCAAAGACTTTTATAGCGTTTGTGTAAACAAGTGAATTTCAACCGGTAGAAACAAATGTTTTATACCCAACTAGCGTTCCCCCGCGACTTCGTCCGCGCGTTTTGAGTTTGCTTCCTACCCTTCCATCGCAGCGTGATATTTAATAACCTATAGTTTTTCTCAATAAATAAACTATCCAAAAGAAAAATATTTTGTTCAGTGGTTCCTGAGATTAGCGCATTTAAACAAACAAACAAACTCTTCAGCGTTATAATATTCTGTGTTTAGATTCTGTTCGTTTTTTTTTCGATATTGAATTCGATGTTTGATCTTTAATCTACCCATTTTCTCTTTTTGGCTTACATTATTTGTAAACACACGGAACACAGTTCATAGGTTGTAGTCCAGCGTGAACTTCGTTTCAACTAGTGATTTAAATTATTAATCGATTGTAATTCTGTTTGTATTCCTTTAATAAAGACTTTGCTTCACACCGTGTACGTCACATATCAATCAAAAAGATATTTTTTTAACCCTCAATTCCTTAAAATGTCCTTTTCAACATCTTCCACTTATTTTATTTTATTATTTTTTTATAAAGTACAGTTGCCAGCACATCAGGTTACCCAATTTAGTTGCAAACTAGCCTTTATTAAAACTACATAAGAGACATCAGTTTACCTTGACGTGCTGTTGTCCGTACATCAATAATCATTACAATAATACCATCTTTTATTTTACAAGATTAAGGATGGTGTAGGGACCACGGTTATTATATCCTTATTACTATTTATAACTGCTAACTGCTTCGATAGGAGCCTGCCTGGCGCAGCGGTAGGAGGGTCGCAATTTAAAGCGACGGCTGCGCCAGAGGTCCCAGGTTCGATCCCCGGGTCGAGTCAAAAAAACTGAGTTTTTCTGTTCAGAAATTCTATCACCCCCCCCCCTCCCCCCGTGCCTCGGAAAAGCACGTGCGGCGGAATCGGCTAGGGGGACTACTACTATTTATAAGTCACAACTGTAAAATCTTTAAAAATTGACAAGACTAGTCAGCCAAGCTCACAATACAACTCGACTCAAATGTTACATTATCTAAGAGGAACAATTCCAAATAATTCAGCGGCAGGTACGCAGGTAAAACGACGTTCGAAAACATACGGGAGATTGTTTCAGTATTTCAAGCAACAATAATGCCTGCAAAGCAACAGCACTTAACCTTAAACGGGATGGTTTGGGCAACGGAAAATCACTTTTATATCAATATACCTAAGAGTTGGGTAGAGGTAAGGTAGCTGGGTACAAAGGGCCATGATACACATGATATAAGCTGACAAAAACAGCTTGTTCATTCATATACAGTATTCTAATGCCTTTTAAACTTTGGCAGTTGATTTATTCATACATTGAAACCGATGGAGCCTTTAAACTTTTATTGCCCGTATAAAATACTTATAACTAAAAACTAATTAAAAAGAACTAAAAAGAATTACCTTTCTGCAATACATATTTGCAGCATAAAATTTGGAATATAATAACAAACACAGTAACTTCGCAACAGTGTGTACAATTACTCCATACACAACAACCTATATACAATTTTTCATTCTAAAAAGAAGTAGAACTAGCTTGATGATACAGAATCTTTATAACTTACCTGGCTTCGCACACCTCTTGCGATGGGACTTGCGACGTTTCAGCTCTTCGCTCTATTCGTCCACCGTTAATCGCACAGGTATTCGTATCGTTCATGTCGTAGGTAGGTACCGTTATACAGGGTGTTCCAAAAAGAGCGTGACAAACTGACACTGGAGGTAGCTTAGTCATAGACCTTACAGATATATTCTATTTTTTTTATTATGCCACTTTTTGTCTTATAAATGGCACACCAGACTGACACTGGAGATAGCTTAGCGAAAGACTTTTTTGATAAAAATAACATAAATCTTATAAAAGTGTCATGGTTTTGGAGATAATGCCACTTTCTTGTTTTCATCATTCAAGAATAAAACAAAAAAGTGGCAGTATCTCCCAAACTATGAGACTTTTATTGGAGTCATGTTGTTTTCATTTGAAAGGTCTATGGCTAAACTATCTCCAGTTTCAGTTTGGCACGCTCTTTTTGGGACACTCCGTATGATATGCAAGTCACGTAAGTCACTATTCACAACATTCATGAAAACTGTAACTATCATCTTAAGTTAGCTGAAATTGTTCTGTCGTGGCTGTATAAACGCTGACATCAATAAACGTTTATAGCCACACCGCCCGGCGGCATGTACCGGCGGCCGTGCTAGAGGCAATGCCGATAATGCCGCAGCGGTATTTTCAATAGAGTCCATAGGTTTTTTCGAAGATGGCCGTTAAATTTTTGCTATACGAGATGAGTTGAAGCAGGCGATGGGTACGAGTCGCGACGCATCCGGTACACAAGGGCCGTGGCGGAAACGCTCGCCGGCAAACGTGCAAACACATCTTGCGGTGCGACTTGCAAAGCTTAAGCTGGTTCACCTCTATTGGTCCATCCCTAATCGCGCAGTTGTCATGGGAAGAACAAGAACTTGTTTATTGATAACCGAGTTATTTTTTTAAATCTTGGCCGAATCTGTAGTGTGTTTAGCGATGTTCAAGCTCTCCATTATTGGTTCACCGTTAATCGCTGCGTAACTGGATTGTATACTCGATGCTGACTAGTGCTTACGAGTGAGAATTAAGAAACGATTAATGTCGGGTTCGACATTTACTGGAATTAAAGATATTTATTTTTAGACCCGGTAGATTATTTTTTTATTAGTAGAACTCGAATGCCTTACTGGCGATTATTAACTGCGAGCGATCAGGTAACTGATAATGGAGAAAAAAATAATTAAAAAATGCTCCATAAATTTACATTGTCCACCTGAAATGTCCCCATTCCGCTGCTCGCAAACGTTAACACGGGATTCTGATAACTAAGGCCCGATTGAAACGGTGCGCCCTTTAACAAAATACAATTATACGGGATATTGGATACTGAAATGGTAACATGGCTACGTTGTTCTAAGCCAATTAGTTGGTCATTTTTGCAGTGGCACGGCCGTCCGCGGGGAACCGGCCTAAGCTGGAATAAGCCGGTTATGCCGCTTCGAATCTAATTAAAGGCCTCGGTGTCCGTCCAAAATGCTGACAGTTGCCGTTTGACGCTTTTTCCGCCGCTCCAATAGCCGCGGGGTTAATGGGCTTGTTTTTAAAAGTTCCTCCCACTGAAGCCAATGTAACGCGGATTGCTGAAAAGGCACAGGTACTGAGTGAGTAAGCGCACGTTTTTGGACACGTAAGATTGTGCGATTCAAATCCAATCTGTGTGCATGTTCGCGAACCAATTGGGTCAGTCAATATTGTTCGCGATCGAGCACTGGATACACAGCTCAATTGGAATTTTGACTGAACAGGTGTTACCAGCAATCCTATTCGCTTTATACAGAGTCAAACGTTGCAACCCACCGCTCTTCTCTATAAATCAAAATGCACTCAAAAGTCTTGTCTCTTCTAATTTTAAGAAAGGACTTCATTTTAGGCGAACATTTTTTTTTGGAGTCGGTTCTCCGATGGGATGGGATGCAATGTGATGGCATTGACTCCAAAATGTAATTTTCGCCGAAAATGGAGTCTGTCATTATACATGTTAGAGTATATTTAAGAATTTTTAGTGCATTTCATTTCTGAAGTCGGTTATTTTTTTTAAGCTAATCTTATTTGCAAGTTTAAGTGATTTATATAGAAGAGCGGTGAGTTGCAACTTTTTACTCTGTACTGGAATAAGCTGCAAAATACCTTTCTTAAGTTTTGTCGTCATAATCACTGTACTCTTAAGTGTTTAGGAGTCCCACCATCAGCTCAGCTGCATAAAATGGCGACTATTAGACGTAATGGCATATCAAAAATAAGACACTTGTACAAAAACACTATACAGGCCCATAAAATTTGAGGGTTTCCCTTGATTACATCAAGACCTCGTCATAGAGCCCAATTTGGCCACAATGGGAACAACTAGAGTTACTAGAAGGTTAAAAAAAAACAAATCGGTCCACAAATGACTGAGATATGAGGTAACATAAATACCAAAAACATACAGTCCAACTGATGACCTCCTACTTTTTGAAGTCGTTTAAAAATGCTTACAAATAGAATGACTCGCCAACTGAAGACTGAACCAGAGAGAAACGAAAAATAACTCGGAATGAATAATTTGATCAAGTAATGCAACCGCAGTCGCTCAAAATGTATACAATTGTTTTGTTTTCCCCTGGTAAATTTATTCCTTGTTTAGAATAATGAAACGGGCGTATTTGCTTGGGGAAATCCATTCTCTAACAATTTAAGACAGAATCCGCCTAATGTGTTGCAATTTTTCATGTTATAATAACGGTATGCAAATAATATTTCCGTCCTGAAATTCACGTATGTACGTCTTAAAATGTGTTTTCTTACAAATTAGTTATTAGACCGGTCCGCATGTGTGTTTTGTTTTTACAATGCTATTCGGTGTAAAGTTTACATTGAATCTTGTGAATTTTTCTTTTTCGAAGTTTGTATTGTATTTGTTGTAAATTAATACACCAACCAACTTATAACAGAATAAGATATGCATTTGGAAGTTACCTAAATGCCAATTACAATGACGTCAAAACCAAATCTTCCAAATTGAATCTACAAGATATGATAGTTCCTCCTTTCACCTACGTTCAGTCTACGTTCACCCAAACAGCATTAAGTAAAAGACTTCGTGCGCTGTAATTTAGTAGAAAGCATTGAAATATTCGTGTATAATCTGAATAACATGCCGATATGAACAACGGGGGAATACCGGCAACGTTAGGGTGTATTTTATCCAATATTAAACGTTTAGGGAACTGCGAGCGGAATATTTTACGAATTACGCGAGGGCTTTTACAATATTCAATAAGATAATGGACAAAAAGTATGCGACTTTGAAGTACCTTGTCTTTTGAATTACTTCGCATGAAACTTCCCTTTTGTTCGCCGTTTTTATTGGCATTTTCACGGTGTTTGATGTTCATTACAATGTATTCTTACTATTATTTTCTTGATAAACGCTTTTGTGTTCCGAATGCTCGGTAACTGTGTTAATGCGATGTCATTTTTAGTTTTAATATCTTTATATGTGATATAAGTTCTACATCGGCTTTGCTTCGAAGTACGTAAATACCAGGCACTTTAATCATTTTGCTGATAAATATTGAGTCCGATTGTGTTTTGTATAGCACCTGCAATTTATAAGCGATTAAGTTTTTTTTTTTATAAAAGCAGTAAGATATCATTTTGCAGAATAAAAACGTTATCAGAGGATTCGGATTTCATTCCAAGCGGAATTCAGAATAAGCTAATATTATAACGCAATATCAAAGTAATACACCCATGCGTTTGTCAGCTAAGAGAAAACCTCAATTTCTTCTGGACCTTTGTAATGTAATTTTGGCCTCTCCATTTTCTCTACCCAAAAGTTAGAGCTTTATTGAAATATTGGATATCAAGTATGAAGTTGTTTTTATTATTCAAAAGTTTGCGAATCCTTCGTGCGGTCAGCTCTGTATGTGACACATACAGTATATTTTGATTTTTTTAACCCTACTGAAATTGCCTTATCTTATAAAAGTTGGGAAAACAATGACACTTATTGCCTTGAACAAAAAACGCAAAACGATTATTTAGCACTTGGCACACGCAGCTTACATAAAAAAGTCTACAAAAAATATTCGAGACTTTTGAGCCTGCAATATGTTTGCAGGCTACACAGTGCTTTTAAATATTATTACCATCAGATATTTATTACAGAAATACCCAATGGAATATTCTTTTATTAGCTGAGATATGCAGTCTACACAACGTGTAAATGTGACTACCTACTTGTATATTTACGAAGAGATTGCTTCCCAAGTGTGCTGATTTGTAATACGACTGCAGTACAGGGCCGTATTTATTAGCCAGGGACTTAAATAATACAATATTTATGATACTGATACTGATAATACACTATCAATAGTGACGCTCTTCAATAAAGAACCAACAACCAAATAAAATATCTTTTAGTTCAGACCAAAAATATCTATATCACTGATAGTAGAGCATGATTACAAACTATGTATTTTATTCAGAATTTAAAAGGTACTTAAAGAACAACAAAAAATAAAGAATGCCTACATCACGGCAATAGGTCAGCTAAGTTCGGACAGTAATAACCAAAACCGTTATAAAAACCTTATTGAAAAGCTTGCTAGAACCATCATAATATTTTTTTTATTTAATTTTTAAATCTTATATTCTTATGAAGCCCAGCTGCCCTCAATCCGGCCCTGTAAACCAGGACTGTCGCGGGAACGCGCGTTTTGCGGCTAGCCGCGTAACATGACCGGTATCGGTGTCTTTTCCCATCGCGCAGAAATATACTTTTTCTATAATCATAAGCAATCGCGGAAGCCGAGAGTGCACCCGCCGTAGATTGCAACTTGACACTCTGACGCAAACACCAACTTGAAGTTTAATTAAAGAATATCATAGGGGCGAAAAAGATAGGTAAACTGCATTTTGTATATCGCTGTGGATATTAGCGTTGTAACGGATTTTAACAGTATCAAATCGAAACTATCGATAAACAATTATGGGATTTTGAAACTACTTATATGTTTTTGAATATATTTGTGTATCGGTATTTGGTAACCAGAACTTATTAATCGATGTTTACTGAAACTGTAAAATTATCGTATCAAAACATTATATTGTATTTTGATCAAAATGTAAACTGGTATTTTCTTAACCTGTTGTTGAATAAATATTGAGCGCGGGAATATTTTGCCACAGGTATTTATTTACTAGAAATCCGCTTCGCAACATGGAAATGTAAAATCGCCTGTTTATGAATAAAGAATATATCGTATTTGTATATAATTTTGACTTTTTTTTCAAATGTGTTCGGTTTAGTTACTTTGAGTATGTCATGGATGTTAAATTGTTCAATAGTCGTTATACTGAATTCAAGAAAATATTCATATTACCTTTTTCTTACACAATTAAGGTTTAAAATCCTACGAATAGCCAATTATTGATTTTTCACTTGCTCACAATTCCTGCTCTGATCGTATTTATTCGTAGTTCGTATCACATCGATGCAGCAATATCGTGTTTCAAAAAAAATAGTTTTAAGGTATCGAACGCGATGCCGATTCGGGAAGAATCGCATCAATACGTGATTTAAATAATATATATAGTTTTTATACGAACCGATATCGGAAAATAGGATGTTGATGTTATAAACGTTTTAATATCTAGATTAAATATATCTATGTGCGATCTGAAGCTGCCATTCCTAGCAGATATGGACAAAACACCAGTTTGACTGAACTTTACACTACTTTCCATTGCTTTCTACCTTGTGTATGTTAGTTTTAAATATATGAATAAGATATTCTTAAAATTTACCGCTCGCTTCACAGCTACATCAACTTAGGTCATCAGCAAGATATTAATTAATCCATTAAACAAATGCCTATTAACACGACGCAGACCTGCAAACTGTTACATGTCACGTCATAAAACGGCAATCGTTAGACTTTTATGGCCCATTTTTCAAATTGCGTAGTCGTTTGTCTAAATTTTCATAACCTTTCCTTGGAAATTAGTTAAAGGAATTGTATGGACCCCCAGTCAAGTTATATACTTGTTTCTTCTAAGCTGTTCATGGCAGAAAACCTATCGTCCAGGTATACAATTAGTAACAAAGCTTAAATGTACGTACCGTTCAACACATTTGACAATGCTTCTTTAGTAAACATTTCAAAGTCAAAGACCACTCAAAAGGCTACATCAATATCCTTTGAAATAGTTCAACAGTCTTTAGAACTCATGTAAACTGTAATACACACTAAAATTATGTTTTCACAGCACGCCAAAGTCGAATCTATCAATTGTTCATCAAATTAACTCCGAGTTGACAGTGTACCTAACTTGAGTACCATAACTTCGCCACTTTAAGTTCGGTTACTTAGTTTCGGTAACTTTTCACTATACATTGCCTGTATAATACGCAAGACAGGAAAGTTTATTGACTCCAGTTTAGCGGTGTAAGGGTTTCGTCCTTGGTATGCGTAGATTTTTCTTAAATTTTCTTTTATTAAATTTTCCTAGTATTGGCTTAAGAGTTGATAAAAACTATGTCTCGTACAGGTACCTATGATGTGCTTCTTATAATTCATTTACATAATTCACATTTACACTTTGAAAGCGTCTATCTTCAAAATGTTAGACTTCTGGAAAAAATGGTTTTATGAAACTGTTTCGAAATTGCTTAAAACACTGCAGCAATGCGTTTTGTCTACACAATTCGGGTATCTCCATAAAGTGAATGCCGCGATTACGCGTCACGGGCTAAGCTGAATGGGGCCTGATTAGCCAACGCAGCCTGCAGTAAGTAATAACCTTACGGAGTGAGCTCGTAATGCTGTTCTAAGTAAACTCGATTAGCCACTAAAAGTATGTTTCAGGGTATTTAATAAGCACATAATGCAACAATATTTTGTAATCAACTACGTTACCTCAGGTAGTCTATCTAAAACTATGTATAGTATCATATGGTTATAGAACCATCACCAACAAAAAGTAAAATTATCAATTTTGTTTCACAGATTTTACTTATGTCCATAGAGTTTGTAGCTTTGATCAATAGTATCATACTTTATAAGTGTTTTAATAAAACAAAGATACTCGTAGTATTGAAGAGAAATAAGCGCCTTGATGAGGGCAATAAACTAAAATTACGAGCTTGAACTTTCCAAACATTCGGCTGTTCTTCAATCAGCAGCATTGATGACACGGCAGTCCTCCGTAGTACCAGCGTATAATGCAGACAGATAAAAACAGAGTGCCCGACGAGACAAATTCCCCGGCATGCCTCAGAGTAAACCACTCAACTAGGGAGATGTTCGTTCGCTTTTATTTCTGCGCGGGCTGACACTCGATCGCTTACGGCGCGGTGTCACTTCGCCACGACTTGATTTATGCAACCAATATGGCGGACGCTGTCACTCGGCGGCCGATATCGAACCGTTCATATCGTCTAACGCGATTTACTTGGAAACTTAAAAAGAATGCGCCGAACAAAATGGAAGTACATTATACCCGCTGCCGCTTTTACAGGCACCGCAGTTTAGGGTCCATGAACCTGCTTCATTTTATTTTCGAAATCGGAAACAAATTAAGTCTGGAACATGGAATCAGGGGTTGATAGCATACCTAAGTTTTGCGACATAACATAAGAGTTTAGGGGGACTAGACAGCATAAACACATCAAGCTAAACTAAATTACGTCACCTTGTTATGAAACGAGCATGTACATACATTTGCTACGAGTACTTTGTAGTTATTACTTATTAAATAAATGTATTTACATTAACCGCGGGCCCTAAGTGAGCTAAGTGTGTAAGACAGCAAGTGTTAAGAATAATGAAGTGAAATCATACCAAATGAAGTTCTCAAAACTAGCAATATTACAACTTACAACGCTTTTGAGCATGTGCCTTTGACCATCTGCTCTCAACTTTCAAGATTACACTTTCTTCTAATAATTGTACGCGTTACAACAACAAATCTTTTGTTCCTTTGCGGGGAAATTGAAAGAAGTTAGAGACGTCTGAATTCATAAGGACGAAGATTTCAAGTGGCGACACCTCGGGCCCTATCGCTGGTAAGTAGGTCGAATAATGTGACGAGCCAGCACGAGTGCCCTTAGCCCTTCTTGGTTCTCGAGGGCCCTTCCCGCCCCTCCATACTAAAATCGCTTGATTTGACATGATTTTTAAATGCCGATAGCAAACGCGTCGGCCCGTTTCTCAGAAGATTACTTTGTTAAGACCATGTGATCACAATCACGGGGAAAAAACGAACAGCTAATTATGAACATTATTTAACCTATTCTCTGATATGTTATGTAGTCATTTAAGTCTTATGGTTTCATTACTAAAACCCTGAAAGATCATTAAACTATCTACTATGTATCCAAGGCATCAATAATTTTTGAATATAATGTATAAAATTCCATACGGGAAGGTGTAAGTATATGTTTGAACACTAATTTCATTTTAAGGGTTAGGCTTTACTATCTCAACTGTCTGATTTTAGTTCTAGAGAATAACCAAAGTTAAGCTCTTAAAGTCATCATTAAATATTTAACCACCACTAAAAGAAGGCGACTCAATTACGCCGTCGTTTGTTGAAAAATAACAATTACATTCAATAAAAGGTTCCGCAGGAAGCGTTCGAAGTGTCGTTTCGAAGCAGAAAGCTGAAGTTTGACCGCCTAAAACGTCCGTAATAATGCTATTTGCTGTAAACTTGTAAATGAGCCTCCCAGTGGACCAAGGGCGGCCGCATTCCGATGAATAATGTAGCTGCCACGGTATCCGGATTAATTGATTTAAGATATCGGACGATAAGTGAGTTCGAGGTGACCTCAACTTGTAAACAGTTCTATTAAATACATTTGCGATTTCAAGCTATTGCATAAGCTTGCTTTGGTTTGCTGTGACCTGATTCTGCGTTCATTGCTTGCTACAGAGCCCATAGTAACAGTTGATCGTTATCATGAATGCAAACTGCGTATTGTTGATACTGCTAGTCACGTATTGAAGTATTGACATACAGGTAAGCTAGTGCAGGTACTTTTACCATAGTACGCTTATCTTAAGGTCTATAAAAATATATTCTAAAATATCTACAATGGAATTCTTAAATAAATTTCTAGCCGAAACAGTAGATACTCATGTAATATTATAATAAATAAAGGAAAATCAAATGGGCAAAAATAATGTGGCCTGAAATAAATTCAGTTTGTGTAAAAAGTAACTTCCTCAAGGCAACAAACAACAAAAGCGAAAGGGCGATCAACCTTCGAGGGTGGGCGGCGCAGGGCGCAGGGCTGTCAGTCCGCTTCGGTGGCGCATCGCTCACGCGCCCTGACGGACCGACGAATTGAGAAATTGAAACGCACATCTAATCACAAAAATATCCCCCGTCTCTCTGTCACCACACACAATCACAAGACACCAAATTGAACGAAAGCCCACCTTTAATACCGCGGGAACACGTAATTCTACCACTCCAATTTAATTGACGCTAGGACGTCGCGACGGGAATGTTAAAATAATTTCCATCCCCGATGTTCCTCTCCATTTCACAAACACGACTTCAAAGCTGACTATTTAAAGCGTTTTATAAATCAGGATCGATTTCCAAGTCGGTGTTTTAAATGAAAAATTCGTCCCTTAATAGCGTTTCCATCAATCAATGGAATGAAATCAGCGAGTGACGCGAAGCTGGCGTTTTCGCGCCATATTTTTTGCGTGATAAATATTTCTCAGTAAGAAATATGGTGGAGGCTTTCGTCTTTTTCATTGTTCAGCAAATAAGCCTAGTGGATGGACAAAGGCGGTCGTGACAAGCACGTAAGGGCTCGCTTCCGCCGCGCCAGCACTCGCTCTGAGCGCTCGAGGTGAGCTCGAGTGGCTCAAGAGCGAGCGCTGACGAAGCGACCGCCGAATAGCGGAGATTATTACGCTATGCAGCCGCCGCAAAATAGGATGCTGCGGATTATGCAGTCGTATTGCCGAAGCAGAAACACCGACATAACTAACTAGCTTACATTCAATACATTCGCGTAATTTGAGCACTGTTGCAGTTGCTACATCGCGTAACAAGATATCGTTGATTATAAGCGTAAAGTTATTCATTTAAAACAACGAATACTGTAAAAGTGATTAACACGGAGACACTTCATCGCGTTGAAAATTTAAAAGTTGTTGCAAAGAAAAATATTCAATTCCACGCGAATAACTGTGGTCGCACAATCTAGGGGACAAAAAGTTCCATTCAACGTTTGTAATTAGAAACCGCACTGAGCTCGCCTCTCCTGCACTAATATGTGGAGTAGAAATTTACAGAACTCGTTTGGAAAAACGATATTCAAGGGTGACGAGAAACAGTTTCTTTCTGCACAGACTTTGTTTAAAGCTCATGACAATATTTACTTTCCAAATAATTTATCAACATGGATTTCATTAATTACTGAAACGAAACAGAATATTGTAAGAATAATATAAAGCAACATCACACAATGTTATTCGACAATATGAGATAAATTTAATCATAGTCACTTGCAGGATTCGGGACTGGGCTTGAATTTTGATGTGAAAACAACACAAATTGCTTTAACACTGAAACTTCATAAATACGTTTATCCAATTAAAACATGCAAAGCTATCTTGCATTCGTGTGTATACTTATAAAGTATAGGTTCAAAACGCGCCGGCCGCGGCAGGAAATAATTCAATTAAGTTTTACATTCACGAGTTGCTCGGACACGAATAAATGTGGTTATCACAATTATCCTATGTTCAGGGAAACTAACGAGCTGCAGGAGTACCTAGCTCTTTGTAATTTCAAATAAGGACTTTAATCTTCATGCCAAGCTATTATGTTGCAACTGCTGCAAAATAACGCTTATTTGTACTTTTACTCGTAGCACTCATGTGCCTTTATTTTTGGAGGTCATTGACAACTTTACTCCAACAGGTTTGAGGACAGTTCCTTAACTTGTGGAAATGCTTTACTAAATCAGTTTTTTTTAATCAAATATTTATGAAAAAAGTATTTGTACGGTTCACATAAATCAAGGTAATGTATTCCAGTTGGCGGCCACGCCTCGGCACTATATGGGTCACGTCGCGGGCGTGACAGGTGTTGGAACATGCTGGCTGAATCAATAAAACGCTCCTAAAGATGCCTTATCAGCCCCGGCCAGAGACAGTTATGGCCAGTTAATTTGCCACGGCAGTCTGCAGAAACAAAAGTAGGTAGCCGGAGAACAGGGTGGTGCGGCAGTACGGCACCACGCTGCGCCGCGCGGGGTTCCGTAGCCAACACGCTCGCCTAATGGAGGGGCCTGCTACTCGCCGGGGGGCTATTAAAGACATTGCTCTTATCGCAAGAAAGCTAAGACTTTCTTAATAACGGAGGATTTAGCCGGAGATCCATTACAGACGGAGATACAATTTTATAAGGATTTCGCTAATTCCACCCAATAAACTCAACCCATTATCGATAATAACGTCTAAGAACAATATTAGTACCCTGTGTATAAAACAGCATGAAAAGTACACCGAAACCTATTAAAGTTAGTTTAACCCGATCCCTGCTCGGCAAACGCCTAAATCTACATTCCGTGGAGTGAAATACAGTCGATTCACCGCAACCTGACGGCGAAACTTCCGAGATCGACGTGTCGACTAACAACTGTTCGCCTGGAGGCTTACCCCACTACACACAATTATCCACCCTATTCAAGCGATGTAAAGTAGCAACTCGTCTAAAACAAGTAGTTATTTAATTCTTTGACAATGATGTTTCACAGCCACTTAAAACTTTTGAGTGAATAACAAATCTCCTCCGAAAAGTCTGTTGGCCGAAGTTAGGCTGTTAAATTGTTTGTCGGTAGAAGGTCTTTTAAAAAGTTAAAAGAACAAAAATCGCATAAAGGGATCAGGTGGCGACTCTCTCAGCCGTACACTGGTTTAATTTAACAATTCGCATAAATGCACAGACAGGTTTAAAAATGTTCCATTTACGTATGATATTCTCATCGAGTCAGTGTTAATTTACTTAACTGATTGCTTCAGCGTTATGTGAATTAATTTTTGAGAACTGAAAGAATGCAATGTACTCGTAAGACCCCTTACACACTGCGACTTTTAGCATCGATGCAGTCACGCATTTTGAAAACGCGCTTCAGCAACGGAACCCTTGCAAGGAACAGATTTAATTTAGCATCGATGCAGTCGCGCGTAAGCATCGATGCTAAAAGTTGCAGTGTGACACAAGATACCATAATCTAACTAACCAAAATAATTTAAGTATTAATGGGAGAATACCACACCCCCCCCCCCCCCCCCCTAATCGTTGTCTGGTATTCGTAATACAGGGAAGAACTTTTTTTACAACCAATCACGACAAGGTGTGTTGTATGGCGCATATTGTTTTTGTAGGTTTTAAACTAATTTAAGTAAATATGTATTTACTAAGAAAAGTTGTGATTTGTGTGTTCATCTTATTTCAAAACAAGTCAAGCTATAATAATAATAAAATAAATAATTTTAACAAGCAAAGAAAAACTGGCATTACATAATAGACTTCGACATGGCTTAGATTTAACCGTAACATAGGTGAATCGGGTCGAAGTGGTATCTTAGCAAAGAGTTCACCCTGATTGATGCTCTCGCACTTTGCTGAGGCCTTTTCAACAATGTATAATGTCCGCACGTAGGATAAGGATAAATTTAACACCGTATTACGCGATCGCTACTACGTAACAAGCATCATTTTGAATTTCCACGTTTCCAAAGGTCAAAGGAATTTATAGGTAATCGATAAAAAGAACTTTACATGGTAGGCTAACTTCGTGATTAATTTTGGATAATTCTATCCATTGAACAACATATTTATATTGCTTATCATAATATAATAATAATAACAATATAATAATATTGCTTATCATTTTTAATGTTTTCAATTTATTTTTCACTCGATGACCTCCATTTACCCACAGAAAAACACTACAAAGAATTATGAATGAAAGTTTAAAAGCGAAGCGAAAGAAATAAATAATTTACAAGATAATAACAGTCATTCTAAGTTTCACCGCTATCACAAACTAACTCGTTTATGTCTTAACCGAGTCGCTGTAAAAGTTAGCATTGCGCTTCTGTTTTAAATTGTGTGTGGAAGCTTTTCTTTATTTATGACCTAAGTCAACAGATTGTTGAGATGTGAAAAAAAAACTTATTAAAGCGCGCCGAGTGCGCTGCATGCCTTCAGTTCTTAATAAGAAACAATGGTTACTTTATTCAATTACTAACGCAGCAGTTGACAAATCCATTAGCAGGCGGCATTATCTTTTGTCGTCTGCTCTGAGACCAATCAATTACTCGCTCGCCAGCAGTGGGGAGTTGATTACGGATCCGCCACTGATGTGCGCTTAATGACACTGGCCAAATACATAGATTGCAACTGTTTTATATCCAACATAAAAAATAAGATCTAAGACCGTTTACACACTGCGACTTTTAGCAGCGATGCAGCCGCGATGCTCACGCGCGTTAGTATCGATGCAGTCGCAAAATGTCAACCTTTACACACTGCGCTACTTTTAGCATTGATACAATCGCGATGCTATCGCTCGTTAGCATCGATAGAGCCGCGATGCATGAGCTGGAATTTGACAAATTATGTACTGAATATTGGCGACTGCATCGATGCTAACGCGCGACTGTATAGATGCTAAATTTAATCTGTTCATTGCGTGAGTCGCGATGCTG
Source organism: Pyrausta purpuralis (assembly GCA_963924145.1). Taxonomy (NCBI): domain Eukaryota; kingdom Metazoa; phylum Arthropoda; class Insecta; order Lepidoptera; family Crambidae; genus Pyrausta; species Pyrausta purpuralis. Next base: position 10,850,706 of record OZ001651.1, read on the forward strand.
AAGCGCGTTTTCAAAACGCGCGACTGCATCGATGCTTAAAGTCGCAGTATGTAAGGGGTCATTGATATACGAATGAAAAAAACTAACTTCCACTTCCTACATGCTCATCACCGTACTAAGATACTATAGCGGTTATTAATTAATTACCTTAATAGCATGAAACAGACCTTTGAATCGCTACGTTATTGTGTTAGATATTTATTATTAACTATGGATATATCAATGTCTTAGTTATTGGCAAAAACGATTATCAATTTTAGGTTCATATAAAGTCAATTTAACGAACGTTAGATATCGTCTATCTTCGACCACTACGTATACAATAACCGATTTAAAAATTACATTTGCGTAAATGAATGCTGCCAAATAAGTGACGTTTTGCGAATCAGATATTCGACGAATATTCCTTTACTGACGTTAGCAAATTCGACACTAAGAGTCAATTTTACCAACTTCAGATAGGACTTATTCGACCGAATAAGTAAAAAGCGACCGATTGGAAAATATCATAAATAATGACATTTTCAAATTAGGCGTATTGTATTGTATTCCCGAAAATGCCTTATCTGGCATTGATAAAATCAACTCTAAGTGCGTTAATACTTTTTACGTCTATCTTTCATCTCAATAAATTCGTCTATCTATTCACAATAAATCAGCGTGTGACAGTTCATGAAATAAACCTCCATTGAGAAGGCGGCAAAAGATCGCTTATCTCGGCAACAGCCGCTTTGAATAACGATTCAAAGAGTAACCCCATCCTGGTCCTTTGATGTCCTTTAATTATAAAACTTTTTCTGGTGAAGTAAAACCATTGCTGCTCATGTGCGGAAACAGTGCACGTAAGAAACTAGTGAGTAATTGTGCTCTTGTGAACTCCCTCTGCAATACTGAAGGCAATCATTTTACATTCATGTGCTGAATGTAAAATACGGAGGTGAAAATTTGGCACTGCTTAATTCATGCGGCATATTAAAATCAAAGTAATCTTGTTCTTATGTCTAATACTGTTTAACCTTTTAAAACACTGAACCTATTTTGAAAGAATGCATACGGCTAACTTCAGACCTAGGTTGAATACAGAATATGATTAAGCATCAAACCCATCAAAGATTTTTTTTAAATTAGAACTATATGTAACTAAAGGACCGTGATTATAGAACTCTGAATAAATGTAATAGCTTTTGCAATCTACCCTGATATTAACACCTGTCCAAAAAACACAGACGGCAATTCTATAAATATCAGGCAAGTGTCACGTTCCAGTTATTCCGGCTTTACAACTATTTCCGCGAACTTCCCGTGTATTTACTCCACGTTATTTACTCGAAATCAGCTTAGGGGAAATGATGGAACGGAAATTTGTGTTGTTGCTACTATTTTATATTCACAGCGTCGTCGCTCCGAAATGCGTAATGTTCATTTGTCAACCCTGTAACGGTTTACCATCAATCTTTGAAAGACTTTTTTAAGGCCACATGGTTCTTTATTAGCTTAATAAAATGCCTAACAAATAAATATTTTCTCAATTGGCTTTAATTTAACTGCCGTATTATCTTACTATTATTAGAAATTATTTTCCCAGATCATACATTTTATTTACAGATCTCGTCGACCAAAGGTTAAGGTCGTCGATTAAGGTCAAAAATTAATGGTATACGCCAATATTATGAGTTGAATAACAATAAAATATAAATCTATACTAATATTATAAAGCTGAAGAGTTTGTTTGTTTGTTTTTTTGAACGCGCTAATCTCAAAAACTACTGGCCCGATTTGATTTTTTTTTTTACGTTGGATAGTCCATTTATCGAGGAAGGCTTTAGGCTATATAACATAAAGATACGACTCATAAGACCACAGCAGCAATGAAAAATGTTGCGAAAACGGGAGAAAGATATTCCTTTTCAGAGCTTTCGCTGCATACGCTGCGGAAACCGCTTAAGTTACACAAAAATCATGTATGACAGGATTGTTCAGCATTAAGAGTTCTATAATAAAGTCCGCGACAGCATATGTCTATCTTTTATGGTTGACTTACTACAACCTTTTTTGTGTTAATAAATTTGTAAAAAAATAATGCATTATTTTGAGAGGTGTATTATACACACAGGTATTTATTCTTATCAAAATAAATACATTCATCATCACGAACATTTCTTTTAGAACAAAGTTGCCCTTTATATCATTTGATTCCAATAAATATCTTAGGAGCTATCACAGTTTTAACATAACTCCGCACCAAACTAATGTTCGCAGCTTAAGTACAACGTGCGCTTGCGCTAATCTATACTAATATTATAAAGCTGAAGAGTTTGTTTGTTTGTTTGTTTGTTTGTTTGTTTGTTTGAACGCGCTAATCTCAGAAACCACTGGCCCGATTTGAAAAAATATTTTTACGTTGGATAGTCCATTAATCGAGGAAGGCTTTAGGCTATATAACATAAAGATACGACTAATAAGACCACAGCAGAAATGAAAAATGTTGCGAAAACGGGAGTAAGATATTCCTTTTGAGAGCTTCCGCTGCATACGCTGCGAAAACCGCTTAAGTTACACAAAAATCATGTATGACAAGATTGTTCAGCATAAAGAGTTCTATAATAAAGTCCGCGACAGCATATGTCTATCTTTTATGGTTGACTTACTACAACCTTTTTTATGTTAATAAATTTGTAAAAAAAAATAATGCATTATTTTTAGAGGTGTATTATACACACAAGTATTTATTCTTATCAAAATAAATACATTCATCATCACGAGCATTTCATTTAGAACCAAATTGCCCTTTATATCATTTGATTTCAATAAATATCTTAGGAGCTATCACAGTTTTAACATAACTCCGCACCAAAATAATGTTCGCAGCTTAAGTACAACGTGCGCTTGCGCCAATATATTATAAAGCTGACTTTGTTTGTTTGAACGCGCTTATCTCAGGAACTGCTGGACCGATTTGAAAAAAATATTTCTGTGTTGGATAGCTTATTTATCGAGAAAGGCTTTAGGATATAAAACATGACGCTGCGACGGGAGGGGAGGGAGCAAACTCAAAACGCGCGGACGAAGTCGCGGGGGACCGCTAGTTATATTATAAAGCTGAAGAGTTTGTTGGTTTGAACGCGCTTATCTCAGGAACTGCTGAACCGATTTGAAAAAATATTTCTGTGTTAGATAGCTTATTTATTGAGAAAGGCTTTGGGATATAAAACATCACGCTGCGACGGGAGGGGAGGGAGCAAACTCATAACGCGCGGACGAAGTCGCGGGGGACCGCTAGTTAAATATATAAATGTATAAATTGTGAAAGTAAAAAGAAAAGCGTTGTTTTCGTGTTCCCCGCCCAAACAAGGAAGTGCATAGGTACGTATTAAGAGTCCCCTTCTACACTCCATTTCCTCAGCTGCTCCTCACAGGCTATTCCCGAATATTTTACCGGACAATTTCTCACTGCTACGGAGCAGAGGCCCTTAACTTGAATAATTTAACACTTTATTTATCGAATTCAATGTTTTCGTAACGTTTTTCAACGAACAGCTAGCAGACGGTTATTTAAATTCTTTCTTTTTGTTATGTTTTTTTTATTTATTCTTTATTGCACTGACAAAACTAAAGTACAAGTTGCGGACTTAATGCTTAAAGCATTCTCTACCAGTCAACCATTAGGTGAAGCAGAAACGATTGAGGCGGCGTAAAAGAACACAAAAAAGCATATAGATAGATAGATAGATAACTCTTTATTGCACATTACATAAATTGATTTACAAATTCGTTTTAGGGAAATGTACAATTTAGGCGGTCTTATCGCTATAAGCGATCTCTTCCAGACAACCTTTATACGCATATACTTAAATAAATATTTAAAAACGTTGTTTTCAACGTTTTTTTTTTCTTTTTGTTTTATTGCGAAACAATCTTGACCTTTTTTTTATCATGATAAGAATTTTTTAAAAATTTTGACTGGAAGAAAATCTTATTCTGTATGATTTATGACGTATCCAAAATTGTCCAAAATACGTAATCGACCACGCGTCTAAAATTACGATAAAGGCCACTGCTATTTTTAATAATATAGTAGGTAGCGATAGAGAGGGAGGCACTACCGCTACGCAGTGCCTATATTAAATTCATATTGAAATAAAGGGCAAGGAAAATAAAGTGGTGGGCAGCTAAGTAGGGCGCGGTGGGCCGGTGTATCGATCAGGCTAAAACAAGCTGGAGCACGTCTGTCTGCCTGCACTACGCCTATACCTGGTACAATGACCCAGTAAACGATTCCGGGACATGTTGATTGAAACCTGAAATAACGCCGTGTTTTATTCAATTGGATTGAGGGCATGCGCTGGTGCCGCCGTATTGTAAAAACCATTGATGGGACAGTGAAAAAGTATTGCCTGCTTTATTCTGTGAACACACAGGCGTGCATAGGCTGCATGTACACGTGAAATAAATGGAAAGCTTCTGTATACTTAGTATATCTGACGTTGACGCATGACGATCTAAACATGTATATAACATAATAGGTAGGTAGTAAATAATTTTATAATGCATTATTGTACCATATATATCATATTCTTACCATGCTCTTATTATAATAATGGATGCAACTCGAACAGCAAAAAAATACTTGAAACTCGTGCTTACAGTGAACTTCTCGCATGTTGCTAAAAGAAACAGCGTTCGAAAATTCAATACAATAGAAAAGGCGGAAAACCCAGCATAATTACACCCCCGCATTCACCAATAGCTCTCATCCTACACTAAAATGGGAGAGAGAACAAACCCCGAAATGTCTCGGATTACTAATCGATGTGGGATTTGTTTTACTTCGGAACCAAATCTCCGTCATTATGTCCGATGTGATGAATCATCCAAGATAAACGTTTCGACACAAAGTAAATCAAACGAGCCACAGATGAACTTTCAAAAGCTTTTACAGATCGTGTAGGTTCAATTTAAAATGGTTCTGTTGAATGTTAAACGAATGCACAATTACCCAAAAACACTTGGATGAAGAATGTGCGATTCACAAAATGTATGTGTGCTTTGCTATTCATGTATATATGAAGTGATTTATTTTACGAGTTTAGCAGTACTTATATATTATATTTATTATTTAGCAGTACTAGCATACTAGTTGGTAAACTTGATTAGTCGTTAACCTCCCACAACACAGTAGTTCAAAATTCAATTAACAATCTGAAGTAAAAGTTTTCATCCATAAACATTTCCTTCAAGTTAGGCTTTATTGTGTCCCCAAAACGGGCCACGTTAAGGCGCCCACGAGCTCCAATAAGGCCCGGCCGGTAATGGCATCCATGTCAAACGGCCATTCCGTACACCGCGCATTCTTATTCCCTTAATGAAGCGTTAGCGGCATTAGCATTGGTACTACTAACGTTTTCTTACCGCTTTACCGCTGTCGTGAATGTCCCTATGCACTTAGGTCGTCCATTAAGGCCAATGCAACGTTCGCTGACGGAACGCGATCGTAAAACCTTTATAACATCCTTCCAGCACTTGTAAAGCGTTTTGAGAGGTCTTGCCGTTTTATATGACCCGGCATTACCCTATGCTTCCAGACTTTTTCGGTGTCTCTGCAAAATCGCAGCGTAAACGCTAAGTATAGAAGTTTCGTGCATAAAGACGTCTGCTGTTCACTACACACTTTGCAAGTGCTCTTATTTAAATGTAACGGTTTGTTGGGTGCAGTTTTAACGGTTGCAACATCGGAGCTAAACAGGTCTCGATTCCCATGACTTGCAAATTAGTTAAGGTGTTTGAATACAACGTAAATGAATTTCCTTAATTACTTTCAGGCTGATATTGCATAACGTAGTTTCATATAGGCACGTTATAGCACGTAAACCAATATTGTATTTTAGCAACTAATTTTGGATAATGCTGTGGAGGAATTTGAGGCTCGTTTCAGTCGCATCGTCCGCGACGCAGGGCGCGGGGTGGCGCGCTTGGAGACATAACTCTTCCCCGCCGCTCGGGGAAGCCGTCCGTTTTATGCCGTTTTGATACAATGCAACCAATAAAAACGTGAGTTTTGTGAATGAGCGCGGTTATTAGGAGAGGTCGTGATTTGCTAGCCGGAGAGATAAGTTTAATCAGAGCGCTATTAAGTTTTACTGCTCGCCGGGTGCATACGGTTTATGGCGGGCTGGGGCGACATTGTCAACAGATCTTGCGACGCTCTTTACGGCTGCTGAAACGTTGCTTTAACGGTTTTATAGTTTTCGTCGTTTCGACGCGCTGGCGGTCACAGAGTCCTTAATAGCCGACGCTAAGTGCCCGCCCGGGGCTTTGTTGCCCTCAAATATGTGTGTTTTTCTTACAAGCCCGCTAAGATTTCCATCTTTACGATATAGGAGTTTTACTTTTTCTTTTATGTCGCTCAGCAGTATTGTCTCGAATTTCAGTATAAAACACTGCACTGTGTATCACGGCTGAATATACTCCTACAATTTTCATTTTTTGTGGTGGCAAATAAAAACATCCATACGTTTGACGCGAACGTTTGGCATCTATCGCGATATACGAGATTCATGTTTACCATTAGTGGAAAAGTATCCCGCCGATAAATCATTCCCACAACCTTTGTTCGCACAAATCAATTCGAGCGGCCCCGTTATTTCATTAGTTGGGTTTCCCACAGCTGCAATTACTAGTTCTCATACATTACCGTGTTTCTGTAAGTCTTCTTTAATTAATTGTAGATGTAGGAGGAAAGCGCAATGGGCCACGCATGGCGGCGACGGCGCCTGCACGCCGTCAGTTGCACTCTCACATTATTAATTTGTGGAATAATTAATTAAATGAACGTTTCGCCATTAATCAGAAAGGTCACGTTGCTGAGTGCTAGTTACGAAAACAATGGCCGTTCGTGGTAAACCAAGCCGAAGTCAACTTGATTGAGTCACACCGGAGACCGATATAAGTACACATATAGTAAGTAAGCAGTTTCTGTATGACCGAGTACATATCGACGCAATATGCACAATCAACAGAGAAGTTAATAATATACACGTTTGTTCACTGTAACCCACCACCTGTTACTATAAACTCGTAACTTCTAGCGGTTACACCGATTGATCCACCATTTGAGAATTGAAGTTAGAATAACATTATCTAGATATTGTCTTTAAGTCGACACCATATTAAATACTCGCATAGATGATGTTGATATTTATGTTCTTTTATATTAAAAACCTTAAAATAATTTGTGAGGCAAGCTGCAAAAACACAGGTCCGTTACACGAAGAATCAATTTCCACTTGAACAGAGGTCATAAGCGAAGCGTGTGGAAAACTTGAAGAAACTTTGAATGAAACGCTAACCTTGATTAACTTTTTGTACCATAAAATACATACTAGTAATTACACGAAAAATTGCTTCCGCGAGCGACAAATGAAGTGAGAAACTGAAGAGTTCGGAATGTTTCTAAGATAGATAAAGTTCGCAAAGTTTGTTAACGGGTTTAAGTGGGTTTATCTTGTTGTTTATCGTATTATTACATATTTTTAATATCTTCTACACTGAAATTGAAAGTTTATAATGACACAACGGTTAATGGCGAGAACCTGTCTTTTTTAACATAAATAATAATAAAGAAATTAATATTGGAAACCAATCACATACATTGCTCTGATCCCAAAGTAAAAAGCTAATACACTTGTGTTAAGGAAATCTGACACAAAGGTGGTACCACAACACCCGAGACAATATAGAAAATTTTGATTCTATATTGACCCGACCGGGAATCGAACGAAGGACCTCAGAGCGGCGACGCCCTGAAACCCAACATGCTTAGCCACTACACCACGGAGGTAGTCAAACATCTATATGTTGTGTGTTCTGTGTATCTGTAGACGTATCATTTCACTGAAACTATAACGATAACGTTTCCGGCAGTAATTAACGATTTCAAGGTAGCAAATACACCCACACATAAATATAAAATAATCTGAAAGACAAGCTAGAACGTCAGTTAATTATGAGTCCACCACGATGGAACTTGGAAGCCTTTATAAGTATAAGCAAATAATTGCGCACAACAATTATTTGGATGATGATGGCTTTCAGTTCGGTACCTTGGGATTGGGAGAGAAAGAAATAAAGGCTTAGTGACAAAGCAACTAGTCCGCCAATTTATGAATAAATCCAAAGCATCGAGGAGTTAACATTGCGACAAACTGCGCTAGAGGCACGCCGTTTGCATTCAAAACAATGGCCGGTTTATATGCTGTAAAGCGAAATATGCTCCAATACGCTCATTTTTAAACCAAAATCCGCATTGATGGAATTTATGATCATCCTTTGTCTAATTGGATTTAGGTTTTCGATTCTTTTCGATGTTTCACGATCAAAGTTTACTCTAACAAAAAATAGGAGAGGTGTATTTATCAAACCTGTGTAATAGAGTTATATCGCAAACCCTTTTATATAATCTCGTCAGCACCTATGAGAGGGAACTTTCATGTAATCTCGTCATCATCTAAGAGCTAGGCTCTTATCGGAGGTTCTCTTTTTTATAAAACTCTAAATCAGGGAAGATAGTGTGGTGGTTTCTCTCTTGCCTTCCACATCGCAGTTTGAGAACTGGGGGTTTTCCGAAAAGCCTTCTCTGATATACTGTATTAAATCTAGATATTTTATACATGAAGCACAAGGTTCCAGCAAATTTCGTGACTTATCATCTTATAAGACTTATGAAACTCAACGGTACAGCGCAAATACAATTTCAAAGAATCCCAGACGTATTACAGAGCTTCAGTAGTAAGATTACACCCTAATATTTGTATGGACATGTTTATTTACTGTTCTCGCATGTTCTGAATATTGTTCGAGACTCCAATTTATATGCACGCTGACATGCAGTTGAGAAAGACTTGCATATTATGCAGCGTCGCTGTTGCATTTTATACACTGCAGCAGCTCACACTTGAATAACTAGCGAGTTTGTGCCTGAAGCAAAAGTATATGACGATTTTTGGATGATGCAATTTTACTTATATCATCGTTACTAACAGTCAAAGGACATCTACGTTGTTTGTTTTCTATTAACTAATTTATGTAAGGAAATTTTTATTTTTTAGGAATATTGACTATAAATGTGTAGGCATTTATAACGATAGCACTTTTTTTAATAAAATTGATGTTTTTCCCGTCCTTTTTTTAAAATGAAGCATGTTCTTAAAGTTGACCAAGAGAATACTCCCGTAATTAAAATCAGTAAAACTCAGACGCAATTTTAATAGTGAAAAAACAACTACGGATAGGTTCCCCGATCGATTGGAGCTTCATTAATGATTCATAAGTTCTTGAGCTAACAAATTCGATTCAGACTTTGAGCACGATGAAAATAACCGAAAGATAAACATGATCACAATCAAATAGGTACACGAACTACGTGTGTAGCTATCCATAAAATATGAACAGTCCCTAGTAGAACTAAGGTAACGGACTTAGCCCTGAGAATCAGATACTAAAATGGCAATGAGTAGGACACATAGAGCGAAGAACTGATGACCGTTAGGCAAGTTCTAGATTGGAGACCATTCGATCAAAGGCGCAGCGTAGACCGTCCTCTGATAAGATGGATAGACAACCTTGTAAAGATCGCAGGATTACACTGGATGCAGCCAGCTCACAACCAGCTGGAGGCCTATGTTCAGCAGTGGACATCTTTTGGCTGATAATGATGATGATATAATATGTCGTGTTTTAATTATAAGCTGCAACATTCTAGGTGCATCTTTTTTATATATAGTTCACCATACTGCTATTGCCTACATACAAGTATGTATAATGATCGCCTCCCCGCATGCCAATGATTTCCTAAGGGTGTCATGATTTAATAATAATATAGCTTTTTGCTATATTATTATTAAATCTACAGCTACCTCCCGTTATTTAAAATACCGAGTTCGTGTAAAATCCGTATTTCTTTGCTTGTCGAATATTGTGCATATTTGACATTCCTCTTAACAAAAATTCTTATTTTAAAATAAGCTAAATACAAAACTCACAACTTACACTTCCAATTAATACTGTGATTAATTAACTAATATTTATTTATATTCGAGGAAGAAATGACTGCAGTCTATAAAGCATTACGCTACGACCTATAGGATCGAAACAAAATAAAACCTATAGGATCGAAACAAAACAAGTCGCGGGCAGCCGCTAGTGTTTATTTTAAAGCTTAAAACTATAGTTTTTATTCCTCCGTCGCTAATTAAAAATAGATGAACAGATTTCCATAAAACATGGCTTCGGAATATTCGGAATAAAATAATTATGTATGAAACAAAAAAAAACTAAACGAAAATTATATAGACAGACACGTTAAACTTATATCAACCTTGGATGAATTAACCACTGGATATGAAACGCAAGAGCGAATGTATGAAAACATCATTAGCCAATTTCTGCGGGGCGGGGGGAGCTTGTCGTGTCAATTTTTGACATTTAGTGCATGAAAGTGTCGATATTAGTTTATCGATATGTACGGAACGAATGAATGAACGAATCTTTTGTAAAAAGACATATAATTTTTATCACTAAAATAATAAATTACATTATGGACATGTTTAATTAATAATAATATAGAATAAACCATCGAATGAACAACTGAAACATAGAACGTTAATATGAACGGTCTGGCAAGTAACACTAACTAGAACTTCCTAAGACATTGTGAAACCACCCATTAGTACATACAGCCCAGCACCATTTAAATCCTCCTATGGGATAATTAAGCAGTAGATTTTTGCGTTGGCATTAAATCACACTGGTGTTAAATGGTTACCACATATTCGGTGATGTTTTGTGGGGATCCATTTTGTCTCCCTTCAACCCACTTTATATTACTAAATGGATCCACAAGAAATCTGAAATTATATTTTAAAGACCTATTGTAATAAAATATGAGGTTTAACAATTTTAATGCAAACTGTTGTATTTTTAAGATTACCTTAATCTATTCTCGAGTGAATTTATTTTAAAAGAACTTATATTAAAAATTTAATAAATGTTTATCGATACGTTTTATCGACAATTGTCAAGCACAATTAAAATTAAACTGACAAGAGAACGAATGATAAACATACGACAATCCTACCGTATAAAGTATACGTTATCTTGTTGATTTTGTAGTAACTGACCACCACTTTTTTAAATGGCAATGTTACTTTTCTCTTGGAAAACACATTTCACTATTTTCATGAAAAATATCAGCTTTTTTGGGATAAAACGTTACTTACGAATGAAAATGAATATTTTTGTCTTGCCGCTATAATTTTTAATACAAAAATAAGCCACATTTACCCATTTTTTCCGACAATGTTTCTCACTGAGCTCTATCACTGTACTGACAAGACGTCACCTGCAAGTGAGGCCAAAAAGCCCGCTTCGTGGCTAAGGGGGCACAAACGAAATTGCACGTCATTGCGCGTCCAGTGGTTTATTCGTCCAAGATATCAACCCTCTCTTTTTGCGCCGGGGCTAAAATTATTGCTAACAACATTCGACAAGTAAAGATAAACAGAACTAAGGCAATGTAAGTAAAACTGTGTCTCCAGAGATATCTAAATCACAAAAATCACACGTAAACCAACGTATGTTCGTAACGGCGTTACCCATAAAGACACATAGCTTTATTTTCTTATGTATCAGGATCATCCCCTGAAGTTTTATTGTGCCTACGAGACTAGTTTTACAGCCGTGTACCATACTCTAGCGTTTTATATTAACTCACATAGCGTTATTCAATGTGGATATATGAGGGTGCTTTAATATTTTTAACATATGAGGAATCAAAGTACACACAAGCCTAATTTTTTGGCAAAAGCAAACTATGTATGTACGATTTTAAAGGAATTAAATGATGATACTATTTGATCATGTTGTATAATGATAAATAACATAAGAGAAACCACCACACCTGCTTTTAATCAAGAAGTAAAACATGTCATACGGCTTGTTTTACAATGTCCTAATAGGGTCTGGTGAGCGTAAAGACTTACCATATTTTGAATTATTCTAAATAAACTTTAAAAAAACATATGAGTAAGAGAAAATCACTTATAATACGTATCCAAAACACCAATAAGAACAAACTAACATATGACCGCGTTTCCGCTCTATTGCTGGCATTTCTCGTAAGATACGAGAGCATAAGCGATAGGTGATAATCGGGGCGTGAACGAAACTATCCGGTAATAGCATCACGTGAGGGTAGATATGATGTCTCGTTGCACGCAACAAGTAAGGCTGGCGCCGCAGCGCCGCGGCGCCCGAAAGGAATTTCAATCTGGCCGTGATGAGGTGGCCGAAGGCGCAAATTACACAGCCGTCTTTACGCCCTTACTATGCTTTGCGGTAGGAGTAGTATACCTATGTACACGATATATCACCATTTAACTATATCTATGTACGTATGCGATAAAGTGCCATGTACTTGAAAACCAAACCTAACCTTCTTACTCAGATCATTTTTCATAGATAAATACCGCGTACGTGCACAGAAGTATATATACTACTTATGGTACCTCAATTTTCTTTACATTTCACTATCACGGGACGCACGGGAAAACCCGTGCGTATTTAGTGAACATAAAAGCTTTTTCATAATAGGTACTAACTTAAAAACAAACGAACTTGGTTGTTAAGTTTAATAAAACAAGTTTCAAAATGTTTGTTGTAATAAGTTCAATGTTCTTAATACATCACCTAATACTCCTTTGTACAGACTGTTTAATAAAACAAATGCACCAAAGGGTGTGGAAGGTAATAAATAGCCTTCAGGGAGCGGTGACGGTTACGTGACAACGTACCAAGTGGAAACACCGCGCTTTGTTATTTCCAGCGCATGTTAAACACTAAAAATAAAAGCGGCTGTTACCCGGAATCTTAGAAAGCGTTGTTAACGAAACAACGAATGAATGGGAAACGCGACGTAATTTCCACCGGTAGAACGCCAAAGTGCACTTTTCCAGGAACAAATAAGTTTATTTAACGGAGGCACAAAGCCGGGGCGAGCTAATTACCCGCAGGACGGCCCTTAGAGTCGAGAACTCGTAGTAAAATAGTCGATATTGTTTAGTCGTTGTAAATAGTGAGCGGCGACGCAACAAGTAACGCGACGCGTCGGCGCCGCGCCGCAGCCCACTGCACACCGTATATTTTATCATGCTTTCATGGCGACACAGCTTTTCAATACGCTTTAATTAGCGCTGAATACTCAAACAGATGCTATTTTTGAACTCGCTTGTCACTAATTTTCCGTTTGTTAAGCTACGATTGCTGCAGTGCTACGAAAATGCTACGATACTGCTACAAAGACTGTAGACTTTCGTAGCATATTTTCTTATGCATCGCAGACGACTGTAATACTTATTTGACACAGTTTAAACATTAAAAACGAAGTAGTCAAAATTATTACTTTAACATATATATTATCATAATCGTAATGGCTTACTAATACTCGTATATTATTCTCAAAAAATATTTTAAATTCATAGAAATTATAAATAGGTACCTCCGATTCAGATGGGCACACTCGTCCGTGAGCCTCTTACCAAACGCCTAAACAGACAAATCCTCAGGAATTTAAAATCCCACGTAAATCCACTTCATTCCTTGCCGAATTAAATTATGTTTCTTACAAAGTCGGTGGGTAAGTACGGAGATAACCGATAAGCTACAAAGTAGCTACTTAAATAACAGTAATGCCGACTCGGAACGGATACCGAATGAAATGCTTTAAGAAAGCATTTCATTTTTCCAAACTGTTCAACTGGATTTTTAATTATGGTAATTATTATTCTTTATACTTGAATAAGAGTCGAATCTTTCCTTCTTGTTTGATTCAAATCCGCATATCTGTTGCCGTATACCAAGATTTTTAAAATGCTGGCTCATAAGCAGTGGTTTCATCTCAGTTGACGAATATCTTAAGATTTCTTAACTCTTAACTACCTTAAACCTTGCCTAAATTTTAATGACATTTAAATAATTTGTTGTAATTTTATTGAGTATAATATTTTTATAAGGTACAGATTCATTATTCAGATAATAGTATGATTAATAATTTATTGAAATCGCTAAACTTTTAAATGTCTGGTAAAAAGTGAGAAACTGCTTCTAGTTCAATAACCTTATGTGTACCATTTTTTGAGCGAAATAAATAATTTGATTTAATATTTGCTCATTTTGAGAGTGAACCTTGTACTATAAATAATATGCTAACTAAACCACATCCTCAAAAAAACCGCTCGCATCTGGCGGTCTCGTATTTCGCAAAAAGCCAAAACAAAAAAGAGAGATCACGCTAACTTTATAACTGAAAATCGCCCAAAGTTTGCGTCTACATTTCTTTATCAAAGTGGTGGGCAAAGGCGAACGTCCGGCGTCCATGTGTGCGTAGCGTAATGATGAAGGGTGGCACGTGTCAGCCTCTAACGACGCCGCACAGTCCGCCATCGATTGTTTCGCGTCAAATAAATATGAATTACCATACGAGACACACTTATACAGACACGTATAACAAGCGAAGCGACTACCTACGGACGAACGCTGAGGGGCCGTAATGGCAGTCCACTTCTGCTTTATTAAATTTCTTCGCAAATACACTTTTATTGTCGACGAACGGCGATCTTTGTAGAGGACAGTACTACGTCCGCCTTGTATAGCATGCAAATAGTGGAACAAATGGGGGCGGCCCTTACTACGTTTTATGATTTTTATGAACGCTCAAAACGGGCGCGTGTAAAACAATGCAAAGGATGTGCCCCGGAAAGAAATGCTCAAAAAGACACAATTAGAATGGTGCTTTTGTGTCTCAGCGGATGTCTTGTTTATGACTCTTGCTATAGGTTTAATTAGTATAAAAGAAAATCCACGCTGAAGTTTAATGACCCTACATAGCTAGATCGCCTAACAGTAAAACAAGGAAGCTTGTCAATATAACTCTTTTACATTTAACTCATTAGTTAAGTAAACGACAAAAGATTACTAAGACACTTGAGATTTTTAAAATTAAAATGTAACAGCAATATAAAACACGCTGGTTGTCACTCCTAAACTCGTTTTAACATCGTTACCAAAAGACTGAAAATGTATTACGTACATCGTTTGAAATCGCCGGTCTACGTCCCTTAACAAAGTAACGAAAATGTGAAACGAATTGTACTCGTAATTCTGCAGTGCCGTGCCTCGGAAAGTCCATCAAGTTATTTCACAGCACGTACGTAATTCGGTAAAGAGCAAACAGTGTAGAACGGCGCTCGGAAACGTAGTGCTCTGACACACGGAAGACAATCGACGTCGACTGTGGCTGCTGGCTGACACATCGACGGCACGTTATATATTCTTTGGACATTCCCACACATCGCCATCTAGTCCCAAAGTAAGCTACTCAAATTGTTATATTTTGCTTGTGTTATTTGTGCCAGACAACGGATATAATACTTAAATATTTTTTGTTTGTAAATACATACATGATGTACATAGAAAACACCCAGACCAATACAAGCAGACATGTTCATGCACACAAATGATTGTATTGTGCGGGGATCGAACCCGCAACCCCCTGCGTAGTAGGCGATTTCTCGACCACTACACCAGACGGGTCGTCAAACGACGGCGTGTCGACGGCATTTCCAATACAATTTTTAAGGCTAGCCACGGTCATTTAGCGGCTAGTAGGTGACAAATCTGCAGCCGTCTCAACTAAAGCTATTTTGAGAATTTGAGACTGACGTCAATGATCCGTCAATGGCGCGTCGAAGGCTGCTGCCGTGTCTTATCGTTACTTGTCGTGATAAACGTCGTCGGCGTCCGCTGTTCGTGTGTAGGCTGCCTTATGAGTTCCTAATGAAGTTTTCGCTAGCTCGCTATCGGTTTTTGGTAATACCAGAACCTAACTTGTCTCGAACTATTTGGCAATGAGATTCTGCACGGGTTCTCGAGCATCTAAAAAGAACAAGTAAATGTACTTACTAGCGTTTCTTTACAAATAGGCTTAGTTGTTAGACTTTTAAATATCTCTATGTAACCGTTTCTACAAAATACACCCTCTTTTGGGTTATTTCACAGTCAGCATTACAACACGACTACTTTTGGTAGCGAATAATACAATGAATGAATGAAGCCCAATGGGTTTAAAAACATATACGCTATTTAACAAAAGTACGTATACCTAGTTACTTTAAAAACAAGTTGTTTGCGGAGTTCAGGATATAATACCAGTATTGTAATAGGTTCCTCCCCAGACTTATGGCTTCCTAATTAAGCAATCGACGGTGTATGTATGTGTGCTTTGCGTCGGTGTGCGTGCGTATAATGTCTGCCATACTGCAGGTTTTAAGCTAAAGGTCTTAGCGATCTATAATCACTTTTCGCGCGATTTCCTCCGATAGCGCAAGCGTAAACTTGTCATAGGGTTGTCACTTGATGACCCTTGGTTCACTTGTTAATTTGGAGTTAGCTTATCTCGAGAGCCAAACACAAGAAATTGAGGGACATTTTGATGAAAAAAAAAACGAAAGACTGGCACTTAGTACATACCGTATTTTGTCTAATCAGTTTAATTCTTACTCTCCATAACTAACACACTTAATATGCTCCTCCTCCTGGCTCAGCACTGAGTCTCATACAATTGCTTTAAACTAATATAATTAGATACCAGCTAAGTTTATGTATTAAAACATAGTCGAACCCTAATTAATGATAGTGATGAGTTAACTCAACATTGGTGATAGCTTGTCTAAAATCAATCAAAATAATTTATGTTGCAGTGTTTCCCACACAATAGGTGTTTATTATTCCTCATTAATAATTATGGTTTTAATCGTTATTTTCGGCAGCCCTATGCACTAGCACTCAGCCCGGCTGGAGGTTCGTCTCGAACAAATTGCCGTGATGCCCCCGCCATATTAAGTTAACGTCCTACCCCCTACCACCCCCTCATTTACTTCACTCTAACTTACTAAATTCACTATTCCATTGTCATAATTCACTTAACCTCGACAATAGACACTATTAAGCTTGATTAACGAATCATTATTCACTCTACTTTAAATAAGTTTAATATTAGTAATTTAGTAAATGGTTGAAAACGGCTGGTTGTCGATGAGCAATTAAGGAACGGGTAGCTTGCAATTGGATCCGAAAACATCGAATAACAAGGCCTACATTTTTCATGACTAGCAGGTGGGCACGGGGAGGCCTAAATGCCAGTACTTGAGGGAAAGTGAAGAGGCGCGGAGGGAGCAAGAACAATAGCCACCATGACATTTAGCATGGAAGCGATTGTCACGGCCCGTTTGAGCCGCAAGCCACTGGGCGTACGCCCGCCCTCCGCATACCTTCTCAAATACTGATTGTCACAGATTCTTTTCCCTTTTCATCCTTTTTTCAATCACTTGTCTTCCCCAGACGTTTTACGAACTTCACTGATTACTTATCTCGGCACTCTCGAAGCTCGAAGACTTCTCGCTTAATTTTGCATACGAAATTGATACATGCAACACTTTGGCTCATAAGGATGTTACACATAAACTGTTTAAATATTTTAGACACATGCTTCGTGGAAAAGCAAAGCGGTAAAGTTTATTGGAAGAATAAATTGGGACTAAAAAGCAGGGCGCGTTCGCTCGAGTTTCTCGCGAGGAGGGTGGGAAAAAACAAATTGTTGCTAGATGGTAAGTAATGCCGGGGACGTGCCGCAAAGAGTCGAATTACTTCATTTCGCCGGCCGGGCAGGTGCGGCCGCACCGCAGCCAGCCGCTATCAAATTAAAATTTAATTGCCGAATTAAGTACATTAATAGCGAGTTATAACATTAAAGTAAACATTTCAATCTCAAAGTACGCTGACTAAACTTAATTTTCTTTCAAGTTAAAAAGGAAATTGTGTAATCAGAATAAAAACAGATTTAGTTTTGGCACTGAACGGGGTCGCTGACTCATGAAACGATAGCTGGAACTTCCTTCAGCTGTCGCCAAACACCTGTGTTGCTACGATCACGTAACATACCTAAGGATATACAGACAAAGACGTATCCCTTCTCTGTATAACTCTTTGAACCCAAAGTACCTAACTAATTAGATGACAGCTACATATCACCCTCCAACAAGGACAACATTAAAAATAAGTGGTTACTTAATTACATACTACAATTAATTAACCCTCTCCTAGCAGCTTTTTTCACTTCAAAGCTTCGTAAAATCACAAAAATAAATTACATACACTCAAAGATAGCTTATGATCGCGTCTAAAAATAAATTTTGTTGTAAGCAAGCAATCGATTTTGCGGCTTAATTTAAATTGAACCATTCGATTCGTCTGAGTTAATTAAGCAATTGTGTAAACCATTTAAGTGATTTGTGTTCTTCAAACGTTTTCCTTTGAGTGTTTTAATTATCCGTAGCATCCACGGCCATATTTTCTTGAATATATATACTTATTCATAAGCCTATGAAGATACATGTATTCGATTCGGAAAAATTATATTTGACTGTGTCTACCTAGAACTTAATAGCCTTGAACATGTTTGCGTAATACGTCTGCACATGTAATCGACAAGAACAATTAAAGCTATTCGCATTCGGTCTCGTTTACATATTACAATAACTCCCGCTGCGCCGGTGGCTGTGACAAGCATTCACTGAGATAATCGCCAGCATTGTTTGCGAAACCGTAATCCTTTTAAGAAGCCTTATCTCGCTAATGCGAAGGAACTTTATTAAATTTGTTTATTAACTTGATTTCTATCATTCGGGAGTTTGTGTTGATCGCAACAAATGGCAAAGAGTTTAACTTCACTGTTTTGCGACTGATTTTCAAAGTTTGTTCTGAAGATGGGTGCTGTGAAAATAATTCTATGCGCTAAACGCCGAGGCCATAAAAGAGTATTTTAATCTTTAAAAAAAACTATTAAAGAAAAAGTAAAAACAGACTTAAAAAAACAAAATGCACTAAAAAGTCTCAAAAGGACTCCATTTAAGTCAAACCATTTATTTTTGGAGTCGTTGCTCTAATGCATAATGCTTGACATGACCAATGCTATGGCACCGAATCCGAAAAGAAATAGTTTGCCTAAAATGGAATCCCTTCAAGATTTTATTTAAGACTTTTTAGTGCATTTTGTTTTTGAAGTCGGTTTTTGCATTTTTTTGTGATTTATACTAAAATAGGAATTGAGTGTATGGGGTTGCACCTATTGACTCTGTTCATTTATAAAATACAAATCAACTATCATATGTTCTGTCATCACCGCGTCATAATCACTGAACTCCTTAGCGTTAAGGAGTTCCACCATCAGCTCAGCTCCAGAAAATGGTGGCTAAACATCTCAATTTTAAGATACAAGTACAAAATCACTGTACTTGTTTTTAAAATTTGAGGGTTACCCTTGTTTATACCAAGATTCCATGGTTAAGACCCCACTGTGCAACAAAGGAACCAACTAGAAGTTAAACCCTCTAGGAAGGTAAAAAAAACAGATCGGATTACAAAAAAAAATATACATACAGACGAATTAATAATATCTTCCTTTTTTAAGTCAGTTAAACATATTGCCTCAAATATTGCCCCAATTACTTAATTTTAGGATGCTCATAACTTTATTATAACTGTGTTCTTAAATCATGTGTTAACAACTTAATATCATATCCAAGGTTCGCTTTTGTTATAAGATATACACTAGACTGGAAGATGTTTACTTTCTCAAAATAATGGTCCTAATGGCGCTTCGCAAACATTTAAACCTCCTTTTGTATTATCATTACCTTGCCCCACTTGCCTGTATAATGAAATTACGATAGTGGACTTTTCAGTGCGTCAAAACATCTAATGCAGTAAATAAAGCCATTAACGAATTTTTATTACTGGCAACCCCCGCCCCGGTGCTAACAGAGGGAGGCTGTTACGTTGGTATTTTTATTTTACGCGGTGACACCCTGAACCCCAGTAGGGAAATTGGATTGGTACTACTTTTAAGGGCTTTTTGGACATGAACTGAGGGTTTTATGTTCAGACCAATATTGCGTCTTTATGTTTTTAGATTTTATGATAGTGAGAATTGTGATATTGCCGTGACAGCCTTCAATAGCCCCGTTATAGTCAATATCGATGACATCGCAGCGTCGTTCTGGGCGATAAAGAGCAATGACTTTCAATCCACCCGCTCTGCACTCAATAAACTAGGATTTGTTGAATCCGTGGAAATCTATTGCCAAACCAAATGTTTGGTTCAAAAAGCAACGTTTAAAAAAATAGTTCATAAATATCAGCCAGCTGTCGGCTGACAATATAGATTTTTTTAATTATTTTATTGGCGGTAAGCCATAATTTTGCATCGTTTTAAAAATAGTCCACGTGAAAATATTTCATGTGGTGATTGTACCTCGGGGTAAGTTAGGTGAAACTAAGTCTCACTCTTTAAAGGCCCCCACTTCAACATGTAAAAATACTCGACGCCATAGAATAACGCATTCTGACATATTAACAAAATGTAGAACATTTAATATACAAACGCAAAAAGCGGCACACAGATTGGCAGTTTAATCGGCTTAACGCAAGCAGCTTGCGAATAAATTGGGTGTGAAATAAAACTAAGTAGGTAAAGTTTAACACGGCCGACACAGCAGTTGGTACGAATCCGCAGAAGTTGGCAACACTGAACGCCTCAGGCAAGGCAACTTCTTTCGTGTCTCTGCGAAGCTGTGCCCAACGTTCCGTCCTCGCATTTTTCAATACTTCTCGAGTGTTATATATCGTTGTTTTAATACTGTTGCGGAAACGAAACGCAAACTGCTTAAGTTTTGCAGTGTCGGAGTTATTTCTCAAATTATACTATAATTTATAAGGAGACCGTTCGTTACGCCGCAATGCTTAAAATAAAAAACGTAACCGTTAAAGGTGTCCTGACTCTACCTCATATGTTTATGAAGGCTTAAAAATACTTATATATATACAATCTGTGACCGTCTAAAATTAAAGAAAAGTTAACTGACTGACTGTTGGTCGGTTAACGTTCAATAAAATAAAATGTTGTCGTTTCAACGTCCAGTACATTACTTTACACTTATGTACATATCGCTAGAACCATAAAATGTAACTGTCGCCTATTAAATTGGAAAATTTAGCGAAAAAGTTATCTCAAGGGGTTTACTACGTATAAAATACTGATGCCAGTTTTACGGCTGCTGTAATAAATACGAAATAATGTTTATAATGTAAGTGTTTGTAGACTTGAGTAAAACACCATACTTTATGAATCGTTAGGCAAAATATAATTTAAAGTACACTTTTATATGTAAACATCAAGTGAAACTAGACTAAAGATAACAAAAAATATTACAAGAGTCATTAACGACTTTTTTAATGCATATGTACACCAACAGTACACGTATATGACATTCATATAGAATAAAATTTACACAAGATTCTTATACACCTATTAAAGGCGTACACAGTGTATATAAAAATGTGTGTGAAAATATGCACTACTCCGTACAGACGGGCCAGATTTCGCGTTTAGCGCATCATAGATAGATAAATAGCTAACTTTTTATTGCACATAACATACATTGATTTACAAATTCGTTTTGAGGAAATGTACAGTTTATGCGGTCTTATAAGCGGCGCTATAAGCGATCTCCTTCAGACAACCTGTGGGTAAAGAAATTATGAGTTTTATAGGAAGGGGTATTTTGTGCATAAAAGAAAATGAAGAGCTGAATAAGTGAAATAGCAATATATCTATACAATAAAAAATCATACTGCCCGTAGCATCTGACCAAAGGAGCCTGCCTGCCTACATTGGTTTTTTAACATGGAAAGTGCTACATTGCTATACATAGCAGGTGCTAAATTGCTACAGAAACAGCTACATTTCTCACTAGTTTGTCGCTCTTGCATGACCCATGAAGAATACCACGGAAGAAAGCAAGGTTGCAAATACACCGCCTACGAGAAGAACGAAAGTCTATCATTATAGAGACCTCTGTGAGATATACCAGAAGATATGAGAGCAAGATGTCTAATAACGATTTATTAAAATAGACGTTCTAAGAGTGGACTAAGAACTTATTTAGGAACAAATTAATCTAATTCTATCAATGGTATGCTAAACCTTATACCCGACTTGAAACACATTTGATAAATTGCCATCTTTCTTTAGATTTAAAACTGGCTTACAAATATATATATATTATGCCCACAAATACTCATATCTATTCAGTGATGCGATGGCAACGAAATCGCGCACAACATAACATTTCTTTGGCAGCTGTCACTCCAAAAGTCAATTTCCTCAAAATGGCCGTGTGTTCGGAAAGTTTTTTCTTGTATCGCGAACAAACGAGCACGAGGAAATAAAACAAAACAACTGTCATCAACGTCAGCTCCGCAGCATCACACAACGTATCGATTCTGAGCCTCGGGCCAAGCGTGTTATACCAACGGTCAAAATGTTTTCGACCTCTGACTAGAGTTGAGTGCTTTCAACGCAAAATGGAAAACTATTAAGTTGAAAACCAACAGTTGTAATTCACTTTTTGGTTTTGTCCATTTGCATGTCATGTAACTGGCCGGCGATGTTATAACATAATGTAGCCATACCTTTACAATTGGCAATGGAACTCTTAAGTAAATTGCTGCTTTAACTTAACCTTTCAAATGTTTATTTAATATAGGTTATCGTAACCGTTGCGTTATAAAAAAAAAACACATTTCTCGTTCTATCAAATGATGATAAGCTTAAATAAAAATTGAAACTAATAATTTTATTCTGAGCGGATGCGGATGTTTGGTACATAGATACCGACGCGCGGGCGGATCTGCGGTTTCGCCCGATAAACGAACAGTCGCCAGTCGAATCACGGCAATAAAACCCCAGTGTGCAACCGGCTTTAGAATCCGTAATCGAGTTCCATATCGCACGGCTCGTCGCGAAATCACAACATTTCACCAGAAATTTCGTGTTTGAGGAATTTGAAAAATTCGAATGTGAACCGAAGGCATATGACTTTACATATTTTGTTTATAAAGTATCACTCATCAGCTACGTCTTAATAATGAGAAACAAAAATATGATAAGTTAAAATTACACTTACAACATTAACGTAAAGTTGTATTTATCTTTAAATAAAACTGCAAATGCCTCTGAATTTCTTTCAGTTCAATCCAATCATCAATCAAAACGAAAATCAGATAGAGGCGGCAGACAGCAAACTAATCGTTGCTCCGGTGAACATTCTGTTCACAAAAGCACCAAAAAATAAGACTCCAATCATGCTATGAAGCGTTTTTAACGAGTTAAATAAAGTTTAAATCCAGAACTCCCTGTATAAAAGTGAGTAAGAAACGTTGAGTTGATAAATGATGCGCTGGTTCAATGAATCTCCATCAGAGCTTTGCGGCGCTGCAATTTGAAAAGGAAATTACTGTACGCTGCGCTTTTATTTCCTTGGCCTTCAGTAGTTTTGCTACACGACATATGGGTACAAAAATTTTACGAAACAACTCTTATCTTTTGTAAAGAATAAACAAAAAACACTGCTATACGAGCACAAAAAAGGGAAAATAACAAAACAATGAAATAAAACCATCTTAAAAGATCAACAGCCAAAAGAAAGTCTGAATAAATAAATATTAATGTTCCCTGGCAACGTCTTGAAGAAAGGACGAAGCGCTAATGACGAAAAATTACAAATATGTTTATAGCACCACGATTTACCAAGGTGGCTTAATTCGAAATACCGACGCCGCGGCCCCGAGAGCCACTTCAATGTATTTCCACAATTTTTTACCTACACTTTTTGAAGTTGTACGAGCATTTCCTTATCTTTTGCACTTTTTAGGCCTCTATTTACGTTTTTGTAGGCTTTGTTAAGTGACATTCTGAGAAAAGCAAAGTCAAGTACCTGCGTAAAGAATACCCCTGAATTAAACTCAAAATCATGTCCGGCGGGCAAGTCTTTGAAAAGAAATAACTATGGCAGTCGAAAAAAAATGATTTTATTTTAATTCTGCATTATATCGCTAACTTTTCAACACCTATCGAAATTAGAACAATTGTCACCATGAATGTGGCTAGTTACTAAAAATGTAGCAGCACCATCATTTTCAAAACGTTCAGTTAAAAGACGTCGTTCAACACGAATCGCTACGAACATTAAATGGCGACTTTCAGCGCCACAAAAACTGTCACTCATGTGACTAACATTATTGTATCGGAACTTTGAACCCGTTGATAAATGCGCGCCGATGCAGCGTTGCATGCGCTTATCAACGAACACGCTTATGCTCGGGAATTTATTTAGAAACTTGAATATTTCAATGCACGTCGATGAAAAATGACACTATATTCATTAACTGCAGAGCTAGCTCGACAAAGCATTTTGATGCACTATATTTTTAAGTTACAGCTTGTTAGTTAGTCTATCGTTTTGTTTACGGTTGACTGAATTTACGTTCAATGCAGTACCTTTTGAACTTTTGAATATGAAAGGGTTAATGTTAATAAAATATGTATTGTGAAGTTTTGGTAACAGACATTCTAGTCACGCAAATCGCTAGTTATCTATTTCAGGAACAGTTGAATACCCAGTTTGTTATACCTACTGATAATAGATAATAATTTGTTATATAATAAAATTGTGGGTATATCTCGTCAGCTGAGATACTGTAATGCTCACAAAAGGCTTATAATTTGTAAGTACATAACGTTGACTGGAAACTAAATGGCTCAGTTCGGTGCTTGTTCAGCAATGGGCTTCAATAGACAAGGCTGATTGATTGACTGATAAGCCCACATAGACAAAGGCCTTAGGTCCTCATCATACTTGCGTATTATCAACGCTCACACAATGAGTTAACATGATTGTAATGGACAACATCTAAGTAGCTAACTAGTGTTAGAAATAAAATATAAATAAATATTTGACAACATCACATACATTGCTCCGATCCTAAGCTAAGTAGCTAAAGCACTTGTGTTATGGAAATCGGAAACAACGGTGGTACCACAACACCCAGACCCGAGACAATATAGAAAAGATCGTTTTCTACATTGACCCGACCGGGAATCGAACCCGGAACCTCACAATATTGCGACGCTTGAAACCAGCGTGCTAGCCACTCGACCACGGAGGTCGAGGAGTGTTGTTGATGTAATTGAGATCTGTGGCTTCCTTTGTAGAACTTTTTAATGCGTACACCTGTTGCGTGCACTGCGGTTTCGCTTGGCACGCTTGATCGAGTGCAGATATATCTTGGTTGTAGATCGTTAGTGTATCCAGAGCCTAAGCTTGTCGTCACGTGAGCGTTCGCACGCTTATTTGCGACCGCTGTTGACCGTGCGTCGCCCACAAACAACCGCCGCAAGTATATTGCACGCACGTCACGCGTACAGTATAACGTTTGGGTGCTCTATTTGTGTATGATTAAGCCTTTAAGTATGCTTAAACATAGCACAGTAAATGCACAACAGACGACATGGATGTAGACGTCGATGCCGTATGAAAATAAAAGATTGGACACCAATCACATACATTGCTCTTATCCCAAAGTAAGTAGCTATTTAATTATGGAAATGTTATGGAAAACAGACACAACGGTGGTACCACAACACTTAGACCCAAGACAATATAGAAAATGTCTATATTAATTTCTATATTGACTTGACCGGGAATCGCACCCGGGACCTCGGAGCGGCGACGCCTTGAAACCAGCGTGCTTATCCACTACACCACGGAGGTCGTCGTCGTCGTCAATACATAAAACTTAGCAATATGGAACTAAAATGTAAGTACTTTTTACACCTAGACAAGCAAAAATAAAGCAAACATTTCTGCAATAAAAATGAGAGTATCTACTTCAAAGCTTTGAATGCAATTGATTGGAATCATAACGTTGCGCTGCGAAGACGAGCAAACGGCTCGCGTGCCGCAGCTCTGAGTACAATCATGGACTCGATATCAAATCCGTAGCAAGCTAACCTCATCAGTGTGTTTCATTCGGAATTTTGTTGGATCCGTCGCTGACATAAAAGTTGAATGCTCCCGTACAGTTGGAAATCAAATAACGAGAGCCAGCTGGCGTCGCTGCACTCGGGATAGCATGCTCGTCTTCGTCACACGTAATATCAGACACGCGACGCGCACAGCTACGTATCGTTGATGTCATTTTGTTATGCTTTTTGCTAAACTTGACTGAATTCGGTCGTTTTTGTTACTAATATGCACTTTCCACTGTTTGTAATAACACAGTCCAGTTTATGGTTAAATATGCACTCTGTAATATTCTAATGCAAACAATCTGACAACAATAGAAAGATGATTAATTCTGATATTAGTCAGCCTGTTATTATGTATGGTCGTGTTATAGTGACATACACTTTTCTAATTAAAACAGTGTTTAGATTACGTCCAATGTATCTATAGGTAGAGTAAATTAAGCAAGCTATTTGTTAAAGAGGTTACATCGTGGGGTCATCAGAGCGCTTATTTGGCGCGAACGTGTTGATCTCGCAATAAAAGCTGTATTGCAGCACAAATATTGGGCGCAGAAAGAGCGTAGTGACCCCGACTCATTTCGTCCCTGTTAACCCTCACACACCCCGTGTGGACTCAATAGTCTCCGAGTAAAACCCACTTTCTCCCACAAAGACGGGCACAACTTTTTTGACCGTTTTGACAACGCAATTAAATTGAAAAGCGACCGAAACGAGAGCCGCAAAATCGGTGTAATCAAAGAGTTGATGGACACATCGTTTTTGTACTGCTAGCTTTGCAACAAAATATCAAACAGTTTTCGTATTTGGAACAATAGACGGATATTATACGTGAATGCTGGAATAACAGCACAAACGCACAACTGGGACTCTAATCCCGGGCGGTTTCGGGAGAGCACGCGCCGTCAGACTTCCCTAGATAATTTACAATTTGCGCTCATATTTAGACATTCTCTCAATAGCTACTGCCGTTATTAGATCGCTAATATTAAACCCTGCAGTATTAGATTACCCTATAAACATCGTTTGTGTGATTATCGCGCTGCGTACACATTTCGATGTTGTAATCGACGGATTAAAAAGTACTAGGTGATCAAAATGTGAAAGGCAGTTATCGAATATTATTAAAATATAATACATCACAAATTATTTTAATGTGTTTTGTGTAATTGGAATGAATAACAAAGGTTTTTTTTACTGTAGATACGTACAATATCTTCGTTACCTGGCTTTATAATCGAAATGGCAAAATCTACTTTAATTAAAGACCCGAAACAAGTTGAGGCATCGGTGTTGCATTGCCAATTTTTCCCCTGGGTGTACGAGTTAGTTAGATACATTACTTGATTAGTCTAATCCATCAGTGAGTTGAAAACAAAGAGGAAACATGCCAGTTTGTAATCCCAATAGAATCAATGAACACTTTTGTCAATGAGCATCATCTCAAATTCAACGAATAAATCACGCGATTGAAATGTAAATGCGGACGGGCTGCGTTGTGGAATTAATATTTTGATTGGATTAATCTATTATCAGAATATCCATCCACAATAATCGTGGCAGTGATCGCTAACATGTAAAGTGTACATGCGGATGATAATACCCGCCGCTCGCATTAATGGTACAGTGATGCATTGTTTTTAGGGTTCCGTAGCCGAATGGCAAAAACGGAACCCTTATAGTTTCGTCAAGTCTGTCTGTCTGTCCGTATGTCACAGCCACTTTATTATGTAACTATAAGCATCACACTGTTGAAATTTGATACAAAAAAATAAAAATAATGATAGTTATATAATGATACATGAAACTAAAACCGAAAAAATCTTTTTTTGTCAAACCTATGCGTGTGTCTATAAGAGTGGTAAAATGCGCGTCCCCCCGTCTCACGTCTCCCTCTAACTTCTAAACTAAGCGAGTGAGTGTAATTTTTAAAAAATATATCATGTAAATCTTAACTAATGCTTTCAACGAAAAATTGGTTTGAACGGGATCGAGCTAGTAGTTTTTGAGGTATAGCAAATTTTCTACAACAGCAATCATAACTTTGTTCTTCATATAAACACTATGAAATACAAAGATAAATTTGCTGTCAACAAAATATTGTGGTATTTTAGCTAAGTGGAAGTAAGTGGAATCCCTCATTCAGTTAAAGTTTGCACGGAACTCTCAATGCGCGAGTCCGACTCACACTTGGCCGATTTCAACTGGTCCAGCAACGTTTAGCTTGCTCAGATTGCGATGACTGCGAATGATGAGCGGATGTGATAAGGAATGGAATAACAGTATTTTTAAGCAGATATAGGAAACCAGATACTAACCATGTGGTCTTCATTCTTATCTCGACATGGGTATGATTTGCTGAACTTCTGACCGCACATTGTGAGCAGTGAAAGGATAACAATTTATTATAAGTTTTTTATTTAATTTTATGTCGGTTGCATGCCTGTGCCTACTTGGATAAACTTACAGCTCATTGCCTGAAAAAGCGAATTTCCTTGTTGGTCCCACGCATTACAGTAATAGTGTCATTAGATGTAATTACAGCGTAATGCTACACTTAAGGTCTCCCGAAGACTTAAAAAGAGGAATGTGCGTGACACGCCAGTTTATGTTAATAGCTGGAAAGTACTGAGGATATCTGGACATCCACCGTCCAGAGTTAATTTCGTTTTTATAACACCACAAACCCGAATGATCTGTTTACTAGCGGGTCAGTAATAAAAAAGGGGCCGTGGCCATTACGCGGCGAGTAGTCTCGCCGCCCGAAGTCGCCCCCTATCGGGTTGCAAGTGAAACGGATCATAGGGGGCGGTGACAGATAACGACCAATATGGCGCTAGTTAATGTCAACCCGATTATGTCATACTGGATTTAAGTATTCGTACTTAGATCCGAGATATGAACGAGGTGACCCGAAGATTTGTGACTCCGCAAATCTGTGTCGTTAACTTTTGTGCAGTATATTTTTAGCTGTTGACAGTGGGCGCCACGCTTATGAAATTTTGTACTTATTAGAGCTTTTCAGTATTTTTTTTGGAGATTTCGATTCTAATTTAATTAAGGCAGCAATGTCCTTGAACTAGATAAGCAGATTTAATTCATATCTGCCAGCATTACTTTTGAGTGAAAGGTAAACATTTTCAAATACCTCATGCCTAATTATCATATATGGCATACCATTGGAGACTATTAGCGGGATATATCTCGATTACATCTTTCATCATATCGACGCTTTCATCATCCATCATATTCGGACATGTTTTCCGACCCGCATTTATTGACTATCGCATTGAGCGATCGCAGTATTATACTGATTACTCCGACTGTTTATTTCACGAGAATTTTAAAATTTAATTTTGTTCGCCTTTGCGGCACTGGAATTCGTAGTTGTTTTGGTCATGAAGAAAATGGTCATGTAAGTATATGGGTATATATTTATGGTACAAGAAGGTGGTATGGGTGGTGGATGGTAAGGTACTTTTTAGGGTTCCGTAGCCAAATGGCAAAAAACGGATCCCTTATAGTTTCGTCAAGTCTGTCTGTCTGTTCGTCCGTACGTCACAGCCACGTGTGATGCTATAAGCAACAGTGTGATACTAATGAAAATTTAGAAAAATAAAAAAAATGATATTTAAGGGGCCCATACATGTGACTAAAATTTTACTAAGTGGAAGTAAGTTGATTCCCTAATTCAGTTAAAGTTGGCACGGAACCCTCAGTGCGTGAGTCCGACTCGCACTTGGCCGGTTTTTCAAATGTTGCCTTATCTAAAATGCTGAAAATAAACCCATAATCTCTTTTTGCGGTAATTTAATACCAAAACTTCGTTTTCCAAAAATACAATCTCAACAACCTTTATTAATGTGTGTGATTATCACGCTGCGTACACATACCATTGGTATTCGACGAATTATGATGTAGGTAATCATAATGTAAAAGGCAGTTAATGAAAATGGTTGTGATAGAATACATAACTCTAAATCTCTTTATTAAACGACGCACTGTAAAGTCATCAACATTTCAAAACATTTAAATTCCGATCAAAATCCCGCAGTGTTTTAATCCGCGGGGAAAGGAGCGGACTCGTGCCATGATGCCGGTGACACATCCATTATAGTGACATTTTCCCGCCCTTTTTCCTGTCACATTTGACAGTTTGGAAAGCGACTCCTCCTCGCCAATGTTTTTCGCTTGATACTCAACCGATCCACCCATCACATTATTGACAAGAGAATAATGCCGCTTATTTTTATGTATATCTACATGCTCTTATACACGCAGGGCCTATTATTTTTACACATATGTTAGGTACATATGTGCGTATATTTCACAGATAAGTGTCTATGAGCAATACTTATTACTGGTGTTACCAATCCACCCACAAAGTTATCATAGGATATGCTTATCTCCATATACGATGACAACTTTACAGATTCAGCTCAATTCGAGTAGAATATAATACAGTAGTACTTTAAAGGTATTCTTAGAAATAAATAACCAGTTTTTCATCATCAGTTGCACTCTTTTCTCATAAAACCATAACACTTTAGAGTAAAGCAACATTGGTTTATAAATTCTTCAATCGTAACATTTAGTCTTGTGCAGTCCACAATAGGCCAGATGTGGCTCGTCTGACGGCATCCATTGTTTGACTGGTGAGTCTGGTGACCACTGCACTATCGCTGTGTGGGCCGGCCAGCCGCGACCTGGTCGATTAAAAATAATTAACGTTTTCCCAGCCGCTGTCATAAATGTCCCGTCAATATTCATACTGTTCATATAATAGCCCGCAAACGTAGGGCTACCGCACACTGGGCATACGCTAATTTGTCAACATTTTAACTTTACATCTGGTGCAGATATGTGTGATTTGCTTTTTGTTTTCTACTCAACAAGCTAATTAGATAATAATAAACGGAAGAATGTTTTAGGAGGTACTTTTTTATTAAATGTAAAAGTATCTTACGCTAGAGCGTAAGTAAAAAATTGTGGTTAGTACCCAGAAACATTTTCTCTTCGCACTAAATATCAGACAGGCGAAGCTTAGAACTTGATTAATTGCCTAATCAACGCCATCTATTGGCTCTTACATGTCACTTGAGCACAATCACTCACAGGCCACCGCACAGTGCGGTCGTCCTATCAGCAAGCTCCGACACTTTTATTTATAGACGCAATCTTCGCAATGCTACCGTGAAAAAGTTGCAACTTGCCGCTGTACACAATTTATTACACTTATTGGATCTGGATTTACGCTGACGTACACAGGTCATTTTGCACTGTCCCTCCGAAGCTCTGATGGAGCGCTCAAAATAAATTGCCGCCTAGTTTATTTGCACACTTTTAGTTTTCCACGGATCAATATCTAATTATGAAGCGTTAAGCCAAAAACAAACGAAAACTGAACAGCGTTCTGTAAATATTGAATATTCTTAAACTATTTTTAATCTAGTGAAACGAAAATATGATAAATTATTTATGGTTACTTAAATGGCAAAAAGGTGGCAGAATAGCATAAATAATACTTTATATTATTGTTTCAGGTATGTACCACCAGCCAGCACCTCAATCCTACAGTCATAAGCTTGAAGCAAGGTAAGTAAAGGACATCATGCAGCGTTACCGGCCATGTGCCCTGCACAACGACGCCGTTTATTAAGTTAACCCACATCAATACCACCTCTGGAGTAAAATAAAAGTTCGGCCGCAGACTTAATTGGAACGCAGCTACCTAGTAGATACGTGCCTGTATACCGTCTACGCCTGCAACGGCTTGCCAGCCGGCAGCATTGAAATTCCCGCGAAAATTAATTTCCAAATACGAATATAACGGTGAGTTTGCAGAGACGGGTGGCGCCAATGAACTGTTCGTAATAAATGTCATTAGAGCACGTGACGTCACTCTGTGAACATGGCGGCCGCCTCTCCGCATCCAATTATGTCTCAAAACTGCCGGACATAAATTTCAATAACACAATTTGTCACAATTTGCGGTACCTCCGAAAGTGCCGAGGGCTCTTTATATTTTGATGCACAGGAGCTCTATTTATAAATCACTCGCTTGGATATGGCGTGTGATTTTCATTTAAAAGCGAAATTAAAACCAACGAAAACCGGACAAAATATATACGTAAATACACACAAAATTAGGTTATATTTTTTAATTTTCAACTCTGCGTGGAATTAAACTGTTTTTCATACGAAAATCGCACATTAATCAATGAAAAACACACGCCATTTTGGCGCGAGTGATTCAAAAATAGAGCTCCAGGTCGTATCACGAGTGTAAAGTGTGGTTGAATACCAGGTGATTAAGTGGCACATCTACATATTATTCTATTTAAACTCATCGGAGAATAAGGATGCAAAATTATATTACTTTACTTTTTGCAATTTAAATCTGAACAACATCTATTTGTATTTTATGCTATTTGCCTTCATACCGTTATAATATCTGTCCATCAAAAAAAAAAATACTAATGACATTAAATTCCATGTTCTTACAACAACCATCAAATCCGTCGACTGAAGTAACATGGTCACAGGAGAACATATTTCTGGAAACACATACATGAAAGCCGAATCAATCCTAATAATGATTTTGTTGAATCGCTGACTTGAAGGGCTGCTCAGCGGCGACGGAGCGAGCGTATACGCCACCTCGAGAGCTTAAATCACAACCAAGAATTAATCGCCAATGAAAATTTCCGTCGAGCCGTGAAATTACAATTTAAACGTTGCTGTTTATGCCAAGTGTAAGTGCGCGCTTAATTCCCGTATACGGTTATTTTACAACCACCTTGTTTGTGTACATTTACATATGTTGTTATTACATAGAATCGCTGTAGGTTCGCTGTTTGAAAGTGCCGTAAACCTTAATAAGTATTCACAATCAGCAATACCAAATTAGAAAACTCTTCCTACGCTTATAAAGAAAATAATAGTAGCCTTTTTTTAGTAAATTGTATGATCCTTAATACTACTTAAGTAGTTCCATAAAAATAATTAGCCTATTTCTATGTGTATTCTCCTATACTCATAGCAACCTTACTCAGCTGGCCAACGCCAGCAAAAATGTAATATACTATGAACTGAAATAGATTTAGTGCCCCTAATTAAATTATATGATTCGTAGCCGACCTTATACAACGTGCCTATCATTCAAGTTAGGTCATCAACCCCACTGGACGGATATGAAGCCACAATTCGGCGCGACTTACAAGTACGAAGCCTTATCTAGAACCTTCAGTCTAATGACTCACACGTCATTTATCACTCCACCAATATAGGATTACACTGAGCCACGTCAGCATTTTTTATGCAAATATTAATCTGCTAAACTTTTGAAAGGTGTCCCAAAAGTAGCACTAATGCGACTCTACCTATGCATTTATAAAACGAAATTATTTTTCTTTCAAGTATCACTAAACAAGCTTAAATCCATCAAAAGGCGGTGCAATGAGATACCAAGATCTGTATTCGGACGCCATAACTGCAGATAGGCACGGGAAACCGTTGCAGAGTTGGCCAGTCGCGTAATGGAATAGCGTTTTAAATCTATATTCGGTTATTGATAAGGCCTTTTACAGATGTGAGTTTTTATCATCCACATAGGCATGTAAAGTGCAGCTTTTAATGGGTGTGTATGTAATGCGATATTATCGTGTTATTTATCGGCGCCGCCCCGCCGCGCTTATAACCGCCCGCCCGCCGCCGCCCGGCGCTGTGCGCGGCCGGCCTCCCCGCGGGCCTCGACGCTCCTCGCGCTCACTGCCACTGCCTCCGCGGACGCGATCACATCCACACCGCAGCTCTCACATCGCGCTCGTATACTCGTCTTTCCCGCGAATTCCAAAACTCAAATCAAACATTCCATTAATTTGTACGTCTCAAACCCGATAACGCGTTTTATTGCTCCATCTTTTATTTTCGTTTTATTTCGCCTCTAATGCAATTGCACTCGAGCAACGCGAACCGTTTTATTTTCCAAACTGTTATTCTTGTTTTTATTGGTTTTTTGTGCGTAAGTGAAATGGAAACCGGCAACAAAATGGTAAGTTTTCATATACACGCAGTTGTTAATTTTCCGTTCTGTTTTTATGTTTATGGCTTGCGTTATCTTTTAATTTGAGTTTAGTTTAATTTCATATTACTTTGACCAAATTATTTTGTATTTGATTTCCTTGCAAAAAATAAATCAGCGTAAAAACTTTGACAAATGCCTAAGAAGCCTGGATATTACCAAATGATGGCTAGCTGAAGTGATCACCATCAATAAAATTTGATCCAGCTAGGCGCGCCTCTGGCCTCATGCGCATTGTGAGGCAATCAACAGTAAACATCTATTAGACCATTTAACCTCGTCACAGCGAACGACCTATAAAAATAGATACCGATACATTCACTCAATTGCATGAATAACGCATGAATGCTTCACTTAACGATATGCAACCACTTTGAAAAGAAATAACGCTTTCCATTAATATCGGCGTCCAAAGAAGAATACGGACCCTTAACTTTGAGAGAGCATTTTACGAACTAAATCAAGCATTTATAATTTAGAAACCTTACACCGAAAATTACATTAATCAAAATTATAAGTTTTCAGTGGCTTAACCACAGTTTGATTCATTATTATGTATTCCCGATTTAACATCTCAGAAATTTCCCTAAAAAGTATAGTCTGATTACTTGAACGAACAGGTTTTTAAAGACTTTAACATTTTTACTTTAAACTAAGCACTCTCCATTCCTCTTATTGTGCGTTTAAACATTTCTACTATAATTTAAACAACAGTGGTTTTAGTCAGTTTATCACGACTTCAGTTACTTCGTTCGTAATGTATGACGTATTTAAAATCATTGTCTAACATAAGTAAAGTCATTGTCTCGATTACGTTTGAGTAAAAAATCATAGAATATCGATTGGGGCGAGCTCTGGCGATAGCAAGTGATAAGATAGTTTATCTCCTCTCGACCCATCCCGAGTAGGGTAACCACATAAAATGCTTTGTAATGGACATGTAGCCATTAAATTATTTATTAAAATACATACATATTATTAAGACACAGAACACTATGATGTACTCATGTTTAAAATGTGGACTGTAAAACAAAACTGTAAGACTTTATAAGCCGTCCTTGGGTCAAATCAGGTTAGAGGTCTTACAATCGATGAAATAGATTTATCATCGTCGGTCCAGATTGATGTTTAAGTATCAATCTTCTCCAAGCCACTTCAATCCATTCTAAAACATGATTAATTAACAGGCAATGAATCGAAGTATTGTATACTTATGATCCATATTATATCCATGGTTTTATTGATGTTTACCATGTCTATTTATTTAAAAAAATGTCCATAGTATTTTACTTAAGCCGGGAAAATAGTAGTATCCCAAAGCCCGCGTCACCCCGTCATTCTCAACACGGAAAAAGGTCAACTTAGGATGAAATCCGTACATTAAAACTTCGTATCGAATTTAGTTCGGAAAGAAACGTTATTCTATTCTTCCGATGTTCCGAAAAACTCAGTAGAGATCGAATGAAGAAATATTCACACGTGGGAAGTCAACTGTTCAGATTACTCAGAAGTTTCGTTTTACAAACAACTTTAACGTTTACAAGGCGTATAATTCAATAAACATAGTATTATGCATTTTATAAAATAAGATCGTTGATTCTAGCCACCACACTCTGAAATTCTTAGTGAACGTGAAAATAATAAATTCAATTTCAAATACATATTACTTTTGTAAGTTATCCTGATTAGTACGTGATGTTTTCGCATTCTACGAGTATCTTGGAAATAAAGTCAAACAGGGCACGGCCCGCACTTACACAAAGTTAAGTTTAACAAAGCTTGCATCTTTTCTACTCCAATTTCGAGCGACTTGCTTCGGTTATTTGTCATCTTTGGAAACATTATCCTTTTGAAATACTTTCTGAAAGATAAGATTGCTACGTGCTTTTATTATAAGACTCTGTAAGTTACTGCTACTCAATTGAGAGTAAATAAATTTTAATTAATACAAGACTAGATGGTTAGTTAGATACGTTTCAATATTCACTCTGAACTTAAAACAAAAGGAAACAATAGTAACTATGCAGTTGAAGATGAATTTCAGCCATTTCTATCCGCAATGAGTACCTTCTACTAAGTAGTAATACCTAATTCTACTTTAACTTGCATGATTTGTCACGTAACTGAAATGATCCCCGCGTCGCTCGCGGTATGAGTATGTCCCGCGAACAATAGTTCCGCGGGCCTCTAGGTATGCCGGCACATGCCACTAGGCAGCTCTTTAATAGACCATTATTTTCATAGTCTTCAATACGTATAGCGAGACCAAGGAACGCAGCTGTTATGTTTTATAAACAAACGCCTTTGTGCGCAAAAGCGTGGCTCGGAACTTACTCTATTCACTCGTATCACACGGAATTGTAGTTCCCTATTATTATACTTTATGACTCAGTGCGAGTAATTTGAAGCACATTTCAAATTTAGACACAGAAATGTTATTCTTAAGGTCATAAACATACTTGAACTTCTGATTATTAGTCAGTGTTATGAAAGTTTCAAAAAGATATCCCGAGATATTCTTTGCAAGTTACGAGTGAAGTTGGAAGTCTTCGTCTTCGTCTATTAAGAACAGTGACGCGAACAGGCAACTCTCTAATTATCTCTAGTGGTTTCCTCAAAACTACGGTATCCATTAGGGAAGTTAAGTTGGGCGCAGCGTCACATCCCGCGCGGTTACCCGTCACCCGATATTAGTCATCTGCGGTGCGGGAAACTCGAAACAAAGAAATAACGAGCGATGTAAGAGCGCCTACTTGTGTGCGGTGCTCGCCAACGCTTATTCACCACTTATCGATAAATGATTATAGCGTTACGGAATGATTACTTGCGATGGTAAAATTTACATCAATTACAGAGCATAATTTGAAACACTTTATTTGATTTGTTAAAGATTCCAATCATATGTTTGTACAGTGATTACATTGAGCTATTTAAACGTAAAAATAATCCATCAAAGTTAAAATTGCAGACATTTTTTTCAAACATACAGCTACTTGTAATACTACTTGTAAGTACAAAGATGGGTTTCCGAATATATACGTCGATCGCTTTCTCTAAAAGCATACATCACCCCTATCATATTATAGACAAGTTCAGAAAGAAGGTGAGCGTCACTGCAGCCGGAGTATAGTGGGGAATACGATCCTAGCACAAATTGATTGAGAGCGACATTTGATATAAAATTGTGTTGTGATTGATGCGACCCCGCCTCGAACGGCGGCTAAGTGCTCTGTCGCGGCTCTGCTCGTATACCTACCTCTGACATCATAATGTATGTACGCGCATTACACGTGAAAAGTAGATAATGTACCTACATTTATTTTCGTGCTATGTAATATCTCGCAGAGCAAGCTTCGACCGTAACTTTTTAATCTCGAAGACGCGAGCCTGTGCGCTGTCATCAATAACAAGTTTTTAATCAACGGTTAATAACAGATGATGTACTATTTTGAGCTGACACATGAACTTTACCTTTTCTTGATCAAAATTCCGCAGATATTATATTTAAAGATTAATGTATCTTATAGAATACATTATGTAGGGATATGCTAAGTACCAATTACTTATAATTTTAAGGAAGAATTAGTTGGAAACCTTTACTTACGTGATTGTAAATCCCACACAACATTTATAATTATTTTTGTAACCTCTCTGGTACAAATAAACCGACAGAATAAAACTCTTTTTGACAACAAAACACGCACGCTATGTGATTTGACGTTTGACACAGCCAGAGTCGCCCATATTAAAATGGAGTTGCAGCTAAGATTGACATAAAGCGTTCAGAAATCAACATGTTCAAATCTGCCCCTGTGCTAAGGTACCTCCTTCTTCCCTTCAGTAATTGATAACAATGGATGTTGTTACCATATCCGGCGTTACAGCTCAGACGTTAACTCCTGCAGCGGCAGCTTGTCTTCAAAGTTACTTAATTTCGCAGTCTCGCGCGAGATAGAGCATATTTTTCTAGGTCACTCTTCAGAAAAGGGTGAAAAGAATCGTTCGACAAATTGCTCCGCGCCACGCTTAATTTACTTTACAAATGCTTTTAAAGTTTTCAGCTGAATATTTTATCGGTCACCGAAATTACTTATTCACAGCGCGATGTGCGTGCTAACATTTATCAACCCTTCGAATGTACAAACGAAATGACATATCGCCGGACAGCGTTTTTAATTAAAAATACAAAAGAAATAGGTATGTCATAATCATAAATACCTGGGACTTTAAATATTTTATAGTCACTTTGATGTGTAACCTTATATTGTAGATATAAATGACTATTATAATATTGAAACCCGCCATAGAGTGCAATAAGCTGTCCGTGTGTGCGTTAGATTCTGTGGCGAACTGGCGATCCATCCATCACACTCTGGATTCATAACAGTCTTCTCTGTACGTTCGTAACAGATGCGGTGCGCTATACTACGATACCACGCTCAGATTATTCCTGGCCTGTCACCACCAATTTATGTAGCACTATCATTCCGGCTACGTAGAGTTTAATTACATTATCAAACTACACAATTGTTTAAATGGTCTGTAATACGATATCTGCGACAGACGAGAGATAAATCTGGAGTTGTGCGCTTATGTAGAGCGGTTAAAAAATAGTGTGCTAAGGACATTTTATTTTAAATTTTCCTCGCTAATATCGTGGATAGGGCTGTCAACGAGCACAACGGGCCGTATCTGCCGCAGGCATTATGCTCGCCTCCCCATAAACTCATCCTTTAGAGGCGCCACGCCCGCGCCTGCCAGGGTGAACGATGACGTGATTCGAACACGATATATCCTCGTGCAGGGTAATATTGTGTCGCGGGACCAACTGATAGCTCCGGCCCTTTAGCAAAAAATAAGGTCGCCCGTTTACACGAGAGCAAAGGCTTTAAGTGACAGATACTAGATAAATGTTACTGCTCGTTAGATAAGGGCGGGCGCATAAAAAGGTCGAGGGGAAATCATGTAAAACTGCAAGGAGCGAGTGTTACGACGCGTCTCGCATGCTACCGCGGCGAGTTCGTGCGGTGTGTGAGTGTAATTATTGGCTGTATCGAGGGGACAACTTTGCGGTCCCGATTTCATTATGTACGAGTGTAGCGGACAGGCGTCGGCGAAGCCAAACTTAGATTGAAGGCGGCGACGCGGCGCGTGCTTAAACTGTATCTCTGCTCACTTAGCCTAAGATTTACAGCAACTTTGCCGGAGTTTAGCGGCTTGTCTCTGCGGCTCGACGCACGCTGTTGGCTTTGGGATAAATGTAAACTCACATTAACTTTCAACATACTCGACGTTTATCAAATTTATCATACTGCATGGTACATGACTCATACTGATCCCACATTAACAATAACTTAGTATATCATATTAATCTACATAGCAACCGCTAACTTATCAGGGCAAGCATAAAAAATCTAGACTCCCACAAATATATAATTTGCTTTAAAAAGCGGTGATGTCGTTCGACAGCTGATAATAGTTAAAGCGGGAAGCCTTATCATATCATTAACGCAGGCATCCTGCCGGACGGAAGCAGCGGGGGCGGCTTCCGACGACGCGTGCGCAAGTCACCCGACACCCGCCGCGCTAGATCACGTTGCCTGACACACGATACCTCGCGACACACCGCAAAACCTATCGAAATCAACACCGATAACATAAAACTAAATAACTAAATTAACACCGACTAATAAGTCTTCAGAATTATCACACATTAAAGCTAATACGACAACCGCTCCCAACTCTAAACAGCCGAGCAATAAACAGTTAAAAACAAATGGAGAAACCTCACAATTGCTCTAATTACCGCCTCTGTTACCAAATCACGAGAAAATTCACGCCCTCAACCCTCCACGTCACAATGAGGGAATGGAAGAAGCCTGTGAAAAAGCAAATTAAATTAATTGTGATGTAAACGAGGGTGGGCCGCGCAGTGCGCGATCTAAATAATAGATGGCGTTGTTGTCGAACCGCACCCTTCCGCGCACTTTTATGTGGTCGGCTGACAATTCGATAAGTCAGGTTTTAATTAATAAACACTTAATTGCTTCGTGTTTTGGGCACAAAAAATATATATCATAGCAGCATGTCATACATAAGTCATAGCATCTTCAATAAGAAAGTTATATTGATGTAGTAATATAGTGAATAAGTGGAGCATTAAGGTCATATTTTCGTTGGGTTACCCATAGTATAAATATGAAGTCCTAATTCTTTGGTTCACAATTAACATACATAGCGACATATATAGAGATCCTTTAAAACATTAAGGCCCGATTTTTTATTTGATGAATAAAATACAATTCGCCT
Source organism: Pyrausta purpuralis (assembly GCA_963924145.1). NCBI lineage: Eukaryota > Metazoa > Arthropoda > Insecta > Lepidoptera > Crambidae > Pyrausta > Pyrausta purpuralis. Next base: position 10,891,130 of record OZ001651.1, read on the forward strand.
AATTGAAAAATGTCACCCATTTCTCAGAAATGATTTATGTAGTAATGTCGTTTCATACTTATTCAGGGCCAGGGGGCCAATTCTCGTGAAGTAGTACTTTTTCCGTGTGGTAATTCGTATACGAAGTTCACAATTCTATTGTAAAAGTTCGAGTGATACATAAAACTGCTATTCTCATGCACCTGAAATTAGACAATAAATCTATTTGTTTGTTTAATTTGGTGTATATATTCACAAAACTATACATATTGTTAAAAATATAATAACGGTAGATCAATTATTAAAATTTCATTATTCATGCATAGCATGAAATGGGAGATCCTGTTTTTTGTAAGTCAATTCATATACTAGAAACTTCTCTAAATCGTAGAAGTACTCTTCTGAAAACCGCATCAAAATCAGTTTAGCCAAACATGATATAATAGAGGGCAAATAAATCATTATATATTGGACACACAGAAAACCTTCTTTATTTGAAGTCGGCTAAAAATCCTTCAAAGTCAATGTAAATTTTCTCAATTTTAGGTTAGGTTATCATTTTGCCCGATTAGAACCTCAATAGTTCGTGTACGAATTTTGAAATCTATTGGTCTCCAGCAATCGAAATGTTCGTGTGACGTTCCATCGAATTAGTTCGACTGTGAAGGTCTGAGTATACACAAGCCTTGTTTCCTTCGAAAAAAATTCGAGTGGTGAACTTTTTTACGTGTGTGAACTTTTTTCGATCATGCGAGAATCGGCCTCCAGGACCAGACTAAACAAGAATAAAACGACCGATTTTAAAATTAAATTTACATAAATGATTGCTGACAAATAGGTGACGATTTCAAATTCGGCGTATTGTATTTTATTCGACGAATAGTCCATATTTAACTTTGAAAAAAATAGGTGTCAGTTGGATAAGTCTTATCTGACGTTGGTAAAATCAGCCTTAAAAGTGTTAACTCGTAATACGACTTTACCAACTCCAACCTCTAAAAACCAAAGTGTTTATCATAAAGCAAACCGAATGTAAGCAAATAAATAATAATAACGAGCGGTCAAGAATCGAAGGTGAAAGCCATGAGCGTGTTTATTGTGAAAACATGGCGCACCCGCACCGAAATAACTAGTGCAGGTATTAAGTAACCACCAACGTATAACGATAGAGATGACTGCAATATTTTTGATGGCGATCGCGACGTCAATAGTGTCAAAAGCGTAATCAAGTAACAAACAATCATCGAACGTGCTCATTATTTCCATACTATTTTCTAAGTGTTCCTCGACTTTAAATAAAGGCAAAATGATTAGAAAAACGTAAAAAAGTTTTTTTTTTGTTTTCGTACTGCATTTGCCACTTGCGTAGTGCCGTAAAACTGATTATGCATATTTAAGCATTAGAACGTAATCCCTGTCATTTCCTAATTAAGCACTTATTACAATGTTTTTTTAAATCGAAATAGTCCCCTATCTAAACGATTGCAGTACACAAGCCACCGAGTGATCTAAAAACCCTGCGGAATAAGACGTTCGATTGGTTTACGCGTGAGGTTTACAGCGTTCTATTTCGATCGGCCGTGTAACCAGCCGCGATAACGCTCTTATGGGTTTATGCAGCGATTTGAGCCTAATACGAACTGTACGGATTCATCGGTAAAGTATACAAAGAGGCCGTAATGCGAAACGATTAAACCGACTTTGCGATGCTTTTGACTGTTTGTGTAGTGCTTCGATGCAGTTACTGAAATACAAAATTATAAATAATTATTAACTTAAAAAATCATACATGAAAACGTTGAAAATCTATTAGTAAGAACTCGTAGTACGTATTTCTTATTTAAGTAAGAAGAACTTTATATTTTTTAAGAATGTTTTAAACACTCACAGTGTCATATTTTATATTCATAAAGATGAAATAAGAAACCAAAAATTTGCGCACGGGCGGGACTTGAACCAGATTGTCAAATTTGTCGTCTCTTAGGGATACGTCATTACGCGTGACGTTTTTCAGCAGGGTCGGACAGACAGCACGGTAGTTCAATTGTTAGAGCGTTTAGCCCGGCTAGCCAAGAAGTTGCTGGTTCAAGTCCCGCCCGTGCGTAATTTTTTTTGTTTCTTATTTCATCTTTAAGAACTTTATTTTTTTGATTTGACTGCTTTGAAGTATTTTGTGATGTAATTTTCTGAATGCCTATGTATCTTTTAAATTGTTCATCTAAAATCAAATTCTATGATCACATGCACGCCAAACTAAACACTTCGCTAGCATAAGCAGTTGATAAAAATGTAATTTTACAACAAGTTTGGATGAGCTGACTGAACTAAAAATTCAAGATCATATCAAGCCAGAAGAAAGAAGATATCAAGCCAGTCGTCCTCGGCTACTCACTCAACCTGGGTGTGATGTGTGCACTCGCTGCTCGGCCCATCACAACCTCCTTGAGTGAGCGACTGAGGTTGGCGTCACGTCGAAGACCTGCAATAATTTTCAGAAGATCAAATCCGTCATCACTATTATTATATTGTTGTACATAAAAATACAGAGTGTAACAGAAAAGTGTAGTGAAATTTTTAAATAGAAACCTTACCTACGTAAATGAAGGCTGAGATTGAACTTTTCAAATTGTCTTCTAAATTTCGAATGAGCTTCATTGTACATCACTAAATACGTTGTGACAATTGATGAAGAAACTAACGTTCTTACTACAAATAAATAGACAAGGTTTAATCTACAGTTTAAATGTTATGCGGCTAAAGTGTAAATGTACGTCACCCTTATGTCATTTGACTTGATTGACGTTGATTTTTAACCAGCCGTATCATATTTAAACAGTTGTCCAAACCTAGTTTAATTATTTGTAGTAAAGCTGATAATATTTACTTAGGTGTTCCATCAAAAAAAAATGTTCATCGAGTAGAGAAATATTCATAAATAACTTTAATTACACAACATCTAAAACAGAAATACCAATCACAGGTTAGTCTTAGTAGGGTATTCAATGCTCTCTAAATTTCCGCTGTCCCTGTCTGTTACACTCTGTATAGTATAGCGTAGATGTACAAATCTGATTTTGTAGGAGTACATATAAACTGAAAAAAATAATTGCTAGGTATCTTAGAATTTATCTGATGATCCAGATCAACTTTTACTATTAGCGTCATCGGATGTCAACAAAAAATAAATACAGCTATATTGTAGCAAGATGTTAACAAAAGTAATTAAATCAGGCGATTATTACTACTAAAAATACATTAACATCTCTCTAATGTATCTTTATAAAAAATGTTTGGCAACGTAACATTGAAATTAAAGTAGCGAAGAACTGCATTTCGTCTGAGAAGTAAAACGGACTCTCAAGAGGACGCTGGAAGTTTATTTATTTTTTAAATTGTTTCTACACAACTCTTAAAGATTCATGAAGTCTTGAGAGATATTTTCAAGATGTTTCGCTTACCTGTACCTTACCTCACTGATCAAATATGTTTTTCTATTTTAAGGATTTGTACTGCTATGCATATTTATTAATACTGTTTTGATGATAGCGTTTAAGTAATTTATTAAGCTTAGCAAATAAATTTAGGTAAATTGTAGTAGTGAACATCATGTTAAATGAAAAGCCAACAAAAAGACTTGTATTTGTGATCTACAATTCACTTTTTTAATTTGTTTCATAAAATTTAAAAGTGTTTAATTTTATAATATTTTAATTACTCAATAAGTAAATTATCATTGTGCTGTGGTATACCACAACATCAACAATTCAACTAGTACTAGAAAAAACTCTTTGGCGGCCGCGAGCGAAAATAGCAACACTAACGTACAGAAAACAGGCGCGGTCCATTCTAAGATTTATGCGTTATTGGCCTACGATTCGGCGGTTTACGACACCCACCTACGGGATCATACGTGAACTCGCGACCAATTTGTCAAAGATTACAGGAGAACGTGAAATATCGAGTGACAAATGGTTTTAGGTAGCAACTGCACCGCCTTTGTATGCGCTAGAGGTGCACAAACATCGTTACCTGCCAAGCGTCTCCGACTGTCGAGTGGATACTGTTGTCCCTTTCAATCTTCTATTGTGCCAGCACAATGGTGAACCAGCATTCTGGATACGTTATCACACTGTTTCATGCATGATTCCATGAAAAGGTATGTTATATCCTGTAATTGAGCTCCTGTGAGATCCGCTCTTGCTAGATCGAATTTAAAAACTTACAGTGTATTCTCAGTTGAATAGCTTTGCATAATCAAGGAATCTGCACAAAATTTTAGCAAACTATGCCATCACAAACACTGTCTTCATAAATAACTTATAAATCTATTGCAGCGTAGGACGTCCACCGACAAATTTACAGACGACCTTGTAAAGATCGCAGGATCGAACTGGATGCAGACCGCTAGTGATAGGTTGCTGTGGAGATTCGTGGGGGAGGCCTATGTTCAGCAGTGGACGTCCTTTGGCTGATAATGATGATGATGATCATGATTGCTGAAACTGCATGAATATCCATTATGTACTTTTGTTATAAGATCAAGGGAGTTTATAACAGGCCTGAAGAAAATCGTTATTATTACAATGTTCAATGAGAAATATGTAAATAAAAAACATATTTATTTCTGTAACCAACATTTCAAACATTACAATGTGAACTCTCTTCTACTGAATGACTGAATTATTGCACCACATGCACGCATGATGTATAAATGCTAAGTTCACGCGTAACGTAAGATATTAATTACGCAATTATATTGAAATACCTAGCGAAACTTGTTCATCCGGGGTACTTAACAATCATAAGAAAAAGTTATTCTCGTACTTAAGATGATTGAGTACTTACATCATTGAACTTGTATTAATACAATGTTCACCCATTACTCACAGCACTGACTAATCTATCTATTCTCCATACTAATCGTTTAATCAAACAGCTGCAATTGCGTCTATTATCTTGACTTGCACCTGGGCGCATTGATATGCATCCGCGCCTGATTAGGCCGCGATGTTTCGCGGTGCAATCCGCTGACTGCACTGCACACCTGACCTGACTATCTCTGTGTTTACTCATCAGAGATCAATAAGTATAGCAGTTACAAGCTTTATTTGGAACTACTTTGAAATAAACATCTACACTATGATCAAGACATGCGAGGAGTTTAATGACGTCTATTGATGTACAACTAACTTGTTTATTTTGTAACGGTAACACTTGTAATTCGATGTTTAATTCAATGTTATTTGTGCATTTTAATTGTATTGGAGATTAACGAGTATATCTAACACATTTTAAGTCTTGTTTACTATGGAAAAATAAATAAAATAAGCGGGAACTACGAACTAACGTGCAATGTCCTAATCGAGGTGTAGGCATACTACTAAAATAAATACCTTTAAGAAGACCCCCCCCCCCCCCCGTAAAATATCATTATTTTTGTATGAGAATCGTAAAGCAGTTAACAGGATACATCTACGTACTAAGTTTCAACTGTGTAATACTAATAGTTTCAGAATAAAGTGGCTGTGACATACGGACGGTCAGACAGACAGGCTTGACGAAACTATAAGGGTTCCGTTTTTTGCCAAAAGGCTAACATGTTATATATACTATAGTATAGTATTAAGTCAAAATGCTTAGCAATCGTATCAATTACCAACGTCTCCATTACTTTACACAACACTATTAGAATAACACATATCGTTCAATACCTATCACTGTCGTAGTCGAGTACATTTCCATAATTACAATATCCGATCCCATAAAGCTAGTAGCGCATGCACGGCGTAACTCACATTGGCCTATTTGGCTAGAACACACCTTACGACGTGAGGAACACAAGAGCACCATGTCTCCCCATATGTCAGTGGTAGGACTAACTGCTTATCCCACCCTGGCATTCTCTGTCGCGGGCGGTGCCAACAGGCTACGCGCTAAGCCCGCGCTACGTCGTAGACGACTACGAAATTGTTGTGTTCACAGATATTATTGTGATGTGCACTGTTGTGTCACTTGATAATACGTGGAGCCGCTTTGACTTTATGTGGCAAGTTTTGGCGCTGCTAGATTACCGCGTTTGGTTGGAATTTGAATGAGAATTGCTTCTAACGAACACGATGCACGTATAATAAAGTAACAGCAAGGTTTTCCGTTGTGTCTCGGCCTAACTATGCTGTGTATAAGTTATTGTATAACAGTATCGCTTAATTTTAAACATTTTGAGGCAATTACTCGGAAAATACGATAGGAAAACATCACGTATCCCGCCATTATTTACATGAAACATTATCGAGCGCTACCCAATAGGAGTGGTGTAATGTTTTCGTTAATGTATCAACTGCGTGTCCAAACAAACAGACACTGGCAACGTACGAAATAAAAACAATTTCCGGTACACAGAACCAAATTGGTGTCGCAATAGTTGTTGGGGCCTTGCCAAATTTGTCACAAATTACTGACCTGAGTTCTCTGTCCGTAGTTTTCGGCAATCAAGCTCGCGTTACTGATGACTGAAAACTTGAGCCCTCGCTTAGTAACAGGTCAACTTGTAAATGGCGATGTTTGCAAAGTCACTGCTCGAAACGTCTTGCTCGGAAACACAAAACTGCGATTGCGGTAGCTACTCCTGAACAAAACGTGCAATTAAGAGTTTAGAGTTCTGTGTTAAAGACTGTAAACTTTGTAGATGCGAAGACGAGAATATTCATTAAATTGTTTAACACATTCAGTATTTATTTCATCATTGCGTCTCATCACTTTAATTTTACTTATAATATTTTTTTTTAATAAAAGCATGTAGCTGGCTGACACCTATACTTATAACTTTATTAATATCTGTTATTATTGCATAATTAGCGTGTTGCATCTATTGAACCAACACGCTAATAAATCTGGGAGTTGTTAATATAAATAAGTCCTGCTATCTCGTCGGGCCAATCAAATTGGATAGTTAGCTCCGTAACTATGAAATAATTAATGAACTTGTTTAGAGACGGCACTGGACGAGGTAGAAAGCTTCTGCTAATTGTTAAACTTTGCCGACGTTCATTAAATTGTTATGCACTCATCGAAGGAACAACACTTTTCTGTGACAATGTGGACGCTTTCAGTTATATTTAAAGAGTCACCATGTCACTTGGTAGATTAAATAAAAAAGGGTGTATAAACAGTTGAGTTACTTTAGACGCGCGAGGAAGCGTCAAGCGATTCGAGAGCAATTCCAGGGTCGGACGACCCCGCGAGGAAATTGAAGGTGTTTGGTTTAGTGGAACATCTGCATAGGGGAGAGTTGTTTACCGTCTCGGTCCGGTCTCAGGACAATTTGTTTGAAAGGTGTCGCGGCGCAATCCACTCAGCGATCACCGATGCTGTACCTAACCGTCTCGAAATACTCGGATATAAATCACTCTAAGGAAATAACCCGGTCGACCCATTTACCTAACTGGACACGTCTCTAAACAACATCTTCCTGTTCTCACTGCGATATTGTGAAAGCCACGATATTGCCGTACTCCGAAACGTTATTTGTCAGCTTGCGAAATACGTTTTGCATCGGCACCTCTTTTTGCCTCCATTAGAATAGAAATGTTTATTCCAAGTATTTTGTCGAGTGCTCTGTTTTTCGTAAGAAACAAATCTGTTTTCTCTTCATTACTCAATGTCGTGCACCGAAATACCTTTTTAATTCTTCTCAATGGGGCTGAATAAAGTCAATAAGTTCTTGAAAATGTAAATTTTACATCTATAAATCTGAACTACAACCATGATAATTATGCTATCAAAAAGGACAAAAAGTAACTGTATTGGGGTTAATACCTCTTATGTATCTTATTTACAAAGCATTTGTAAATGAATACAAGTATTACATTATATCCTTAGGGTTTTGTGATAGATATAAATTACTGTGCACCGATCCGTCACAAATCAGTAAAAGATTATTATAACTTTGCAAATTAAAGTTAGGGCGATCAATTGTCCCGCTGGATCCGTTTGAAGGCAAGCGAGTTAGTCCGTCGAAATATTTCGACAAAAGGAAGCCGAAATCAAAATCCCTCCCAGGAGACATGATACGTCGAATTTCGTTACTCGCGACAAAATTCCTAATTACAAGAGATGGGAAAATAACGGAAAATTACATTAAATCGTGGGTTATCTAAGCTCTTACTCTTATTATTTCGGAGATGGAGCGCGACGACTTCGAAATTTACTTAATTATGTTATAAAGATACCGATCTGAACGAAGTGGGCGCGGAGAGGGATGCCCTGCCTTGGATCGACTGACAATTGCTATCAAGGCGCTTCAAACTTTGAATTATTCGATTTTATTATTTGTCATGAGTATTCTTACAATTAACAAAATTTAAAAAAATTATATGCATATTTTTATTTTCTAAAAGAACTTCTAAAATGAAGGCACCCATATTTTATCATTTTAATTTCTTTTTAGTTTTTTCCTTAATATTAATTGTTTAAAAACTCTCCCTTCTAAAAGAGCGTAAGTACCTACTCGAAAATAAGGTAGGTGTTACGAGGTCACGTCAACGCTTTATTCCGATTTAAAAAAAAAGACGTTTATAGTGTTGTGGTCTGTATAAATTGTAGAATTAATATGTCGATATCAATAGTATATCCATTGGGAATTTAGTTTTACTTTAGTATGCAACATTACCTGATTTAAGTCATATAAACAGTAACCAAACAAAGCTTTCGTAGCATCCTTTCTTATGTCATATTATGATGTCAGAAAGTTACTCAAATATTTTCTCATAATAACAAATATCAATCTTATTTCGAAGGAAGAATTGCGATGATGATTTTTTTAAATAATCAACCATTTACCTTATCGTTATTTATCGATAATGTCTAATACAACACCGTAAACAACAACAACACTAAATGTCAAAGTGACAGCTGACGGCAAGCTCAAATGCAAAAGCAAATGTTTTTCTGCATGAAATGTCATAGCAAAGACGTAACCTGTGAAATGCCAACGTCCATGTTCTTTTTAGTCCTTTTCATTCAACTTTAAAAATAAAGCGTAAAAAAATCTGGAAAAATGTTAAGCGTGTTTAGAATCACTAAGTCTTGAAATAGTTTTTGGATTTTATTTTATTTATATATTCTTTATTGCACAAACAAAATGAAGTACAAATGGCGGACTTAATGCTTTAAAGCATTCTCTACCAGTCAACCATTGGGTGAGACAGAAACAGTTGAGGCGGCGTAAAATAACAAAAAAAAAAACTATCAAAATGAATGAACTACATATACTTACATAGAAACTTTTTAAATAAACCTACATAAACATACATAAATACAATAAAATCCATACTTCACGCTGAACAGATATCATGTTATTTATTCTCATTGAGAAAAAGATTGCGTATAGACTTTTTGTACACATATTTTGATGTTGATGTCTTGATCGTATCTGGGAGGGAGTTCCAAAGTCTGATGGCGCTGAGGGTAAAAGAGTTGGAGACATACGCAGTCTTATGCAAAGGTGTGTAAAGCTGCAGGGCATTGTACTCGTACCTTTACAAAAAATAAATGTTCTCAATAGATTACGTAACATTCATACAAAGTCTAACATACACATTATAGGCACTCACTCATCAGTTTGTCTGTCATCATCAGAATCGCCGATTAATTTGTTCAGGACATGTGAAAACTCTTTTTTTTAAAGGTTACGAATTTTACATTACTGTATTTGTCCTCATGGACATAACGGGGTCTTCGTAAAATGTTCAATAAGAACTGTGTAATCTATCTTTTAATATCTTATAGATGAAGATTTTCACTTCAATCGTTCGCTAAGAGCAATAGAAATTTCGCTCGCCCGGTCGTTCACTCAATTACGAGTTCGCTCACTCATTTCCCGCTGTAATCACTTTATGATCGTGTGTGATAAAAGCAAAATTGAGTGTCCTGTTATTACTGCACCAGCCTCCGACCGGGTAGGAGACGCGTCGACAGTGAAATAGAAAACGACTGGTGATTAATTGCCAATTACTTCAACTGCCGAGTAATTTCTGCGTCCACTTGTCGCCGTATTTAAACTCACATTCACATACATATTTTTATGGGAAATGACATGACGTGCTCATCTTTTAATTGTTTACGATTGTGAAATACGGACATATGCTATTTACGTAAACGCCACTACAGCTCTCTACTGAAAAATTATTATATTTTCATTCAGACTCGTTAAATTGTGCCTTATGTTATCTAGTTATCTTTCTTGACACGCAACAGAGTCTGAAATATGAAACGAAACTACGAGCAGAACGTATCAAATCAAACATCTTAAATTCTGACAAACCCAATTTCGGTTGATACATTCGCTCCCTGTAGAGCAAACTGAGGCGGAACGAAATCCACTTACAAGCTAGTGTTACATCCCCGATGCAAAATTGTAATTTGCGATGATATAATTCAATATTTAGCGTCGTGTAATTGAATATTTTTCCAATTTGTCGCGCGTAATGGGGCAAGATTGAGTTGGGGATCCCGCGCGGTCACGGCCCGCAGCGGCGTTCATCTACACGCATAATCTTAATGTTTCAATTAAATTCGCCATTTGTAAACAACAATTGTCCGATATCATACCCTCCCCGAACATAATTTGGGACTAACGCTCTTAGAAATGTATATTACGATGTCATTTAATGATGCCGTTCTTAAATTACTGACTTAGCTATATTGTGCACTTGTTAAGTGCTTTAAATGTTTGTATATTTTATCTAGATACTAAAAACAAAATTAATTATACAACTAACCTATTTCTGAATTCGAACTCTAATAAATCTTTTGATAGATGGACATGGAGATTGGCATTTGATTTCATTCGGAATACTTTAAAGGTCTGGGCCCCTATTTTTGAATCCCTCGCGTCAAGATGGCGTGTGAAATTCATTGATTAATGTTCGATTTCCCAATAAAAACTTGTATAATTTCACGCAAAAGTGATTTGAAAAAACATAACTGATTTTTGTGAGTACCTATGTCTATATTTTGCGTGATTTCCATTGATTTTTAATTGGTTTTCGAACGCAATTTACTCGCCTTATTTAAGCGAATGATTCAAAAAAAGAGCTCCTGTACACCGTAGCATACATTTATCGTGCTAGAAAAGTGTCAGGCAAAAAAGGTGGCATTTATAACTTACGTTTTTCGTAAAGTGCGTAACAGTTATTCATCTTTATTCGTGATATAAACGTACGTAAGCCAGTGAGTGTGAGCTATGCACATCATTTCTCACATCAATACGCAGGATTACAGGCTCCATCGCGATGCGCGTCACGCGTTATGTTCGAGTCGTCCGCGGAAGGGCCCATCTTTCAAACGATTTCCTTACAAATAGCTTTATATTATCCCCGTAATAATACTCAATCAATAACGTGGAAACGGCTTGAGAATTCAACTGTTTATGTACCTATATTTTATAAGAGATAAGGTTGATTTAAAGGCGTTTAATGACCACTTCAAGAAAACATTATTATATCAGTTACCTACAAGTAAACGTAACATTGTTTTACATTTTTTTTATAAATAATGTCCTGTTTTCATAAAGATGAAATAAGAAACCAAAAATTTGCGCACGGGCGGGCGGGACTTGAGCCAGCAACCTCTCGGCTTACCGGGCCAAACGCTCTACCAATTGAGCTACAGTGCTGTCAGTCCGACCTTGCGAAATTTGTGGTCTCTTATGGATACGTCATTGCGAGAGCAAATTTTTGGTTCCTTAATTCATCTATATGAATATAAAATATGAGACTGTGAGTGTTAAAAACATTCTAAACCATTACTGTCTTGTAGTTAAACTCTGTACATAAAGCACATTGTCATAAAGAAAATACCTTAAAAAACCGGCCATGTGCGAGTCGGACTCGCGCACTGAGGGTTCCGTACCAACTTTAACTGAATTAGGGAATCCTCTTACTTCTACTAAGTAAAATACCACAATATTTTGTTGACTGCAAAAATAACTTTGTTTTTCATAGTGTTTGTATGAAGTACAAAGTTATGTTTGCGGTTGTTGAAAATGTGCTTTATCTCTAAAACTACTCGTTCGATCCCGTTCAAACTTATTTTCGTTGAAAGTATTTATGAAGATCTACATTACATATTTTTTTCAAAATTTACACTTGCTTGGTTTAGAAGTTAGTTGCGGGGACGCCCATTTTACCACTTTGGGAGCGTCAAGCTATGAAACGTTGGACTTTAAAAGAAAATGGTTTTAGAAACCTCAATGTCATTTTAAAATAACTATCCATAGACACCTCACACGCATAGGTTTGACAAAAAATATTTTTTTGGTTTCAGTTTCATGTATGGGAGCCCCCCCTTTAATGTCATTATTTTTTATTTTTTGTATGAGAATCGGTAAGCGGTTAACAGGATACATCTTACCACCAAATTTCAAAAGTGTAATGCTTATAGTTACGGAATAAAATGGCTGTGACATACGGACGGACAGACAGACAGACAGACTTGACGAAACAATAAGGGTTCCGTTTTTTGCCATTCGGCTACAGAACCTTAAAAACAAATCCAAAGCATTATTTAGATGAAAGTATAAGTCATCGAAAAATAAAACAGTAGTTAAGTTTTCTCGGTATGTGCAATGTGATGAAATGAAAACCAATTTTGAAAGCAGTTTATTATTACGTAAGGAGCAACCGATAGCTAGTTTACGATATTCATGTTATTGCATTTTGACGTAGCAACGAGGGAAGATGCCGACCGGCGACGTCACGTCGACTCATTCCAGCGGCGCTCAGGCCCGGCATACTAATATTCTCTGCGAGCGATTCCATGTAATTCCAGTCGGTCTTCCGCCGCCGATTGTGCCAACCAGCATCTTGAATATGTTACACTAATACTAGAACAGACGCCGCAGGAATGCCAAGACATTACACAGAAATCACGCCAACGCTAACACAATAATCACTTACGACCCATTGCGCTTACACCACTTGGCAGTTATGCGACCGTCTCACAAAAATCTAAAAAGACGCCAGCGCTAGAACCGTTTCAAAGTTGCGACGATAAATTTATATTTATGAAGCTTAATTACCGTCGCGTCCCCAAACGGTGACAGAAGGCGGCTTACGGCCCAAATCGCAATGCATGTGATTCAAAGCTCGTAATTCGCCTCCGCCGGAAGCTCGACAAACTCTGCTTATCGCGTGGCATAAATTGGCAACACGTCGTTAAGGCGGCCGCACACTGCGAATCGCGTCGGCTTTATCAGCGGCCTCTCGTAAACCAGCGCTCTCTGTTATTGCGCTGCCGCGACATTTTCCGAGACTTTTTTCATATCGCAAAATGGCGGCGATCGTAACGCTAGAAACGCCACCGTCGAACGGCGTAAACGATTTGGCTACTAGCAATAAATATGTCCATTTGGCAGTGCGCGCCCTCGTATCACCTAAAAAAGCCCGCCGCCTTGAGCGCCGCTGTAATTAGAGGCCAATCGTAAAACGAAAGGGTTGCGCCCGGAACGTCCCATCTGATAATGAGCACGACTGGCGCGGCTCCAGCCGCCGCTCATATTAGGTGGTTCTCTCGGCCGCGCTGCTATCGTTACGACTTTTACACTTTTACGAGTTGTTTAGTTTACACAGCCGGCTGTGTACGAGCGCGCGCGCTGCCAAATGCTAGTTCGCGGCTCACCGCGCGCGGACCGCTCCCTAAATATCGCGCCGCTACGTGTTAATGAGATGTACGTTTCAGGCTCGTTTGGCATTGCGCGGCGCCGCTGCACGCTGTCGCCGCGGGCACATTACCTAAATATCGAGCCGTTACACTGCTTCATATTAAACTCTCCCCCACACCGCTGAACTGATTTACGCTTCATCAAAGTCTTAACATTTCCCCACTGCATAATAAACAGTTGGCGTCCGTTTACAATAACAGAATAAGCTTCATTCCGACGATATCTATTTCATTCAGTGGCTCTTAATTAATATTTTCTTTTCTTTCCTTTCCAGGTGAGTGAGGAAGCGAATACAAAACCGGCGGCTTTGTGCGGCGCACGCGGTGGCCGCGCCCGCCCGCTCCGAGACAAAAAAGAATATTACAGCGCTTTCAATTCGAACACACAGTAGAAAAAATATGATCTGCACTTTTGTAAACGCAAATGAGGTTCGCTTTGAATCGTGGGACTTAATTTAAATAACTCTAGGCATCTGAAAACCGAAACACTTTGAAGAAAAAGACTCGATCTATAACAATAGTAAGACAAATATAGCAGTTCAATATGCATGTTGACATTTAGCAAATCGCTGCAAGGACGTATGAGTCTCGGCAGTAGGAAGTCAACGAAATATCAAGTTGCACATTAGTGACGTGTTTGAAACCGAAGCCGGAATATTCTGGTTTAATTTCCTCCGCGACGCAGTGTGCGACAAACGACAGGTTCCATTATTCAATATCTTACCAAACACTGTAAGTGAGGTCTTGCTTCGTAAATTTTGAAACACGCGAGTAAGTATCTAAGTTATAACCACCATTGCATATTTCATCAACAATAGCAGTTTCCAACTATTCACCTATAGACTAGTTTGCATGTGCATACAAATCTCAAAATATCTTACAATCGTTAGTTTAATCGAAAACATAAATTGCGATGTTGAATGTGCACGCTGCACTGCAGGAATCTGAAAAATACGAGTCGTGAAAACAAAAGACTAGCGGCACTATACCAATATCTTTGTGCGCAAGCATGGCTCAGACTTAACTTTGTAAAATATATGATATATCAATTTTATTACCACTTTAATTGTCCGTTACTGTAACTAAATAAAACTAACAGTATTTATTTATTTATTATTTTATTTAAACTTTATTGCACTGTTAATGGTACAATGGTGGACTTAATGCCTTATGATATTCTCTACCAGTCAACCGCTTGGGAAATGCAGAGAGTTAAATCATAACATTAGTTTCTATTCGAAAATGAAATTGATACGATACATAAATAATAAGAGTAGAGACACAATTCACTGGTCAAAATGGCCATTAAAATAAAGGTGCATAGTCACTGAAAAACATTTACCTACATTCGTCAAATGTATTTTTTCTTGTAAGTTGCTTCAAACTTTGATCATGAAATATGCACCAGAATATTACGTCGAGTAAATACTCATTTGGACAAAAGCGTGAATCTATTATGTTTGCAAACGATGTTATTCGTCAGAAAGTTTTGACGTAACGTTACGAATTCCAGAAAATGCATGTGCATCGTGAATTTTATGTAACTCGTATGCAGTGCCTCGACCTTCGCGTGACCTCTGGTGTGAACCCGGTTTAGTTTGTACACTCACCTCGCGGTCAACGTCTCTCTAATCGTATTATGAAAGTGATACGAGCACAACGTACACATTGTTATTAATAACATAATTAGAAAACATGGTACTTCACAATATGTAAAGAAAGAAGCTTGTTGCAAATGACTCAAGTAATGACAATGATTAAATGCAACGCGAAAGTTAAGAATCTTATATGACTCGAGTAGTTGAAGAAAGTGTCTTAATTTAGTAAGTTTTAGCAAGTAACTTGCTTGTTATTAGTTCGTGTATTCCTTTCTTTATTAACAAATTAACCCCGTATTTTTGCGTCCAGTTTGACATTGTTGGACATGCTCTGACATTAAAGTGCTTAGAAACCCAACACTGTACTAAAAGCCTCAAAGAGCGCTTTCACATTTAGGCGACTTTAGCAGCGCGACGGTCGCGCCACAGTCGCGCTGCTGATAATGCCTGATCAGCAGATCATGCCTGGCAACAGCGGCGCGCGGCAGTCACTCTAATGTGAAAGCGCACTAATACTGAAAATAGCTTACTACAATGCATTTCATTTACGCTTATACGGTCATCTCCGAAACAAGCGCCGAAATCCACCGATAGGGTTCCAAGTAGAGCAGGAAACTCGCGTCACCCCATCCGCCTTACTAACATAATTCAGTGCAAGAACCTCACTGGTGGGGCCGAAGACAAAGAGTGCTAGTCCGGGCAAGCACCTCGAGGATCACCGCCCTCAGGGCCTTGCACCCTCCACCGCTCTATTTGAGATAATACTCTTTTACGTCATGCCATCCGAGCTTAGAACAGTCTGGGAAATTATAAAACAGGATTATCGGATATAGCGATAGTAAGACAACTCCGCTCCTTTTGTATTTGTAAGAACGTTTTATTGTTTAGATTTAAAAGAAATTGGAATAGATGGTAGATTGAACGCTTGCGGTGGAGATGGAATCTTGTACGTAAATGTTTTTTAAAAACACTCTTATTAAAAGCACTGAAAAATATATGATAGTGATAGATATTTTCCTCAAGGTATAGTGTCATTTTTGACATATACTTTCAACGAAAATTGGTTTGAACGATATGGAACTAGTAGTTTTTGAGATAGAGCACAATTTCAATAATCGCAAACATAACTTTGTTATTCATACGCACTTGGCCGGTTTCTTTTTTCTTGTAGGTATACTGATGTTTTTTTTGCTTAGCCCAAAGGCACGACTGATGAGAATGCCATATAGCGTTAAGTCCACCTTAAGTATTTTTTTTGCATGTGTAGTAAAGTATATTTTTTTTTCGTTTTCGGTTACGTCTTTTTAAATAGGCTTTCCTTAAAACAAAAACTGCATTAGGGAAAATTCTACGTGTGAAAAAAGCGGTTGAAGAAATCTTAGATGGCAATTGAACAAATGTTGGAATCAGTATCTACGTTTTTTTTTGTTTTACAAAGCAAGGGCAACGCACGGCGAAGTGGTCGGGCGTGGCCCACACACCACTTCATCTCTTTATTCCATCCGATACAGCACATCGTCTATAAGGAAACTATTTTCATATCATTTCCCCTCCGCGCTTTATCATTAGTGAACTTCCCGCGCACTCTTGAATTACAGCATTGCTGTTTGAATTGCTCTTCGTGTTCAAACATTCATATCAAGAATATTTTAATATTGAATAGGTTGAGAACTTTAAGCATTTTCTAACGGTTTTACATTTGCGGAGACATTCAAATGAACGATTCTGATTTAACAACACTCGAATAAAAACTTCACATTTGAACAACCAAAATAGTACAAAAGGTGGACTTAACTTCATTCGACTTTGACTGAATAATTGCGAAGCTTATTATTTTTAAAATTTTTAAAAATAACGATGTACATTTTCTTTATACTTGAACATCAGACGTACCTAGCCAGCGAATGTTTAAAAATAAAAATATCTTTAACAGCCCCCGATTCAGGACCATTGGGTAACGGATTCGGTTACGATTCGATAACACTTCAGTTATTAATAAAATTATAATAATGTGGATTTATCCGATTAAACTATTTTATTTTGTTCTTTTATTATATTTTTTACCCATATGGCATATCGACATCTGATCAAAGCTATACTAATTTAAAAATCAATAGAAAATCGAGCTGAAACCCAAGTCGAATGGCTCATCGGACGTTCTGAATCGCCCTGCTGATCAACTTGCAATGATTATTTTCTTACACAATATTTTAAACAAACGCGTGGTTTCATGACGTTGTGCCGCGAGGTGAGTACTTAACACAACAAGGCAACAGCCTGCTTCCAATCCGAAAGTTATAAATTTGCTTAAACTTGTTTGACTTGCGAATTTCCACGATGTTTGTCCGGACGTGGGAGCCATTTAGACCCTAACCCGCCGCTAACTTCTAAGCAAGCACCAATAACTAACGAAGATTTTGTGATAAAATTATCAGAATCGCCAACATCAACTAGGCCGCAAATGCATTCCGTGAGAAAAAACTTCATTTCATAACTTGTGCTTGGTACTTTTTCGTTGAATTTATTTATCTGTTAGTTTAGTAGAGTTTTTTCTATAACATATCGTTTTCTATATTTGTTCTAATTCATGTGCCGTAGTTGAATTACTTTAAAACTAATAAAGTAATTTACAAATTTGTGATTACACAGCACGATCCTTGTCGTACATATAAGTACTTTAAAAACTACTTGCCACGGTATAAATACTTTATTTCCGATAGAGCTTAGTGCCGGAAACGGTTCCAAATAGAGGGGCAGGCTCCCTTACACAATCGACCCTTCGGTTTACACCCGTTGATTCCATTTTGATTTCGATTTTAACTGCAATATGAAGTTACCAGGCAATATTTTCCCGCTCCGGCTATTCAATAAAAAAAAATCTTTCATAGTATAGATAAAATATAATAAAATACTAAACGTTTATGTACAATAAAATTTCTTATTATTAGTTACTTAGTCATATAGAAAACTGGTGGAAGTATCTTTTTAATTAAGAATGTAACCAATACAGGCCCATTCCGAAACGATTAGTTATTACAGCAAGCGTGCGCCCCGTGAGCCGATCCAGATTAATACTTTGTATTACGTTTACCTTCTTTCATAGCGAAGTAATAAAATTCAGCTTAAAAGCACCCATTACCCACCACCAAACCTGGGTCGCAGCTTTTATATAAATATTCCTCATCCATGTAATATCAAAGAAAAAAGTTATAAAAGGGGAACTATGTAAAATTCCCAAGAAATCCGAGCTGGAATTTCGTAAATCTGAGCGCAGTGTTAAAATATATTATATATAAGTGATAATTTAAAGAATGGCTGTAGTTAATCTCATAAAAGATTAGCGGACGGAGTTGACGGCCGGCGGAGATTCATTTTAAATGTATCAAGTTGAGACCGGAGTCGGGCGAAGCTGCAGTGGCAGAGTGTCTGAAAACAATCCCAACTGCGTTAATCACTTATTTACGTCCGGGTCCACTGCCGCCCGAGTATTTCTAATGAACGCTGAGAATTCTGGGGAATCCTAATGAACCGTGGGAATTTCGATTCTAATGAACCGCGCGACTCCGAACTCTTGCCGGACCGAGGACGACCGAGGACTTTTCGCTCGTTCTTAAATCGAATTGTGCAGTTTGGTCGGACATTGTTGCGGTGCATCGGGAACGCGGGAAGTAATTTCTCTCAGTTTCGCCGGATATACCTATCTCCCAGGGCGCGGGACCTGCTACTAAGCGCCGCGTCATTTCCGCTATAGGCCGCAACGACGCCGTTTTGAATACTTGATATTTGTTTTGTTTACTGTATTAGACTAGCGACTAGTTCTAAGAATGTAAAGTCCTCTTACTGTCGACCACCTTGAAGCGGTGCTAAATTGAATTACCGCAGTCAATTCACTCCTTAACATCTATCTTACACTAGAACTCTAACCCTTACTTACATCCTTTCGCTCGGAAACTTCAATTGGCACTTTAAAAATTCAGAACAAATGCTTTTAGCGCACCACGGCTAGGGAGCGGTAAAAATAACTTGAGACACTTAGCGTTCCCCGTGCTTCAGGCTCAAGCGCGCTGGTGGGACCAAACAGTGCTGTTGACTCAGCCAATAGCGTTATTGGATATACATAAAATAGCTTATAATAGAATATCTTGGATATTTTCTATTAAATAATGTTTAAAATAGCACACTGTACGAATTCCCATCACACATATATTTGGCTCATCGCGATATTAGAAGCCACAACCTCAGAAGGTTGTCAACAAAATCATCATCATAACAAAGTATAAAGATAGATAACTCTTTATTGCACTTTACACAGGTCAGTTACAAATTTGTTTGAAGGAAATGTACAATATCGGCGCTCGAATCGCTATAATAAGCTATCTCTAGACAACCTTTATGTAAAAAATACCCATAGGATCTGCACAAAGAATACCTTTTACTTACTATTTATAGATCATATGGGCTTGTAAATTTAACTAGGTACCTATCAAGTATCAACTCAACGTTAACCAATTATTACTCCATATGCGTAATCACAGACACGTAACCGTCTGCCAGAATGTGCATGGAAATTGAATGGGCATAAATTATTAACATATTAGGCTGTAAGCATCGCCGACTAATCTCTGCTCTGGCGTCTATCTGGCGCCTTAAGCCTGCACTTATCGCGAAGATAGGGAAATCACCGACGCTCTACCTTCAAAATGTTGCAACTAATGACCCCGGCTGAGCTGAAACTTCCTAAACTGTTTTATAATGTCTGAAAATGTGAAAGGGTTACACTGTACGCGCAACGTACAATTTAATATCATCGAATGAAATGAAATTGAGTTTAATAGAATCTCATGTTTTCTCGAAATAAAATAAGTATGCGTTTTGAAACCTTGCTGACAACAGTTATATATGCTATTTCCATAACACAAGTGCATTAGCTACTTACTTTGGAATCAGAGCAATGTTATGTGATTGGTGTCCAATATTTAAAAAAATATTTACTTGGAATAATTTAATTGGGCTCGGATCATCTCTTTTATGAAATAAACAAGAACAACATTTTTTTTTTGTAAGTTCTTCAGTTCTCGCTGCTGTGTAGACATCTTTCTTTAAGTGCCGGCTTCTCGGCTGCAACCTTAATTAGTCGATTATCTGAGCAAGAACTCTAGTTTTATAGCTAAAATTAACGGCGTAACTGCACTCAGTACAGCAAAGTCCTGGCATCGCACAACCGTCTCGAGTTTCCAATTATATCTCTTTCAGTTTAACCAACTCATATAAAACTTCTAACAACTTGTGTCTTCAAGTAAGTTCAAGTTATCATTTTCGCTGAGCGGTAATCCTATTAGAAATCACACATGCTCATAAAATAGTTTTAGTGCTGTTTTAAAAAGTTTTCCATTAAATTGATAGCGGTCCATAGGGCTAATAGTTAGTATGAATTTTTCATGACTATCCTCGGACTATTCAGTCATATCTCCCATTTGATTATTACCTTTAATGTATGACAATTAATATCAGCCCGAAATATGCTGATTACCGATGCAATCACGTCACTGAAAAATCGTTTCAATTTTGTAGCAGCGCTCGCGCGGAAAATGCCCGCACGTAGCGAGAACGGTAATATGCCATTACCGTCATAACAACGTTACTCTCGACTTAATTCTGCCCCCGGCGCTCCACCGGCCAGATTTACTAATTTCTCTTATATGCACCGGCAAGCACGAAAACCCAATCTAAACGCGCCTTCTGATAGCGTCCTAGTTATAACTAATATACGATATTGTCTTCGCACATTGTAGCGTTACCACAGACGATATAATAGCAGGGAGTTACATAGACGTCATAAGATTCGCAAACATCTTCGGCAGCGTCAAACCAATCGTAATAGCGCGGCAGACAGTGAACCGTTTGTCTAGAAATCCTCTTAAATCCCCGAGGAGCATCAATGCTCACTCCACAATGGTTCGGAGAGCCGTCGCTCGGCCATCAGCCGACATTCAAAGGAGCCATTATTAAAGGAGCACACCGATAAAGGTCAATTAGGATACGACGTCGGCCCCGACGTTGCGTTGCCGGCTGCCCGCTGTACTGCACTAATGATTGCTCAATAAATTCCTCACACGATACTGTCAGATCTATAGCTCTATAAAACGTTTACTGGGTCACCGGTAAGGATAGCTTTCGCAGAAATATCAAAATAAAGACGCAACTATTCGAATTGGAATTTTCTCGCATAGAAAAGGCGCTTTAATCCTTTTATAGATCAAAGAATCGAGGAGGTAGACTGCTATTGAAATCCCCAGTGAGCATCAATGCCTATTGCCACGTCGCTTATCTGCAATGTACGGCGTGAGAGTCTGAGAGGCGCGCAGAGACGAGAGGGTTGTATTTCAAAGGAGTGCATTATTGCAGTGGTCTGAACAATTATGACAATCGCTGGAAACCGTCTACTCTTTAACAGCTGAGTAGCGTTATTGAAAATTGAAGTTTTAAATACAAAATGCTTACTTATCGCAGAAGCTCGTGGGTTATAGTCTGGCTATGTGTACTTCGATGTTATTAAAATATCAGTTCGTTTCACGAGTCAGACTGATAACGGTCGGCGTGTCGACGTGTGTGACAATCGCTGTGACAGGCGGCCGGCATAGCGCCTCCGGGGAGGGCTACGTCCTACTGACGTTTTATTATTTTATGCTAATTCCCAAGTCGAACAAAATAAATTTGTTTGGAGTCCAAGAAATCTCTATTTGATGTTTTTATTAACGCGTGGGCTAAGATTTTATCAATTCGTTATTACATGTCTCACTCTATGTCATAAAAAGGGAAACCAAGGATTCTATAAAGTCCGTGTAAAAACAATATAGTACTTTGGCTGCGAATACATAGTCTCAGGTCTGTGTATTTGCAGCCAAAGTAGGCACGACTCACTTTAAAATATTAAGTCCTTAAAAAGAAAATTGCAATGTAAAACGTAATGAAACTGAATGTTTTACCCGGGTACGGTCGTTCCGTAAGACATAGCACGGATGAATAATTTTAATGGCTCGCTGACAGATTATTTCAGAAAATTAAATTTGAGCTCGTTGGACACAGACCATAAAGTCCGTGCTTACAAATCTGTTTGTTACGACATCGTAACGAGATTATGTCCATTTCGTCGAGAAGACGTCGGCATGTCGTCACGATATTGCATGTTTTATTTTATTATTTAGTGCCATAAACATAGTCGTCGCCCTCCCCACGCCTCGCTAAATTATACTGGTACAGTTTAATGGGGACCGATACTTCCATCGATTATGACAATTTCATGAGCGATAAGCAATAAATATAACAAAAGAAAATATTTGTAACGTGTGAAGTTATTCATGAAATCTCGAATGCTTCTATAGCCCGCGCCGACAATGAGTCTGGCTGAGATTCGTTACTGATTGTCCGTTGAAACCCGTCGTCGGATTTCGATTGCCAAATAGGGTTTTCTGGGGCAGGTGTATAATTGTGTTGGGAAGGGTAGCAACTGAAATTGTAAGGGAAATCTTTCGGTTCGCGATGACCGTCGTTAAAAGGGCGTGATCCAACTGGGGCATTCGTGTCGAACCGTGGAAGTGGTCACGTGGTCACGTGGCGTCGGCCCGCGCCTCACGTGGCTGCGACTCCCACTCCTCGCGAAACCAACTGCGGCTGTTTGCCCGACTCCTTCAAACCGGCAACGTGCCCCGAAGTCCTTCAAACCCACTACAAACTTATTATTTGAGTCACGTGTCCCAATTTCCCTAAAGTTACTACGAAGCTCCATGTCGAAATTGGTAAAAATAATTGCCGCTGACATTTTTTTGGTTTCGTCCATGAAACTTGACGAAGCCTGAAAAACACTCGTCGGAGAATTACAGTCAAACTTACGTTAATTGAGGTTTTATTTCAAAAGAGGCAGCTGAAAATATTGTCCCTATAGGTACATAGGTAGGTAACCTATAGGTACATAGGAGGTAACTTTGTTATATACTACATTTATATCGTTGATTTGAAATTGAACATCTACACCATGTAATAGCAATAAATAGGGTGCAGGGTCAGTGAAACACAGATCACAAATTGTCCATGATAAAGTTGTCTACATTGTAGCCAAAGTGTGCGCATCTGAGGAGGTTTATGGTAAGTCGGCATGAACATAATTACCAGACAATCTGTGTTCACTGTGTGGAAGTGCGTTGTGGAAGTGCCCACACAGCCTGCACTTGATGGACACCGCCCGACAAACGGACAGCCATTGTATCGCACTCCGCTCCTACTGCCAGCCTTCGTACGTTCAAATTAATACTAACAATCAGGGGAAGACACACTACCGGCGCACACCAATCGCACTCGTACCCTCATGCAATTCCACCACACTCATTATTTTGAGCTGACGTAACAACATTAACTTTGAAATGCGGTTGCGAATTTCATCCAAGGCTTGCAATTAACTAGTTGGCTGATGTAGTGCGTGCGGACGTCGGGCCATGTTAATATGGCAATAATAAATTTCAGGCGGTTTCCATCCGGCCGGCCGACTGTCCTGGGGCCCGGCCCATTAAAAAGACACGATATATTATTTTGTACATATCATTTTAGTGCCTGCCTGCGCCCTATCTAGAGACGGGTATGCAGGCAGCCAATTACGAAATGAATATAGCGGCCGTTCTGAATTACTGTGGTATTATTCTATTCATATTTCCCACGGGACTCCTAATAATTATTTTAAAATATTAAACAATAGCAGCGTCGGTGACTAGCCGCGTTGGTTAGTTTTAATTATCCGCGGAACGAATTTATACTGAGTGTAATGTATTGCTGAAATATGAACAAATTGCGACCGCAACGTTGGCAGGGCGGTATGCTTGTTGACGCACATATTGTGTCGCGGCTTTATTATAAATTCAGAGTGATTTTTATCATCCCCGCTGTAATCTGGCTTAGTGATGTATCCGGCTTGGACTAGTTCTAATTAAAACTGCGTGCAGGCTAATGACTACGCTCTCTGTACATGACAACGCATAAATCCCACGTAATGAATGCAGCGAGCGTTAAATAGGAGCGAGTCACTCAAATTGTCCACAATACGATTATTCCATTACTCCGAAGCTGCCGACCGCAGGGCGCAAACGCTGAAACACAAGCTTAGTCACGTGAACCGCTACCTACACGTCCTATGTCCACATTTAGACAACACTAAGGTACTTAGACTGGCTTATAATTTCCATTCAAAGACAAATTTCATTCAATATCTTTAAGATTAAAAAAATTGTAGCTGCACGAGATGTCCCATGCAAGTTTAGGGCTGAAAAGGATCGCACTAAATAATTTTAAAAAGTCAACAATATCAATATCAAAACGGGTGCTAGGACAGCAATTATAACTTTCAGAGTTTGCCAACGGAGCCAACAAATCTGTTTAATCTGTTTTACAAACTCACCACTTGATGTTTTGGCCGGATTTAATTATGTAACCTGATACTTTGTCAATAAACATTTGTTTTTAATGACTTGCTCTTAGCTCGCCATGCGGCATGGAGCGGACCTAAAAACAGATAATTTGTAATTTGAACAAGAAACTTTGTGAACACATATACGTAATGGGCTGCGAAATAAGCCGCCGGGTTCGTACACAGAACTCGCCCTTTTAACAGTTATGGACTATGTTGAAATTAAATATTCCTCAACTAGCTTTTAACCTAATGGGAGACGCGTTTTATGTTATGTTTTTATATTTTTTTGTTCGTATATTAAAAGCTGAAATATGTATGTAATATAAGTTAAAATGTCTACGTTTATCCACTTAACACAAAATGCAATTTGGAAATAAAAATCAAAATCTGATAAATATATTTCACATAAAATTTTAAATCAGTAATGACCTCTAATTGACAGAAAATTTCGGGATTAGACAACTTAACCGCTCTATAGCTTTGTTGGTCACCACATACTCACTAATGTGTGTAGTATACCGTCGCCTTTTTTCACCATACTTTAACTTGCCTTTTTTTTTTTGTCTACAGCATGTCATCGACGAGGGTGCCGTCCCAGTTGGACCTGCACGGTACGAGGGGCGTGCTGGCGCGCGCGCTGGACGTCTGGCAGCAGGCCTCGCGGCTCACCTTCACCGAAATCAACTCCGATGAGGCCGACATCGTCGTGTCGTTTGCTAAGTAAGTCAAATTGCAACCACCTTTGTGTGTTCTTTTTTTTAAATTTAGCGGCTCCGCTCCGATTGCGGTAAGATTAAAAACGTGTATAATAACAGTAAGAAGGCAGGTAGGCCAGGCCTACTATGAATAAACGCCAATCTTAAAAATATATCTACGAGTACTTTTATCAAATCAACATGAATTACCAACCTATGTAGGAATAGAATAGAATAGTATATAATAATAATTTATTTTACACACAAAAAATAAATAATAATATATATTTATAATAAAAACATTAAAATCAAACAAATGTTTGTTAAACAAAATAATTAATAATACAATATTTGCCACGTGGTGAAACCACACCCCAAATTTAAATAAATTTGCCGTTTAAAATATTGAAACCGAGTGAAATGCTGGATTGAATGAAGCCACCGCGGATTAGACACCCGTTTGGTGCCTCGATCTTAGGTTATAACATTTTTCAGGGCAACAACCCAGACACAATACTTTATTGTTTACGGCTACAGCCGTTCACTGTCACGAAAAGTGTTAATCAAAGCTCAAAAACTACTAGAAAACCTTTTTTTGCATAATGTGTAGTATCTCCTTGAATGGAAGCTGTGGGGAGAGAAGCGCCCTCAGAGAAGACCACAGAAGCGCTGGAAGGACGATGTTAAGAAGGTAGCTAGTTTGAACTGGATCTAAAGAGCCCCGGGTCGAGATAAATGGAAAGAGTTGAGAGAGGCCTAATCCAAGATGGTTAAAAAGTCTAACAATAAAGAAGAAAATGTAGGTAGTTGAAAATGCGACTTGAATCTTTAAAAGTTTTATTGAAAAAGGTTCCTACGAGTATAAAAGCTATGTAACCTATTCCTAATCCTACATCAAAGTAATAATTTATATTTGCAATTAATTAAATACAAACAAATCTAGTGGATATAGTACCGTAAACAAGAATGTTTATATAGTCCCTAAGAAACGAAGTCCGAGCTTGTTGGTTGATTTATTGCGTTGATAATAAATAATAATCAAGTGAGGATTTGGAGAAACGTCGTATCCATTTTAAGGGGATTTGGGGTTCTCGTGTGCTCCGCATCGGAATAGAGGGAGGACGATGAAAAATTCCGTGTTGAAATTCAGACAACACTTCTTTATTCGTTTATATTTATGAACTGGTATACATTAAACATTAACTTTCTTTCGTAGTTAGTCGTCGCGAGAGTTTGATTCAACACGACATAGTTACTTTTCTGGTGAACCTTGCCTGTTTGAAAATATTTCAGGAGAATTTTATTTTGTAAACGTATTATTAATAAATTCGATTTTAAAGCAAATTTCGTGTTGGCTCTACATAAAAGTGTTCAAGAGATATCTTACCGTTTAAAGCAAATGCGATGTTATACGAATACTTTTTAAAAGAATAGAACACGTTTGACTGTATCTATCGAGAATAATAAGGTTTATATCTAAACCTGGAGTAACCAGTGGAATAACAGTATCGAACAGTTCAAATTCAGCGGGTGTCGTCTTCACTTTCATTCCAAAGACGTGCCTCGCAAAATCCACTTTGCCATTTATCTGATAGCAAATACAACTACAATTTACTTCTGTGTAGCTAACACGTTTTATAAGCTGAAAATTACCTGGAAGAAGTCCACGAAATGTGTCGAAAAGAGAATGAAATAAAAACTGTTTCTTTTTAAAAGTAAAAGACTGCGAAAGCGTTTTGTGCTTTTTCCTTTTTTACCGGGGTCCGACAAGTTAGATTCAGCTGAAATAAAATGAGTTTATAAGGTTAGGTGTTTCATTTCTTTAAATTAAGACGTTATCGCTATCTTAACAAGTTTTTGGACTTGAACAAGTTTAGGTCTAAATTTAAATTAGAAGGAAAATTAAGTCTCGCTAATGTACTAGTACGGCGCTCGCCCGCTAAGTATTCACCGCACGCGGAACTCATTCGTTGAGGAAGCCCTCTCTATACAATTACTTGTTAAAACGTCAATTAAAAAGCTTTTATAGACGTCCACAAGACTCATACTAATTAATGTCATTAGGAGCAATAATCTTAACTCTAATTACACAAATCACAAATCTTTATTAAGTATGTTTGATAAATAATTTTCCATTATTTGAAAATATATTGTAAGCGGAAAAAACAAGGTGTACATTTTCATTAAAAATCCAAACACTAGACTGATTTTGGAATTGTTAGTTTAAAAAACAATAAACACATCCATTAATAATAGTCGCGCGCCTCGCAGCTATAACCTAACAAATGACGCGAGCAGCAGACAAGAGCAGCATATCGAATGAGCGAAGGGTGAACTTTTGCTTATTAGATCACCGTACAGACAACGATATGAGAAACCAGCGGCGACAAAAACCCAAGTGCGGACATATTGCGACCGCCATATTGTAGCGTACTGCGAACGCCAAACTTGCACCGAACTTCACGGCGGTCTGGCTGCATAAAAT
Source organism: Pyrausta purpuralis (assembly GCA_963924145.1). Lineage (NCBI taxonomy): Eukaryota > Metazoa > Arthropoda > Insecta > Lepidoptera > Crambidae > Pyrausta > Pyrausta purpuralis. The sequence continues at coordinate 10,919,060 of OZ001651.1, forward strand.
TTTCTTTTTTTTAAGAAACACTGGCCGCATCGTCTCGCAAGTTGCCTTGAGCACAGTTTTATAAGTTGCCAGTGACGGAGGATCAATCATGTGATAGTAAACTTTGTCCTATCTATCATTAATTTGAAACAGTTTTTCACATTGATCACGGGTTTACAACGTATCTTTGAAGCTGTTTTATGGAGTTTCCAGCTCCATTTTAAATGTGTACCGACAAATTGTGACACATGGCTCTTTATGTATAATTTAAAATACGTATTCTCATTTCATTAAAATTGTGGTGCCTTAGACCCCTTACACACTGCGACTTTTAGCAGGTCTAAGACTTAGGCCCTAGTAATGCCCATTAGGTAAAATGTTACGCTCTATCGTTTGTTGAAGAAACAGCGAGGATGATTCTCGAGGATGATTCTACTTCCAAGGAAATAATTATTTTCCGAAACAAAACTCGATTTAATTTAACAACTGGTTCGAATTTACAATGTAGTTGTTTATTAAGTTAAATACGGGCGCTGTCATCACCTTACTCGGTAAGACCGAAATGATTGCGAGCGCAACTCTATGCGTTACCAGATTTATTACACTCATAAACTGTAATATTACCCGAGTAATAAAGGATACGCACTTAACTGGCGTCTCAAACTCGCAAGTGATATAAGTGCAATTACTCCGTATAGAATAGTGGAAATAAACAAGAAACTGCTGATATAAATGACGCTGTCGTCGTTGACAATTGCGAAATTGTGTCATATGGCTGAGTGGAAATGAGGTTGTTATTCTACTACGGAAATGTCTTCGAAAATCAAAACGATTTAGGGTCGATTTTGTCAACGTTAGATAAGACTTATCCGACTGACTAAGTATAAACCGGCTGATTTTATAATGACACTTACATAAATGATTGCTGACAATTATGTTACGTTGCAAATTAGGCGTTTTGTTTTATATTCGGCGAATATTCTTTATCTGACGTTGGTAAAATCGGGCCTTAAAAGTATTATAATGTTGGTATGGCTAAGGTCTTTTTAAACTGATTGAAATTATGTGTCAATATATTTTATATTCATATAACACCTTTTAATTTCATCGGTATACATGTTGTTAGCACGTCAATTGATTTATCATGAGACCCGCAAAAGAAAAACAAAAAGCAACCAAAGATTTCATAGAAGCCCAAGTTGAAGATAAACTTGTGTTGTTATTGTGTACTTTATTGCTTTCAGACAGTTCAAATAATTTTGTTATGAGAAGCAGTGGTTGGCCATTTATGATTCTAAGGTCAAAATCAAATTAGGGTCCAATATAATCCATTCGTGTTTAATAAGTAAACATGAATTTCTTAGCCCAATAATTTCAATTTGATTACTAACGAAGTTTAAACTTTCAGCTCTAAAGAACAAATTACCATTATTTGTATTTGAACCGGTAAATTTCTATGAAGGTTTACAGAACATAACTTCAGGGAAAGAAATTAAATATAAATCAACTTTACAGATAATATACATATACACATGCATTCTCATTCGAAACTTTAACACTAAACTTTTTTTTTACTTTGACTTTCGAAACATTAACACTAAACAGATTCAATCAAATTTGCAATTAAATAAAAGAAAATTTAAACATAATTTAAGAAATAGCAACAAACTTCAAAAAAGTAAGTAAGTAAAGTGCGCGAAAGAACTAAGTCAGGAAATGATATCGCTTAAGGGAGTGCCGCTGGACAATAAATTGCCTAATTTAATAAAGACTGCAAAATAGTTTAAATCAATGTTTTTAGGTACTCTATAATTCTAGCACCTAAGATTGCTAAATTAATCCCTCAAGCGTATGTGAACGAGACACAATAGGTATTCTATTGTTATGCGGTCTCATGCGACCGCTCGGGTGTTGAGGTAATAATATATAGATAATGTATCTCATTATAAGTGAACTTTAATTAGGTTTTATGAGAATAAATTATTTAAACGCTCACGGATCAAAAGGCCGCCGTCAGTTGCATAAACAAAAGCGTAGAAGGAATTTGAGGAATTAAACCAAAAAACGCACACTCAGAATAATTATGCTAAATCTACGGATGCACCGGGATATGCTAAATCGGCCCAGGAAAAGCGCAACAGACAATGCATTCGACGCGATTATGTTCTACTTAATTGCACGCCGCCACTAATGGCAGAAGTTTTACTCGTACGTCCGTGGAAACTCAATAACACAACGGTCAGCTAATATTGCGTGAAATATGCATGGAGAACGTTCCGTTGTTTTGCACCAGGAAAAATGATTAGGTGGGTAGTGGCCGAGCTGCGCGCCCTAGGGACGCAAGTTTGATTGCTCGGCAGACTCCATCCACTCTATCAACTGTTGTTTGTTGCGAGATGAATATATTACTTCAGTACGACTGTTTTCATCAACTGTAAAAGCTTGATCGCGGAAACTAACTTAGTAACGCGGTTTTGAGTTAGAACATAAAAGTTTTGGTTGTGTCCGGCATTTGTCGTCATCAGTTTGATTTAAAAACTTTATAAGGTAATCTTTGATGGAAAAACCGACTTCAATAAAATATCCATATACATATAACATTTAATTTTTTTATACTGTTTTTACTTTTATAAACGAGTACTATGATTTAAGGTACGTCGCAATAATTAAACAACACACGGTATTATTACCATACCATCTCAAAAATGTTGATGACATTTACAGACGCAAGCTAGCACATTACATATTTTTTTCCACTTTTTCCCTTCAGAAATATAACCTAACTTTGTTTTCAGGGGTTACCATGATGACGCGTACCCATTCGACGGTCGCGGCACGATCCTTGCCCACGCGTTCTTCCCTGGGTCAGGCCGCGGCGGTGACGCCCACTTTGATGACGACGAGCAGTGGCTGCTACAGCCTAAGGATGACGAAGAACCGGGTAGGTTTTATTTTCTTCTTGCTACGGGTGAAAGAGTAAGAGTGGCCAGCATCAAATGTAGCTAAAGAGATTAATATTTTGAATATAGAACAACCAATACAGCCTATTACATTCTTACTATGACACCTTTTTTTTGTTTTTGGCCCTTGACACCATATTGATCGGACAGATTGCGCTTTTAATGCAACCTCTGTAGTAAGCAACTGTAGCTCGTAGTCTAGTCGCAGACGCTTGCTACGAATAATGCTACGACGAGTTGTCTATCGATCGCGAAGTATAGTTATCAGAACGTTTTGATGCAAAGTATTTTTGTTTTATTTTAAATATACAAATAAAAACATTGACTTGTTCAGAACAACTGTTGTGCAGTGTTTATTGTCAATAAAATAATTTATTGGCGACTTCCGTGGTGTAGAGGCTAAGCACGCTGGGTTTCAATTTGAAACTTTCAAAGCGTTACCGCTCCGAGGTCCCGGATTCGATTCCCGGTCGGGTCAATGTAGAAATCAGAAATTTCTACATTGCGTCGGGTCTGGGTGTTGTGGTACCACTGTTGTTTCTGATTTCCATAACACAAGTGCATTAGCTACTTACTTTGGGATCAGAGCAATGTATGTGATAATTAGATTAAAACACTTAAATGCAATAAAGTGGGTTTGAGCATTACTTTACAATTGTTATGGTCTACCTACACACTCTACATTGCTTTGATTGCAATATTACAAAATTGCAGCTACGAACCGACTACCCGTACGTGTTTAACGTTTCACACTTAAATTGTAGTGTTATTTGGACGCGAAAAGTTCAGCTTCGTTCGGAAATGAGCATGTCGCGGTCAGCGATGTTTTGACATGAAAATGGCGGGTGCCGGCACAGCCTACTTTACCTCTGTAGTTTTAGCAAACGCCTGACTGCGTGCTAAAATTGCGACACATATTAACTGACAACGTATGTGTGAATTCAATTGAAACTGCAAATGCACATTGCATTCAGTTGATTATTTTACACCGTGTTAGTCAATGGACTGCGCTACGGAAAGGAATTTCATTAATTTCGCTCCAGAATTTGCAAGTAAGATATCTAAATTCGGATTCGGATGCGCAGTGTATTCCGTCGGTCACTGGTTCAGGGTAAACACGTCGCAAGCGGTCGCTGAGCGATAGCACGACCGCATCGCACGGGCACGCAGCGATTGCCGTACCGCGAACTGGATAATTTACCCGAACAACGGACGTTACAATGGGCTTTGGGTTGTGATCAGCTAGCCGTGTGTAAATATCTACCTTTGTTTGACCCGAACTATGCTGAGATAACGGCCTTTACTGGTCACTGATGCCCGTATATTTGGCCACGCCTAAATAAGTTAATAACTTCACTGAAACATAATTTTTCAAAACCATTCTATCGTATTGGTACAAACCTACAATTTTCAGAACCATCTTTGTTTAAGAAGCAATAAATTAATTAAGATATAATAAGCGTTCGGTAAAACCACAGATGGTTTATGTAACGCTGTGAATAGCTAGTTCCTAATTAAGTTCTTATTGTAAATTCATTATAAATAAAAATAAATAGATAACTTACTATGAATTAATAACTTCTTTACCCAAGAGTTGTTTGCAAGAGATCGCTTACAGCGATAGACCTCCTAAATTGTACATTTCCTTTTAACTAATTTGTAACTGACTTATTTAATGTGCAACAAAGAGTTATCTTATCTTATATCTTTTATTTCAGGTACATCACTATTTGCTGTAGCTGCGCACGAGTTCGGCCATTCACTTGGTCTGAGTCACAGTTCCGAAAGGGGTGCGCTCATGTTCCCATGGTATCAAGGAATACAACCCAACTTTGTGTTGCCTCAAGATGACCGCAATGGCATACAGCAAATGTATGGTGAGTTAAGTCAAGTATACGAGACAAATAGGGTGTGGCCTGTAATACAAGCAAAAATATACAACGTGTAACGATAAATGCGCAAAAACTCAGATAACCCAAATGATTTTTAATTCTAAAAGAAAAAAAAAGTTTTTATGTGGTTTTTTAGTTTTACTGGTACTTCAGATCATTTCTTGCTCTGCGGACGACGCTCTGTCGAAAGAGGAGTCGGTGGGTCGGTAGGTAACCGGGCCGCTGCGCCGCGCTGACATTATTATTATTACTATCTACGATTTTTTGAAAAATGTGACCCATATTATACAGTGATTCAATTGATTTTGTGTCGTGATTCTTACACGTTGTATAGGCCCTTTAAATAACCAGTAATCAATTCTGAATGGGTTTAATTTATTATGATAAAAAATAATTTTTTTGAAAGTATCCATCAAAATAAATTTAACTAGCAATGTATCGCAAAAAATGTGTCCAATCATAGAACTTGACATTCTCATTTAATACAACGACGTTAGCGATTTTAATATACATTGGTTAGGGAATATAACTTTAGATTACCATATCTCTGAGTAAAAGCAATTTAGAGCACTAGGACAAGTCAAGGTAACTATGTATACTCTGTAGAATTTTTAATATATTTTTTGTTCCTATAAAAGGCCACACGTTGTACAATAATTTGATTACCAGCTAAAACTTAATTTGCAACTCTAATTTGGCAATATATTTCAGGTCCGAAAGATATAAACAGAGATAGATGGGCCAAAATACCGACGCAGTATCGACCGGTAGAGACTCCACCTCCACCCACCACCACGAGCACAACAACTACGACGACGACCAAACGACCAAACACACACCACCACAACCGGCACCATCCCAACCACAGGCCTGACTACACGCCTTATCCTCGAAACCCCGCTAAGTACCCTACTTACAACCCTGATAAACCCATCTACCCTGAACGACCAATCTACCCTGAAAAGCCCAAACCAACATACCCTGAAAGGCCAACTTATCCCGAAAGGCCTAACTATCCTGAAAGACCTAATTACCCCGAAAGACCAAACTACCCCGAAAGACCAAACTACCCCGAAAGACCAAACTACCCCGAAAGACCAATTTACCCTGAAAGACCAAACTACCCTGAGCGACCTAACTATCCAACGCACTATCCAGATCGTCGGCATCACAACACCAGTGATGAACATCCAAGACGAACCAACCACAACCACTACCCGCGCCCTACTCCTGAGACAACAACTCAGCCGATTACATACCGGCCACGGTATCCAACACAAAGGCCAGAATACCCGACCTACCCAAGGCCGAATCCACCCAACACTCCACACCGCGATACTCCAAAGTACAAGCCTTACTACCCCGAGAAAACAACTCCTCGACCCACTCCTCCGTCGGATAAGCCCGACACTTGTGACACAACCTATGACGCTGTGGCCCTCATCCGTGGTGAACTATTCATATTCAAAAATAGAGTAAGTTCTATTCTTATTTGTGAGTAATTTTAAAAGTCTTGAGAGAAATACGTGCTAATTCATTATTTTATCTTTACAGTATCATTGGAGGATAGGTGCTCAAGGCAGATATCCACAGTATCCGATAGAAATATCTAGAATGTGGTCAGGACTTCCTAAGAATCTGACTCACGTGGATGCAGTATACGAAAGACCTGATAAAAAGATTGCATTCTTTGTTGGTGAGTGTTTAGTTTTTTTTTGTTTAGATGTACTTAAAGCTTCCTTTGCTTGTCGAGTAATATAAACAAATCTTTTGATTACTTTTAAAATATTATCAATAAATAAAATTAATTAATAATTTTATTGATTTTCTTTATTGTCTTCTCGGGTCTGGGTGTTTGGTACCAACGTTGTGTCTGATTTCCATAACACAAGTGCATTAGTTACTTACTTTGGGATCAGATCAATGTATGTGATTGGTGTCCAATATTTGGTCGTGTCCAATATTCAAAAAGTAATAGTGTTTAACGATGACCGTTAGGTTAAAAGTTTTATGTTTTTCTTATTTTCAAATTAATCATTAAGTTGGAAAGGAATATCAAGACTGTTTACAATATTCAATAAGCAAAGAAAAACTGAGTTTAGATGTGTACCTGCCTGAAACTTTTAGTCCACTTTTCAGAGTTTAATGTTATCATTATTTTCTTTCAGGCAAAGAATTGTATTTGTTTGATTCTCAATACTTAGTACCTGGATATCCGAAGCCGTTAACTCATCTTGGCCTACCTCCAAGTTTGCAAAAGTTGGACGCTGCGATGGTGTGGGGGCATAACGAGAAAACATACTTTTACAGCGGCACCATGTACTGGAAGTAAGTATTGTTAAACTGAATTATCAACAATACAATTTGTCGTTGATAGAGTACCTAATCTAGCAACAATAATGAGCCAAAATTTATCACGCTTGCCAATTTGTCAGTGGGCGAGTGGTATAGGCATGCGCCTGGATACCAGATACACAGGATTCGACTCCTTGTCTGACACGTTGCTGTTTACAGGTGCAATTTATAATAAGTAGATGTCAATTAAATTTACTTAATACGTACTAACTTATCATTTGCTTTTTCAGATTCGATGAAGATGAGGGTCGAGTAGAGTTAGATTATCCTCGAGACATGTCAATGTGGAAGGGCGTCGGCTATAATATTGATAGTGTCTTCCAATGGAAGGATGGTAAGAAAATATTCAGATTTATTAATTCCTTTATCCAAGGATTGTCTGCAAGAGATTGCTTCTAGTAAAAAAAACGCCTAAATTGTGTTTTTTTTTTAACTGTGTTAATGATCTCCATGATATGCAATAAAAAGTTTTCTCACCTCACAAGAGTAGCCTCAACCTTTAAAAAATGCTTTAGAATTGAAAGAGCCCTTAGTGAATGCGAAAATTTAATACGCTATTTTTTATTTTTGTCGACAGGCAAGACCTACTTCTTCAAAGGCAAAGGCTTCTGGAAATTCAACGACCTCCAGATGCGAGTTGAGCAAGAGCGGCAGCTGCCTTCAGCCACTTTCTGGATGGGTTGCCCGGCCGAGCGCGCCGGCCGCCGCTCGCCGTTCCGCGCCCTGCCGCCGCCCGGCTCCACGCTACGATCGCCGAGCGCCGCACACACGCACCGACAACACCTACTCTTACCTCTCCTCGCTTCTTTAATCCTAATACTCGCAAACTACTTTCGAAACCTAACATAAACAAATGAAGGACTGCTTAATTACTAAAAAAAATACGTGTGCCACTTCATAATATAATAAATATTCCGACAATGCATAATATTAATTCGGAATCAACAAGTACATATCGGAATATGTCTGAAATTATACGTTTTTAGGCTTAGTAGTAAGTTTTTGCGCAAAATATGCACTGCCTGTTTTTAGTATTAATTAAATGCCTACATTTGTGTAGTGATGTTTAAGTACATATTAGTGTAATAATTATAATGATGCTACTATTTCTTTACAATGTATGTACATTTTGATCTCAATATGATCGAGTGCTTGATTTTTTATGTCATGTAAGGTATATAACACCAGCCAGTTAGCGTCTGTACAGTTTGTATTGTCTCTCGATGTCAGTATTTCAACAGAAATAATAGGCATAATTTAATCTACAATAATATTTTAACTATAAAACTAAATCAAATTAATGTAATATCAGCCCTGGGAACTGATTATATTTTCATGACCCTCTATTTTCACTAGAATGCCTTAATTAAATTCCATTATTCCTCACATAAAGTAATTATAATAATGTAACATAGGATAATTTAAAAAATATCATATACGGTAATTGAGACTACCTATACTTAATCTTATTTTAGATTTGTCTCTTAATGCTGGTTAAAAGAGGTACACATTCTGTAATCTGTAAAATATAATTAATACTTACCTATAGTGCATAATAATAATAACTATAAATTAAACGTCTAATAATGTTCATAATCGTGCTCATACTACGTCGCATCTATGAATTCTTCTTTCTTTGTCTAAGCTATTAGTAAGACTTTCGTTTCAGATAGCTCAGTATCATAAGATTATACTTGTATAGTTATTGAATTGTGAATTATGGCCTTATAATGATGGTATGAAGGTATAACGATTGCGAAGATACAAGTAAAGCTGATTTTTTGCACTGATGTATGATGGATTCTTGAAAGTTTGAAGGGAAACGTGAATACTTATAGTATAGTAGAATGAATATGGTGCTTAATATAGTTAGTTATTGTACAGAATAAATTGTCTTCGTGTATTTTTGTATGTTACTATTGTGTGTCAAAGTATAGCTAAAGTGTTAAATGATATTAACCTTACCATTAAAGTACTTGTAATTTTCCACACAATTGTATCAAAAGAAACTCCGTATTTTCAATAAGTATTTGGAAGCGACTATCTGCGTATTTATTGGCATGATAGTATAGTGAGCTAATCCATTATGTCTTGACGTTAAATAAATCTAAGAAAACTTGCATTTACGAGACAAATTATAAGTTTTCAAAGTACCCAGAAGTCTGCTTAATTTTGTTTTGTTTTAAACAAATTCAAGCTGAACGTAGGTACGATATATAAAATAGTGCAATCTTTTTTATGCTTATTTATTATAAGTGTATAAAGTAAATTGGCAAAAGGAATGAAAATAAATATTAATTATTGAGAGCACAGTTATAATATATCTATCTACTTTATATTTAAGACGAGATGACTTAAACATTTCTTCTTTCTATTATACCTCTCGAGTCGCTCATTAGTGTAAGTTAGTATACAAACATAGCTTTTTACAATTCTTCGGTCACAAATAATTTAATAATAACTGTGATATTTACTTTTATAAAAATGCCACAATTTCCTGGCAATAAAAATATAAAACAAAATTTTGTAATATCTTGAATAATTAATTACTCAATAAATATTCATAGTTTCAAAATAAACATTGACGTTACATATGTTTTATTACGAAAACAAATAAACAACTTTTTATAAATTATTACTGAGAATTTTTATTTCACTTTTCCGCAATAAGATAGTTCATGAGGTCTAAGAAGATGAGGTCACCGCCGATCGCATGCCTATGCTACGCTACGCATAAAATTAATATTCCTATCGGAATAGAAGGACAAGTAAAAGCTGTCAAACGAAACCGATTTAAGATGTCCGTAACTAACATAAGTAAGTAACATTAAGAGCTTTAAATGAGATAACCTTTCGATCAGGTGATTAAAAACAATGTTCCTAAGATAAACATATTAGTTTACTGCATGATAAACAGCCGACACAAAATATTGAACATGCAGCTCTAGTGTAAAACTAAATATTATTTCATTATATAAAATATTCATATATACATTCCCTGTGTTATTCTGTCTTTACTTTTTATGTAAATTAACGTTTGTAGAATAGAATAATCAAACTGCGTACTTTAAATTTGAAGCGCATTGGTAAATATAAGTCGTTTATTAAGAGGCTTCGCTTTGGACTAATTTACCTGTTGAATGATTATTTGTTGGGTTATTCAGCTGTAATGAACAACAATCAATCACCGATCAAGTCACCATATTTCAACAGAAATATTTCTTCTAATTATACACAATTTCACATAAATTTTCAAAAACTCAAATGAGAGAAATTTTCAGCAAGCCTTCATAAGCCTCCGAACTGTTTGACATCTGGCAAAAATGGTTCTGCTACCCATCTCTTTTTATCACACAGTTTGCTGCTAGTGACATCTCGCTTTTGTCGTTCTATTCCAAAGGGATAATAATTTTATGACGCTACGCTATATTCAAATGAATGACAAGGTCACTCATTTGAATATAGTTACCTCGTAGTTTCTGTAAGACATTATTTATTCTTCATTGAAAACTTATTTTAAATACAGTATTACATATTAATCTTTCAAATTTCTTCTTAGAACTTTCCTTCCGACATGGTGAGGTATCAATTGAAATGTGACTCACAGATTAGTAAGAGTATGTCTAAAGATGTGACTGAAATAACCATTAATCAGGATTATATTCAGTGTTGTGCTGCTGTCACTTTTACTTTTAAATAACTAAAAAATGAAGGTATTCCAAGTTCGTTAATTGCTTAAATTAATACTACACAGAGCTGAAACTTTTGCCCCGTAAGCGCATATCATTCATCGTATAGAGGCCTCTTTCGTATAGGAATCTTTGTATTCCAGGCCTTCCAGACCAGATAATGGTCGCTGTCGATATCGGCACCACTTCGGTTCCGGAAATCGAGTAGCGAGGATTGCCATTTGGAACTTATGGCAAGGTGGTCGATTTGATTTTTATCGAGCGTAAAAATATATATTTTGCACTAAATATTTTTTGGATATTTATTATTAAATAAATAAATATGATTTTTTATGCATGTTTTTATTCTATGTTTAATACCTACCTAACATAAATAGAAGTCCACAAGGGTGAAACCGCGGGCACAAGCTAGTATTTAATATTTTTAAGAAATGCTATGAGGATTTATTCAACAAACTCGTCATAAAAGATTGGACATTTTGGGAATTGGACATTTCGAGAATTGGACATTTTAAGAATTGGACATTTCGGGAATTGGAAATTTTGAAAATTTGACATTTTGAGAATTGGACATTTCGGGAATTGGCCATTTTGAAACCGTTGGACGTTTTGGGAATCAGACATTCTGAACTTAAAGGCGGGGTTCTGCTAAACCGGTGTTTCGCTACTTAACACTGCAGACGGTTTCATGTGCACTTTATAGGTAATGCTGACCTCTTTACGTCAACAATTCCCACCAAGACCATGCCCCGGCTTCCCACCCAGTTTTGTCAATATACAAACTTAATAATATAAATTGCACTTGTAAAAAGCAACTTTGGCTGTGTGACAGACGAGGAATAGAACCCCGTGTCTTACGCTATCCGGGCGTTTGCCTATACCACTCGGCCACCGTCGCAACATTGATGACGTCACGCCGCCTACGCGTTAAAGTAAGCGCTTGCAAAATTCAATAGGCTTGCTAATGTGACGGTGGCCGGGTGGTATCATACGCCCGAATAGAGTAAAACACAAGGTTCGATTCCTCGTCTGTTACCCAGCCAAAGTTGCTTTTCAAAAGTGCAATTTATAAAATATTATTATTACTATAATGAGCCAAGGTCACATTGCAAATACAGTGTCCCAAGAAGGGTGTACCAGCGGGTTTCTGGTGGTAGAGGAAACCAAAAGCTATCTATTTATTAACCCCTTTTTATGTTCAGTGAAATTCCATCGTTTACTAGTTGTTTCATTAGGAACGAGTTTTGTCTTGAATGCAACTTGATCCAAAAAGTATGTTAGTAGGGTTCTGATAAAAATAAAATTGAAATGATATCATTTAACAGTTTGCCAAGAAATAAGCTTCTTGTTAGTTGAAAAATTTCGAAAATATTCCTATGTTTATTACACTCTTTTTTAAAATACTGTACTAAAACACACTGGTACACGCTTCTTGGGACACCTGTATGTCAGTTAAAGGGAAAATAATTTGTTGAAATTGCGTTGAGTGTTGGAGTCAACTGTGTGTGATGTAAGTGAATCCAAAAGTCTGGCCAATAAGTAGTGTAGACTAACTAAGCCCACCCATACTTATTGATGAAAGATAATAATAACATATTAATAGGAGGGGGATCTTTGAAAGACAAATTGTAAAATAACTAGATAACGATTTTAATTCGATTGACATTACAATAAAACTTATCTTACTGAAGAAATAAATGCCTTATTTATGTTTTTCGTCCATTTGGGTATCAGTCTCCTCTTGAAAACCTAATTTTGAAAAGTCTTCTTTAGCCATCAGGTTATGTTCCATTCTACAAGCTAGATACTCTTTGGCTTCTTCTCGACATAAAGAGTTGTTACTATTGTTGGTAAATAAGCATTTCATGTATTTTGTCATTGTCTTTTTGCAAAGTCCTTCATGATCCAAAGGGAAGCTGCCCTTATCAGGCGGTGTGGGAATAAATTGCTTCTGGCCAAAAGTCATTGCGGTCGACATTTTTCCTTTAGCCAATAATATTAGTAGGTTGTTTCTTATATTTTATTATCACACAAAGCGCAATAAAAAAATATTCGAACAAAACAAATACTGGAATTCCAACGTGTTGTGTATGTCTATTGTGTTTTTGGTGGGTATTGACAAAAAACAGCTGCAGTGTTGCCACCTTAGTCTTAGTAAAAGGGGCTGTTGAAGAAGCTAAAAAGGGCTAGATACAGCTAGATGGAGCACTAATTACTTAGCCTAGCTGTAAAAAAGCTAATAAATCACCTTTATACTGATTTCAATTATTTAGTTAACGAATAAACTAAAATGATTCATATTTAACCAAAACAATAGAATAAAAAAACAATTTAAAACAATTCTTTACCATGTTGGTAATCAATAAAAAACATTCACAAATGGCAGACAGAAACATATGGCTCATTGAAATATGTAGTATTATTCGTCAATTTGAGAGTGTATTTCAAATAACTCCAACATTTGGAGATAGACAAAAGCAATTCGATTCCCAGTAGTTTTGTTATATCTAATTGTAGGTCAATAAATCGCGAAACTTATGTTAGATGATAGATAATTAAAGATTATCTTGTAATATTTTTAATGAAATGAAAAGGGCTAGATAGCCCTTTCCGGGCTAAATAATTTAACAACGGGTTCGCATATAGTAAAAAGAGCTAGATCTAGCCCCAAAAGGGCTAAGGTGGCAACACTGACAGCTGATTTTGATCGTCGTCGCGACGGTAATAAATGGAATGACAGAAAAAACAGTTTAGTCCGAAATGAGTCGAAGTTTGAAAAGGTATGCACATGGATTCAATAACCGGTTCAAAAAGTAAATGCGTATTGCGTTTTATTTGGCGTTGTCGTAGTTGTAACTAACTAAATGTGTTTCATCTAGCGAGTAGCACGGTTTTATTTTACATGGGAGTCAATATAATCTTTACATTTACATTTCGGACTACCCAGATAACTTTTTTTTTAGATTGCTGTCAATGTCAAATTCTGTCACTCGAGTGGGATATAGGTACTTTATAGTGACAACATGCTGCGATTGTGATGGATTCTACTAAATGAAAGCTTTTTTTGGGAAATTTACCTATATCTTGTAAAAATAAGGAAATACTTTAGTAGTAGTTAATTAGTAAAAATATTTTTTGTTTCCGTATAAATTCACAAACTTGTACAAAAAGGAAGAGCGTTTTCTTTCTTTAATTATTAATGCCCACTATAAAGTATCCAATCCATTCCAACTTTATTTATCGAAATCACCCAAGGCACACACGTGTGTGGGGATTTTCTATTTACTTCATATTTCAGTGTTAACTAGAGAAAAATGTCTCGTCTTATTATTAAAAACCTGCCAACTAAGGTAAGGCATGTTTACTGTATTTGTGGCATTATATCTTTAAGCATGTGGTATAGTAATTTATTTCTTTACTTCCAGGTAACTGTAGAGAACCTTAAAGATATATTCAGTGAAAAAGGGGAAGTTACAGATGTTCAGTTAAAATACACGAAGGATGGCAAATTCAGAAATTTCGGTTTTGTTGGATACAGGACTGAGGAGCAAGCCCAAGCTGCTAGAGAGTACTTTGATGGTACATGTATCCGTTCAATGAAAATAGAGGTGCAGGTGTGTGCTAACTTGGGTGATGAGAAAAAACCGAGGGCTTGGAGTAAATATGCACCTGACAGTACTGCTTACAAGAAAATACATAAGGATGAAGATCCAAAAGTTGTAAAGAAACAACAGAAAAAAGTTGAAAAAAATAAGAACAAGATAGTCGAACTACTGAAAAAGGTTAGTCATAGGTATTTTTGCTTATTTACAAACATATATTGTTTATAATGTGTCTGTTACATTAATTCATTTTTAATGTCTTTACAGCACAAAGATGACTCACTGTTTGCTGAATTCATAGAAGCTCATGTGAACGACAAAACAGCTTGGATCAAGGAAGCATTTCAAAATGCTGCCAAAAGTGATGATGACAGCGGAGTTGAAGATGAAAAGCCTGCTGCTACAGAAGAGCCAAAACTTGTTACAAAAGAAGATGATGGTTCAAATGCTACTAAAGTAGCAGAAAAGGTTGCCAACAAGCATATAAGTGACTTAGAGGTAAACCAATGGGAATTTATGAAAAATATTTTTTCCCCTCATGTTGTTGTATTTTACCAACCATCTTATTAACACAGCCAGATTCAGCTGATTCGTTGTCATCTGAACCTTGCCGCGAATACTATTGAACTTTTGTAAACAACTATGCGAGAGATTTGATGATAACACCATTTTGCTATGATATTTTTAGTACATGAAACTACTGATGAAAAGAGTTCATGGACCTAAAGAAGAGTCAGAAAATCAGGAACAAGATCAACCAGTGGAACAGACTGAGGAAAAACCAGTGAAGAAAATTAGAAATCGTCAACTATTCCATGTAAAGGTAAGTCATAATAACTAGTGCCATCCATGAAAACACACCCCACCATTCGGCCCAATTGTACATTTTTATGCAAATATTTCATTTCAATTTGTAACCTCATTAATGCATATGCACACTACGAAAACATGCAACTGACCCGCAAATAATTAATTGAATTTTATAAAAATATTTTATATTTCTGCTAACCGACGCCGGCCTCGGGCAACTAACAACACAAAACGTCACATTGAGTATTAGTTCAGGCAAATGCAGGATACACCCGCCTTCCCTCAATACGCATGCGGCACAGCTGATGCAATTATTAGTACCTGGCAAAAAACCTCGACGCGTTTTGCTGCTACACGTGGCATTCTCAGGAGATGTCGCCGCCTCGGCGGAGCACAGACGACTGATGTGTTTTGTTGTATTCGACGGATATTCCCTATCTGACGTTGGTAAAAACGACACCATACATCAACATCATGTATGGAATGGTTCCGCTTTAAGCTGAACGCACACTTATCTGAGCCGAACGCGCCAAACGAGTCGAATGAAACAAATTTAAGAATTCTTTATATGAAATCTCATGAACCTTCGCACACTTATCAGCGTCGAATCGTCCGAATCTGGAGGAACCCTAGAAATCCCTGATAAAATCGGATGACGTCGTCAGATTCGGTGCAGCTATTGCGGTCGACTCGGACGACTAGCCGGCTAAAATCTTCATACTCACTCCCATCTTAAGCTGTCGCTTAAAGCGCTATCTCGTGATTTCTTCGATGCGATCGATTCGTCCGATGCGGATATGTGTGCGAGGTCTGCTTAACTTCGATTCGTACGACGAGTTGGGCTCGGATAACTGTGCGTTTACCTTTAAGGCGCTTTGCAGACGACGGTTAGGGCCGGTCTTTTTTACCGCGAAGTAATAAAGACCGAGTCTGCCCGTCGTTCTTGCCCGCAATGCCGCCAGTACGCCGGCGCTGGTCTTTTTGCCCTTCATGGCGTTGGTATGGTTGGCATGTGAAATGAAATGATGAAGACAAACCATTCACAGACTTTGGACTTTTGCTGCCCTGTTAGGAGGCAGTTGAAGGTTTTCTTCAATGAGTTCTGGACAAACTAGACCACAATATGGTTTAATTATGGCTCTGATTGTTTCACCTCTAACCACATGGAGAATTGTACTTCCACTAAAAAAAACTAATTTAATTAATTGTCCGAGTTCAATGCGCCTAAGTTATTGTTAAACTAAAAGTACGTACTTTGGAATTTCTCTTAGTTTTATAATAATAAAGTTTTTTTGTGCTTTGCAACTTTAATAATAATTACTGTATTTAGTCTTGGTACAGCGCTTATTACTAACAACCCAATACTGCCATTCTAGGAAACTGTTTGGAACTTTAAAAACCCTAAAGACACTAATTTTAAGAAGATTTATTTTTGCCTTATTATTTATCTATTCAGAAAGAGTAATTTTCTGTAACTTTCATGTTTTTAATAAATGCTATTTGGTTGACAAATTTTACAGATAACTGGATTACCCTTCAAATGCAAGAAGAAAGATATAAAGGAATTTTTCAGGCCTTTAGTCCCATACTCTATCAGGCTACCACTAATAGCGAAGGGCAAAAGAGTTGCAGGATTCTGCTATGTCGGCTTTAGAACTGAAAAGGAACTAAAGAAAGCACTCAGTAAAGATAAATTATTTATAGGTAAGTTTAATTTAAGATTAATTTAATAAAATATTCATCTATACTTGTATTATAAAGTTAAAGAGTTTGTTAGTTTGAACGCACTTATCTCAGTAGTTATTGGACTGTTTTGATTTTTTTAATATATAAATAGGTAGTAAAATAAAACTCGCGGACGGAAAAGTAACTAAGTCTGTTCTACTCATAAAATTATGACACATATTCTCAATATAAAACATCCACATACAAAGTGCTCTGTTATGACTATTTGTCTGCATTCATATGTCATGCATGATCATAAACTCACATCACATTCATGTAAAAATGTGTTTTATACTTAGTATAAGTAAGAAAAAATGATTTTTAGGAATGTATTTATGTTACAGCCAATCATCGGATACATGTTAGTCAGTATGAAGATAAAGCAAAGAAAGCAGCTGAAGAAGAAGAACTGAATAACCAGAAGAAAAGAAAAGAGGTAACTTCTATTTTAAACTAAAGTAGATAATGTTTTTTAATTTTCTTTTATTATGTACCACCATTGTAACTGTGACAAATACTATAAAATTATTTATCTTTGTTTTCAGCAAGAAAACAGCGAAGAAAGTATTGGTGAAAGTGGAAGTATATTTGTAAGGAATCTGCCTTATGTCATCTCAGAAGAAGAGCTCACCAGTTTATTTGAAAAATATGGTATGACTTTTTGTGTATTTTTCAATACAACTAAATTGCGAATTTTGTAATAATTTCATGCCTACTTTTAATGGCTTTACCGATTTTCATGAACATACTTATTTGCAAGAAAGTGTCAGTTGTTATATGTTGTGTCACCTACAAATATTGCATAATCTTCACCTTTGACCTGTACTTAATATCACAATCACTATCTTTCAGGCCCACTAGCCGAAGTCAACATGCCCATAGACAAAGTGCTCCGTCAGCCGAAGGGGTTCGCGACGGTCACGTTCGTGATGCCCGAGCACGCGGTGAAAGCATTCACAGAGTTAGACGGCACGGCGTTCTGCGGCCGCATGCTGCATCTGCTGCCCGCCAAGACGGAGAAGCTCGAGGACGCTGATGATGACGACGGTAAACCAATAGTATTTGTAATTATACGTGAATCGACAGGCAGTGTCTTAAGTGAGCGACGAGCGTGAACAAATCAATGACATCCTTAGCTTCGACTTATCTTCTCGTGCATCGTATAACGTAGCATTGCTTCCCTAGGACAGCGGGTTACCATGTCAGGTGTCACCTCGGGCAAGTATGCGATGCGATTAATATTTGTTTTATCGCGTCGCTTAAAGGGTGACCTGAGTGAGTGAGCACGAGCACTCTGCAGCAAGCGCAATCAAAACAATGGCATCTTTTGCCTGTGGCTTGCGTTAGACCCAGTTTGTGGAGCTACGCTAATTCATGTTTGTGTCATCACGTCGCGTCACTTATCTATTAAACGGGCCAGTAGACAACCGTCAGTCTACTAAACTAATGTCTACGGTTTTGACATTCCTGCCCACCGCCTCTCACCACTTATATGCCTCAGGCGGTAGTTAGCTTAACCGCCCGCAATAATAGGACGACGGGTCAGCCAATACGGTCACGTTCGTGATGCCCGAGCACGCGGAGAGAGCGTTCATGGAGCTGGAAGGCATCAGCGGTCACATGCTGCATCTGCTGCCCGCCAAGACGGAGAAACTCGGGGACGCTGATGACGACGACGGTAAACCTATACTATATTTGTATTTATAAATGCTTCGTCAGGCCTCCGCCACTTAGGACTCTTTGCTGCTCAGCAAGGATGAGGTGCGCTATCTAAAAGAAAGGCATTCTTAGCTTGCTGCCTACGCGGCCCGACGTGATTCGTCTTTGTGTTTGCTGCAATAGGATCAGGCAGAAAAAGGGAAGCGCTTCCTGCCGACCAAGAAGGTCAATTATACGAGGGGGGATTTAAAAGTTCTCCTAACTAAGATATTTATTTTACACAAAATAAAATATATTTTTATTTTCTTACTTTCTCACCATCAAGTTGAATGCATATATCCTTTTTCTCATCCATAGTGTTTATATCGTTGAAAAAAAATATTTCTATAGTAAAAAAATACCTATATACAGGGTGTAACAAAAAAGCGAAATAAAATTTAAAGGACGTGTAGAGTAGTAAATGTGTGGTTCCAATGCAAAACCAAAAACTCGTGAGAGTATAAATTACTGAGTTAATTGATGCTAAAGTTTTAACAAAAACTTATCGGTGACGACCCTAAATATCAGCTGTTAGGGGTAAACAAACTCATAAATCGAGATTAAATAGGAAACAGATGTGAAACTTTCATAAAATGTGCAGTGATCCTCTCAATGATCATTGAATTAATTAAATAAACAATAAATTAGTCGTTTTAAGTGTTTTGGTTTCTCACTGTGTTGCAACGCTAAGATGTTATTACTGGTGGAGAATTGATTATTGAACTTTACCTAATAAAACAACTTTAAGACGATATTTGAAATTATGAGTTATCATGAAGCGTTGAAAGTCGTAGATGGGCTTTATTAGAAATTCTGGTGCTGCATGACTTAGTATTGATCAACATCCTTCATGATTTCATTCATTCGGTCTACCGTTACCACCACCAATATGACAGAATTACCTCGACTACTTGACCTACCGGGTGATATCGGACACTACCGCGAAATAATAGCGCATAACGCCGAAAAACGTAGTATCTGCCGCTACATGGCTAGAGGCAGATACTACGTTTGTTAATTCGTCTAAATAAATCTGCTACGCTATTGTTTTGGGTTCGTTATTTTATTCGTTTAGACTTAGAAATAATAATTAAGAAATAAAAATAACAAGTTAGAGAGACAACTAAAAATAATAACAATTTCACAACAGCAGTAACTCTGCAAATACATTCTACCACAAGTTTCAAATCAGTGGCTCCTCTGCACTTGTTTTATCATTGACCAAACAATGCAGTCCACGTGGACTGCGGCGCCTTTAAGTCAAAAGTCAAAGTGCGCCGAACTAATCAGTCATCGTTCCGTAAAAATTTGCAAAGATGCGTTAAGCCAATAATATTCTGTCGCGTGACCATCACCAGGGGGGTGTCACTCCGAAGTTTAGGTACGTTCGAGCGACTCGGTACGCCGAGCATAAATGAGCGCGGGGCTGCCGCTCTCAGACCGCGCCACGCGCCTGTGACTGTATTTATTTTCTCAGCCTGTGACTGACTTCGTTACAACGAAAGAACTATTAATAATTTGAGATATGTGATCCTAATTATGACATTATTTATCAAAACAAATTTTGTAGGTAGGTATTCAACATTTCTTGTTAAAAGAAATAGGTTTGAGTTTAAGATACCTACCCAGTTACTTACGTCAATCTAACTTAAAATAAACGGAAACAGGTCAATAAACTTACTTGAAATTTAGCATAATATTTATAAGTACCTACCAAATTACTTAAGTAATTTTGTGTTAGGATTTTACGTAGTCCAAAATCTAATAGTCCAAGAGCTACAGTTCATTATTTTACTTCAGCTATATAATATCACCCTTAATTTTTAGGTATTCCAATAAAATTAATCTCGATTTTGTTAGCATTTTAAAAGGTACGATAGATAAGGTTCACATAAACAAAAGTCTCTTTTGTAGTTAAGTACGGACAACAGCAAATTAAGGTTAACACTGGTATCTTATGCAGTTGACATTAGGGCTAGTTTGCAACAAAAGTGTGTGTGAACTAAGATGCTGGCGAATGTACTATTTTTTATAAAAAAAATTAATTAATATAAAATTTTAAATTTATTGAAATTATTTATAATAAACTAAAATTTTTAAATCACCATACTCACCGCCCTAACCGGGCTGAGGCCGAGCTATGATTTATGACCCAAACTGCACGGAGAAAATAATTCTACTATACAATTTTATGTGGTTAAGTGTGATGTACAGTCGACAGCACATCAGGTTATCCACTTTTGTTGCAAACTAGCCCTTATTACAGCTGCAAAAGATACCGCAGTGTTTACCTTGACGTGCTGTTGTCCGTACATACATGTGTGTTTGGTTTGTACTTTCATTTCTCCGAATTCAGTAATTTTGTACCAAATAATTAAATTAGACAGAGTAAACACTTATTTTAATATTAAAGATACGCTGACACTATCAATTACTTTCTCCGATAGAACACAGTCAAGAAATGGGTCCTCTAGACTATTTATTTTATTTGAGTAGCGCGTTGTGTACCTACCGCTATGTATGTTCGTGCCACGCGCCGCTCGCAACCCTGACACATTCAAGGCCGCGAAACAGGGAAAGCGTTACGTGTTAGAAAGAGACAGGTATAGATAGGTAGATGAAACAACCTTGAATTAAAATCGTGCGAAGTGAATTGCACTTTATTGCGTTGCTGCGAAAGTTGTTTTTACTTTATCATTCTTAGCACAGTGATCCTTCTGTACGTAGTACTATTATATTTTCTGTGCCATCACCTACGCCTTAGCCCCGCCTCCCGGAAATATTTAAAAATATTGCGGGATCCGCATATTCGAAAAGATAAAATTTAAGACATTTTCGAAAATGTTTTAGTAAAAAAAATGTATTTGATAACTTAAGATTATTTGTTTGTTTAACTTTAAATAAGTTTTGCAATTCCTAATTTCTTTAAAATAGTAGTGAAACTTTAATTTATGTTAAGGGTTTAACATTACTTACATGGAACCCTGCGAAATGTCCCTCCTTTTTTTCTACAATCTAAATTTTTTTTAGTTGCTCGTATTCGTTCTCGTTGTACAGTTGCTATCCAAATTTTCCGAATTTCGATCTCCGATTTCGATCAGTATGTCTCGTAAGAACATTCTTCGTATTCAAATAGTGAATACTATGAAATGATATTATGCGTGGGCGCTTCTTTCGGGAGCATCAATGGTGCTCGCGAGTTGTATCGTCAGCGGTTCATCGACGGCAGACCCCTCGCGGAGCAGCGGCGTTTACCTTCGTACACCTTCTTCAGGAACCTGTGTCTCCGGCTGCAGAGCACTGGCTCGTTTAGACCGCCTGCAAGTGAAGGTCGTCTAAGTACATGGGAGCGGTCAGACCTCGAGACCCAGATTTTGTCGCATTTCGAACGTGATCCACGAACATCTGGCGTACGCTGCGGTCTGATGGATTACATCCGTACCATTTCTCTCGAGTTCAGGAGTTAAACCCAGCGGACTTCGGTCCAAGGGTCACATTTTGTGAGTGGTACCGAAGCCGGATGGAAGAAGACGCCAGTTTCGGTGAAAATTTACTGTGGACGGATGAGGCGTCATTTACCCGGGGCGGCCGTTGACCAAGCAGCATAAATGCTGACAGGTACTTGGAGCTATTGACCGACGACGTTGAGGATTACTTAGAAGATTTGCTGTCAGTGTACCGGAGTATTGTTTACCAGCACGACGGTGCACCAGCGCAGTACGCGCGCCGCGTGCGGGAATATCTCGATGGACGACATGGTGCTCAGTGTTGGCAGAGGGGGTTCCGTGCAGTGGCCTGCCCGTTCGCCCGACCTTTTCACTATGAACTTTTTTTTGGGGCTACGTGAAAAACCAAGTGTACGCAGTGGAGTGCTGACGAAATGCGAAATAGAATAAACCTAGCGTTTCAAGCCGCCGCGTTTCAATCGATATCCTCACGTTTTGCAGCATTACGCCTCAGATGCTGCAAAACGTGAGGATATCGATGAACCGCAGAGTCCCAGCTTGCATTGAGCACGAAGGCAGACATTTTGAGCCGTTTTTGTAAAATAATAATAATAATATGTAGGCTTTTTGTGTGTGTGAAAGTGATAATAAGGCAAACTTCCTAAAAGTCATTACGTTTGTAGTGAAGCTATGTGCACAAAGTGCTGGTAAGTAGTATGTAACACAAAACAGATCATACAACTTGATGTTTGTTTATTGCAATAAAAATATTACTAGTTAGCAAATTATGTCGTAGTTATGTTGTGTAGATTTTTACAGTGAGAACTAGTTATTAACCATCAAATAATTACCTACTTCATGCATATTAGTTTCATTGTATGAACTTCTTGTCGTTAGAGATTTTTTTCCCGTTTTGATTATTAGCGTTGTGTTTGTGACTGGTTAATTGTGACCGACTTCGATGTCGAGTAAATTACTAAAACATGTAGTTTATTCGGTAAAATTACCGATGGCCGGAAAAATATTCAAAAGGTTTTTCTGGTAAAATCTGTGTATTTGCTGGGTAAAATTATGAGGTACAGCAAATAAGTGTGTTGTTCTTTGTAAATGTAAGTAAAAGTCATAGTTAGTGTTATTATCCTAAACATTAATTACTGTTTTCTGTAAATAATTTTAAAAACGAAATGTTCCTACCTGAATATTTTTTATTCTTTGCAAATAAATGCATTAATCTGATTATCTTCGTTATCATTCAGTCCCATTCCCATCAAAGCTAAGATAGGTAGGTACTTAGGTAGTTTTGGGTGGGCGGGCTGTAAGAAGGCAGCGCGTCGCGGCGCGCAGCGTCCGCGCATCAGCTGATCGTGCGGCGGGCGGGGTGCGGGTGGGGGTTCGCTAACGAATGACCGCAGATTCAGGGTTGTCAACACTTTTGGTTAAAAAACAATTTATTTACTTAGTATGGAAAAAAAAAAATGTTTTTTTTTAACTAAAACTTTTACTACTTAATGTTCACATTACATACATACATACCCTTAAATATTATTTCGCCTTTTTGTTACACCCTGTAGACCTCCTCATTTGTCAAAACATTCTTACATTCTAACGGTCTTTTGGGTAAGAGAACAAAAAATATTCGGATAGTGCCAGATCAGATGAATAAGGAGGATTTCAAAGCCACAACTATGAATTTCAGCCATTGATTGCAGTGGTGTAAACACGGGATGATGGACGGACAGGACGGGAACATCGAGATGATGCGATGTAACAAGACTTTTCTTTGGAGCAGTACTGAGGGGTCTTCTTTTATTTTCTCACATAAATTTCACAGTTTGGCTACAATTTAGCTTCCGGTGTATTTTAATAAATGACTAATTACTCCAAAGTAAAAAATACATTTAGGTTGAACATCAAATATTACCAAACAGTCGCAAAAAATGACAGTCGCGTTCATTTTGGTCAGCTCAAATCACCTGCGGGCCCCGCCTCGCAGACAGCTTGTGGGAACCGATTTAGTTAACTATGATGTGTTAAACTTATTATAAATAAATGCCTATAATCACGGCTACCTCTTGCATTTCTAATTTGAGATCTTGCATAACCAAAATCATATACATTTTCGTCAGTAGTGGACGTTAAAAGCCTTCGAGCGGGCCTAAGACGCGTGCCTTTTTATCTTTTATCTCGGCAATCGATAAATTTCAAACGTCATTTTATGCATATTTAAAAATGTGTTCAAACGGGCGTCCCCCCCCCCCCCCCCCCCCACCTAACTTATAAACTAAGCGACTGTTATTTTTTTTTGTATGAAGATCAAAGTTATTTGCGTTGTTTGCGGTTGTTGAAAATGTGCTAGGTATATAATATAAATTGCACTTGTAAAAAAAGCAACTTTGGCTCTGTGACAGACGTGGAATCGAACCCCGTGTCTTACGCTATCCAGGCGTATGCATATACCACTCGGCCACCGCCACATTAGCAAGCCTGTTAAATTTTGCAAGCGCTTACCTTAACGCGTAGGGTGCGTAACATCATCAATGTTGCGAGATTTCTCTCACAATCAACTCTCTAAATATCATTATTTTTATTTTTTGTATAAGAATCGTAAAGGTTAGGAAGATGTACCCTCATCTTCCTACCAAATTTCAATAGTGTGTTGCTTATAATTACAGAATAAAGTGGCTGCGACATAAGACAGACAGACTTGACGAATTATATAAGGGTTCCGTTTTTTGCCATTCGGCTACGGAACCCTAAAAACGAGTTTACACTTTAGCTTGGTAGTATATTAATCTTTTTTATTTTTAATTTACATTTACAAAATTAGGTAATGATATAAAAAATGGAATTTATCGTGAATGCTTGAAATGTCATGGCGGCAATATCAGAGTCACGTCCACTGCTAGGCATTCACGAATCGTGAATCACGATCACGTCGTAACCACATGTATGTTTTTTTACCAATCAAATAAGTAAATATATTTACAGTCCTTATTTAAATAAAAAATAAGGCATCATGTAAATGGGATAATTCCTTCAAATAACATGCTAATATTCAGCGTACCTACCTATTTTTTTCCAATGATCTAAGTGAGTATCATCCCTCACGGATGTGTTTATCAACAGTCTTTTGTTATATTTTTGTTAACGCGAGTGCCGGTGACCTTTTGATCCGTGAGCGTCTACGCTGTTACTTTAAAAAAATTAAAGATGTTCTTTATATTTATATTATTATTATTATATAACAGACACGGATAATGACATACATGTCCTTTGACATAAGTGTTCGGTAATTATGGAATCGGGCGTTACTTTGCGGAAATCCATTATTAAGTTGAAATTTATAAAATTATTTTGCTTTAAAGGAGAAACCCGAACTTCATAGAAACTTGGGCCTGGCGTTACAGAGCTGAAAATTGGTTAACAATAAGAGTATAAAGAGATATCTCACGAGGCTAATTTTCACGGTGTTCTGCAATGGCCAAACTAGTAAAATAATTCAATGAAAACATTTGAGGTTATGTCACCCATTTCAGTTTTTAATTAGAAAAGTGCATGTTTTTGAGGTTTCATCGCACTTGTGCGTTGTGGCGGTTCCTACCCCGCGCTCTTTTAGTCCAAGCAATGCGGCAATATTATACAATAATAATTGGCAACATAAAGGGCATGAAAACCATCCGTTGTGATAAGTCTGATCTTAGGTTGAATATATTTTTTGTTATTCATTAATTACTCACACCATGTTCTGTACTACAATAGCTGCTATATGCTTCACCACCACACATGTTGACAATCAAAGGATCTGCATGTCCGGTAATACCCTTCGAATAGATTTATCTTCAAAGAGAGACTCAAAACCTATGTCCTTGAACTTCAGTTTTCTTTTTAATTAGGGTCATATATATACAGTGTGTCCCTGGACATAGTGCAATCCCGAAAGGGGATGAAACTAGACCATGAATCATTGACTAGAAAAATATTAAAAAAATATATAAAAAAATATTGTAGGATTTATTGGTATTTTAAGATTTTCATGTTTCATTAAGGACTCGATGTACAAAAGTATTGATTTCTTCCAAAATAATGGGTCTATTTCTTTGAAAAAAAAAAACAGTATGCCTAATACCTGGCGATGACCATGAAATAATAAATAGTCCGCAAAAAAGTAACTATCTTGGGTAAAAAAATGTATTTTTATGAAAAAAATGATTTTTTAGACGTTTATTTTAAAAAACTTCAAATTGCTAAAAAAATGTGCCCTATAACTATGTAATTTTATAGCTTACTTTTATTCTTTACCATTTTAGCTTCCAAATAAAAAAAAAACAATGTTCTAACTCAAAAATTGGCTAGGTTTACATTTTAGTAGGTAATAAAAGTCAGACTTAATCACAATAGCTTTATTAATAAAATTATCCGTAATTTACAATTTTGCATTTTTATTTAATGCATTAAATGTTCAAAATGGCCTCCTCGATTTTGCAAACACATTACTGCACGAATATTAATTTGGTTAGTGGCTCTACGAATCATTCCTGGATCATTTTTAATGTCATTTGCGCATTGAATTATTCGGTCGTGCAACTGTGCCTCGGTATTTATTACTGCCGAAGGGCACAGAGTAGGACGGAAACAATGGAAAAAAACGGTCTCTAACTGCACGGTAACACGATTAGGCTCCACTTTAAAAGTTGGTAGATAGCGTGTTTTTTTAGTTAGAACATTGGTTTTTTTTTATTTGGAAGCTAAAATGGTAAAGAATAAAAGTAAGCTATAAAATTACATAGTTATAGGGCACATTTTTTTAGTAATTTGAAGTTTTTTAAAATAAACGTCTAAAAAAATCATTTTTTTCATAAAAATACATTTTTTTTACCCAAGATAGTTACTTTTTTGCGGACTATTTATTATTTCATGGTCATCGCCAGGTATTAGGCATACTGTTTTTTTTTCAAAGAAATAGACCCATTATTTTGGAAGAAATCAATACTTTTGTACATAGAGTCCTTAATGAAACATGAAAATCTTAAAATACCAATAAATCCTACAATTATTTTTTATATATTTTTTTAATATTTTTCTAGTCAATGATTCATGGTCTAGTTTCATCCCCTTTCGGGATTGCACTTTATCCAGGGACACACTGTATGTATCAGTTTATATGTAGTATTGTATGTGCTATGGTAGGTATTAATAGGTATCTTTTTTTATTCGTTCGACATTGGCAGTAAAATCGATTATGAAA
This sequence comes from Pyrausta purpuralis, assembly GCA_963924145.1. Taxonomy (NCBI): domain Eukaryota; kingdom Metazoa; phylum Arthropoda; class Insecta; order Lepidoptera; family Crambidae; genus Pyrausta; species Pyrausta purpuralis. The sequence continues at coordinate 10,946,461 of OZ001651.1, forward strand.
TTATGATTCAATACAAAATCGATTTTTGTTCTCGCGTTTTGTGCAATCAAATAAAAATAATTAATAATGCGTAGATAGAAAGTAGTACTTAATACACTATTTTTTAATTTTTTTTAAATAGTTATTTATCACATTGTCATAAAATGCAATAATAAATCATAAATTCAAAAATCGATTTTTCAATCAATAAATATCGATTTCAAACTGAATAACATGCTGTACCTACTTGACAAAACGAATACGTTTACAAAGATAGAAGTAACCAATGAAGTTGTTAAAATACGCGTTTATAGAGGTAGTTCAATATAAAAATAATAAAATCAGCTTTTTTCTCTGTCGGCCATTACCATTTCGGATAAAATTCAATTAGGGTCATCTATAAATATATAGGGTATTTTAGTGTATATTTCATTGCTGTAACGGGTAGACCCAAAAACAGGTTTCTCTTTTTCGCTAAGCGAAGCCAACGTGTTGGTGTTGGGTACTAATAATTGCATTAGCTGTGCCGCATGCGTACTGAGGGAGGGCGGGCGGTGCATCCTGCATTTGCCTGAACTAATACTTAACGCGGTGACGGTTCGTGTTGTTAGTTGCCTGCACCGGCGTCGCTTAGCGGAAATTTAAATCAAAATATTTTTATAAATTTCAACTTAATAAGTGTTAGGGCCGTGCGGGCGGGATTCGATCCTGCGGCTGTTTATCTTTGTAATCCGGAATTGAACCACCATTAGTGTGGTGGACGGTCGTTATATAATTGTTAAAAAATAATAATAGTAGCACACTACTCCATGCATGTCACTGGCTTAAAAATCGACTTTTGACGAAAAAATTACGCCCATGTGCGTACGTTGGCTAAAAAAACAAAACTTGCTAATTTATATATGATATGCATCATTTAATGAAATTTATTTAACAAAAATGTGGTATTTAATCTTTTATGCAAAACATTTTTATTAGATAGTTTTTATAGGCACACTGTCGCATTGAGACACGCATAACCGTTGACGCCATCAAAAACAGACTAAGCAAAGTGAAGATCCCACTTTGAAATGAGGTGTTGTTTACTTAACAATATTTTAGCGTCTTACTGGTGATCTAGTTCTAAATACAATATCATTGTCTATCAATATCATTGAAGATGGTATTGGTCGGGGACTATAGTCCAATGGGATACCGTCTGGGTATTCTCATATACTTTTAGAATGTTTTTAACACTTACAGTGTCATATTTTATATTCATAAAGATGAAATAAAAAACCAAAAATTTTGCGCACGGGCGGGACTTGAACCAGCAACCTTTTGGCTAACCGGGCCAAACGCTCTTACCACTTGAGCTACCGTGCTGTCAGTCCGACCCTGCGAAATTTGTGGTCTCCTATGAAAACGTCAATTGCGTGACGCTTAGCGCCATCTAGCCGTCTGTTTATGAAACAGATGGCCCAAGCAGTTATTCTTTACAGAATAAATTCAACTTGGAAATTGATGACGCTTCGCTATCTAATGCTTTTAGAATGTTTTTAACACTCACAGTGTCATATTTTATATTCATAAAGATGAAATAAGAAACCAAAAATTTGCCCACGGGCGCGACTTGAACCAGCAACCTTTTGGCTAACCGGGCCAAACGCTCTTACCAATTGAGCTACCGTGCTGTCAGTCCGACTCTGCGAAATTTGTGGTCTCCTATGAAAACGTCAATTGCGTGACGCTTAGCGCCATCTAGCCGTCTGTTTATGAAACAGATGTCCAAAAGGTTGCTGGTTCAAGTCCCGCCCGTGCGCAAATTTTTGGTTTCTTTATTTCATCTTTATGAATATTCTCATATAGTTAGTCCGACCGAAAACTCACATGTCGCGGTTCTGGTTTGTATGAAGAATCGAATGTTGTATAGAGTTAGGCTATCAGCGCCATCTAGTCGTTTAAGTTGGCATGTGTACCAAAATTACACATGCATCTCATTTTGTGGAGAAAATAAAGACTGAAGTTTCATTTGTGGTTTCGTCTGACGATTATCTTGTTTTATTTCATCCATCCTACCTATGTCTCTCTTAGTTAAATATCCCCATGGTTTATTTAACAATGTTTTTTTTTTCCTTTATCTAGATGGGCTCACCTTCAAGGAGAAGAAAGCGAAAAAACTGAAAGCCCAAGCGAAATCGTCGCACAATTGGAACACTTTGTTCCTGGGAGCAAACGCCATCGCCGACGTTGTTGCTTCATCATACAACACCACCAAGGAGCAACTACTCACTGACACCAATAAAAGTAAGATTTTAGCCTACATCTTTTCTTATACTGATAATAATTGCAAGTATATAAAGTCCTTTTTTCTTTGCTAGTTGAATATTGTAAACAATGTTCACATTCCTTTTTAACCGACTTCAAAAAAGGAGGTTATCAATTCAACTGTATGTTTTTTTTATATATGTTACCTCATCTCTAAGTCATTTGTCGACCGATTCGAAAAAAAATTTCGCCTACCTAGAGGACATACCTTCTAGTTGGTCCTATTGTGACCAAGTCGGGATCTGATGATGGGATCTTGGTGCAATCGATGGAAAACCTTGACTTTAAAAGGCACGTTTAGTGTTTTAACACTAGAATTTTAATGATGACTTGTTGTTGCGTCTGATAATCGACATTGTGTGATACATACTTATTATATACAAAAGTATTTTTTAAGAAAGGACTAAATAATAAATATTAATAAGATGTTAATTAATCTATTAAACTCTTAGACACAAGTGCCGCCGTCAGGCTAGCGCTGGGAGAAACTCAACTAGTCGCCGAGACGCGTAAATTCCTTGAAACTAATGGAGTGTTTCTAGACGCTTTCAGTAAGGTAATTATCAACTTGCTCCATCGTTATATTTTTATGCTTACCCCGTTATTCATAAAAATGCAAAACAGTCTAATAAACCTGTTTTTATCACACTGTTTTGTCTCGTTCTTTCTTGGCGCTATCATCATTTGACAGAAAGTGACAAAACAGTGTAATATCTAAAATAGGTTTATTAGACTGTTTAAGTTATTATGAATAAGGGGTAACTTATTACGACTGTACTAATCACGAATTGTTACTTTTAGCCACCTAAACGAAGATCGAAAACTTGTATATTGGTAAAGAATTTGCCAGCGAATACAGAAGAGAGTGAAATAAAGTCGTTATTTGAGAGACACGGCCATATTGCTAGATTTTTGATGCCGCAACACGGCATAACGGCACTAGTCGATTTTATTGAGCCCTTCGAAGCTAAGAAAGCCTTCAGTAAACTTGCGTATTCCCAATTTAAATCATCGCCGTTATATCTAGAGTGGGCGCCGGAAAACGTATTTATTAAACCTGCTGAAAAGGTAGAATCTAGTAGTAATGAGACACATGAGGGGTATGAAGAAATAAGAGAGAGAGAAATAGAGAGTAAAAAAGAGGTAGCATCAATCCAAGAGAAAGAAACAAAACGACCTGACGCAAAAGAAATAGAACAAGAAATTGAACCTTTGGGAGATCCAGAAAATGATACGACATTGTTTGTTAAAAATCTTAATTTCAAGACAACAGAAGAAGACTTGAAAAGGGTGATTATTTATTTATTCTCTATTCGTATTGCCTTCTTCGTGGCTATAGTCGGCGTGTTTTCAACTGAGTCCTGTCAGTGTCATGTCTATCTCGTTTGCATTTATCTACAATAATAATAAAAATCTTTATTAGTTCTGAAAGGCATACAAGTTTTCTTAAGAAATGTATGTTACATTCCAACAAAGGACTCAGTATAATCTATAAAGCTGCGTGGTGTATATTTCTATCTCTATTGACATTTAAGGTTTTTGCCCACTACACCGTATCATAACATGACCGTGCTAGGAACGTGTCAGGCATAAAAATATTCTTTGTATTGAAAACTATGACATCTGGCTCGCTAGAACGTTCCGTCACGTGCCATGCACGGAGCGTACTATGACCAGCAAAATATGTTCTCGCTCGCTCTTGCTTCATATAACGGTGAGACAGAACGCTGTCAATCCGTTCAGTCGGCAAGGCAGAGCGTATCGTATCGCTTTTCGTGCCAGACACGTTATTAGCGCGGTCTTAGTATGGTACGGTGCAGTGGGAAAAAACTCTTCAGGCCTCAAAACTCATTTCAGCTAACGCGTTGACTTTAGTTGCTCGTTATGGCTTTGCCTATTAACCACCAGATATGTTTCTGTTCTTGTAAGATATAGCGAAAAAGATATGTCATTTTATTTCTTTGTGCCTAAACTTTCATATACCTAGGACAATAACAAAACGAAATTATTCCATTGTTCTAGTCTTGGATCGTATCTGAAATATATCGTCATCTGAACTAATCGATAGATTCATAAAGATGAAATAAGGAACCAAAAATTTGCGCACGGGCGGGACTTTAATCGATAGATCTTAACACTGTGCAATGTTTTGTTTTTATTTCATTTGCAATCCGTCTGACTGACTATAAGCAGCTGTATTGCGTGTGTGTTGTGAAGAGTACTGCTCCCAATTGAGCCAGCACTTTCTCAGTTTTAATGCCTCTTCCAGATATATATTTGCGTCAAATATATTCCGGTAAAGTGAATTGCCCCGCCAAATGGTTTGGGTGCTTCTCTAGTCGTTTTAGGCTTCCGTAGCCGAATGGCAAAAAAGGAACCCTTATAGTTTCGTCAAGTCTGTCTGTCCGTCCGTATGTCACGGCCACTTAAATTATGAGCATCACACTGTTAAAATTTGATAAGATGTATCCTGTTTACCGCTTTACGATTGTCATATAAAAAATAATGATATTCAAGGGGGGGCTTCCATACATGAAACTAACACAGAAATTATTATTTTTTGTCAAACCTTTGCGTCTGGGGTGTGTATGGATAGGTTTTTTAAAATGACATCGAGGTTTCTAAAACCATTTTCTTGATAGATAGATAGAAGTGGTAAAATAGGCGTCCCCCCCCCCCCCCTCTAACTTCTAAACTAAGCGTAAATTTTGAAGAAAAAAAAACACTTTCAACGAAAATTGGTTTGGACGGCATCAAACTAATAGTTTTCGAGTTATAGCATATTTTCAACAACCGCAAACATAACTTTGTTCTTCATACAAAGACTACGAAAAACAAAGTTATATTGGCCGTCATTAAAATATTGTGGTTTTTTGCTAAGTGGAAGTAAGTTGAGTATAATTCAGTTAAAATTGGCACGGAACCCTCAGTGCGCGAGTCCGACTCACACTTAGCCGGTTTTTTATAGTTGGATCCACGAGTTTCTAATTCGGCAACAACAATGGGCATGTTCAAAATGTTATTTAAATCAATATGAAATTTAATTTTATCTTTATTCACAGCATTTTTCACAAGCTGGTCAAGTGCACAGTGTAACAATAGCCAAAAAGAAAGACCCCAAAGCGCCCGGCCAGCTCCTATCGATGGGCTATGGATTCGTGCAGTTCTACAGAAAACTGGATGCCAATGAAGCTCTCAAAATGCTTCAGAATTCCTCTTTGGACGAAAAAAACTTGGAACTGAAACGATCAGAGAGGGGAAATACGTAAGTTAATAAAATTGTCGGACTTTACTGTGGCTTGTACAACTTTATTTTACTTTTATTTAAACACAACAGTTTGCAGTTCAGGTGAAACAATTTGTCAATTTGAGGACTTAATGCCTTATTAGAGCAGTCCCTACTAGTCAACCGCTTAGTATTGGGTGTTTCGAACTGCCTTGGTGGCGCAGCGGTCAAAGAATGGCATTTTATAGCAACGGCTACACCAGAAGTCCTGGCTTAGTTCCCCAGGTCTGGCCAAAAATATTTACCGGGGTTTTTCTGCGGTTTCTGCTTGGCGGTGTTTCACCTCCGTGCCTTGGAAAGAACGTAAAGCTGTTTCGTCCTGCGCCTGATCTCACACCGGTCGTGTCAGATTGCTGTCCCATCGGACATTGAGAGTGAAAGGAATAGAAAGTGCTCTTTCTCCTCCTTTGTTTAGATTTCACAATTTTTAAACCTTACCATTACGTTTTCACAATTATTTCCTAAATTCTCTTATAATTTGGTTGTGGTTGGATGAGTTTTTTGAGAAGATCACCCAGTCCACACGCACATCTGTATTTGCACATACTTGTGCACTATAATATGCCCCGCGCATTCGGTTAATCGTTATAACTGGCCTCCCTACTCTAAATCGGCTATCGGGGACTATTATTGGAAGTTTCACTTAATTTACTTGTGTAACAGTTTCAAAAAAAGCTAACCACAATTGTCTCGTTGCAGGAATGATGTGCAAACAGCCAAGAAGAGTACAAAGCATACAGCACAAAACGGTACAAAAATTCTTGTACGCAATGTACCATTCCAAGCTAACAGAAATGAACTCCACGAAATATTCAGGTAATTAATACTGATATTGAATTTTGATTATATCTTTTAATGTTAGATTATTGATATTTCCGGATGCCGATAAACATTTGTAACGATATTAAAGATATTTAATTGCGATACCCTATTTATTTTCGACATGTACTCATTTGCTCGGCATCCTTTATCTGTTAATATAAGATTATTATTATGATTATCCAAACTTGTTGAATTATGAATGTAAACTGTATGAATCATAAACTTCGTCCGCCTGTTTTGAATTTACTTTGTTCCTGTAGATATGTCGTATAGCGTCATATTTTATAGCTTTCCTCGATGAAGTAATCTATATTGTATGAATATGTTGTAGGAAATATGTATGATATCCGTCATTGTATAAGTACAATTCCTAGTAACTGTATATTATGTGTGATTTAAATTAACTAACGGTCCCTCGCGAATTCGTCCGCGCCTTTTGAGTTTGCTCCCTTCCTCCGGTCGCAGCGTGATGTTTCTAAACTGAAGTTTCTGAGATAAACGCGTTCAAACAAACAAACTCTCCAGATTAATAATATTAGAAAGAATAGACTAGCTGTCCTCCGACTTTAAAAACAAAATGCACTAAAAAGTCTTAAATAACATTATGCTTTTGTAAAAGAAAGGACTCTATTTTAGACAAACATTTTCTTTTTGGAGTCGGTGCCCGGATGAATGATGCTTGAGATCGCCAAAGGGATGATAGCAAGTCTGTTTTTTCGTTATTTAATTTTTAGCAAATTCAAACAAACTCTTTGCTTGTTAATATGTTTTATTTTTTATATAATTAACCAGACTTTTGTCTTTTTAGAGCTTTCGGGGAAATAAAGACGTTGAGGCTGCCAAAGAAATTGACTCCTGGATCGGACCAACACCGAGGTTTCGCGTTCGTAGATTATCACTCCAAGGCAGATGCAAAGGTTTAATATTAATATTTTTTCTAATTTAATATTTTATTTGTTTCGAACGCGCTAATCTCAGGAACTATATAATCATATTTTTAAATAGGTCCAGTAGTTCCTCAGATAAGCGCTTTCAAACAAACAAACTCTTCTGCTTTAAAATATTACTAGTATAGATTTTATGTGGCTATTATTAATCGTGCACCTACAACACTAAAGTGGGCTCTTTTTCTTTACCTCTATCACTTAATTTGCGTAGCCTTTATTTTATTTGCTTGTTCATATGCTTTTGACATTAAGTCTATACAGGTGATATTTTGTTCAGTAACCCCCAACATGATTTATTCTTAATCTAAAAAGAACTTTAAATTATTTGCAAGTTTTATGAAATGTTTTATTTCATAAAACTTGCAATAGAGTAAAGTTTTGTTTTCTTAACACTTTACAACACTTTACAACATTCTAAAAAAAAAACGAATAAAGTGACTCGCGCGTACGAAATACTACGCCCTAGCTACTGAGCTACGAAGAGGCGACCTGGTGTTGGTAGTTTTGTTTCGCTCGCTAGTATCGCAATAATAAATTAATTTTGTGGATTTAATCGATTTGTTTTTGGCATCAGTATCTGTCATCCCTAAGTCGGGCGTCGCTGACCAAAACAACACCTGTATTATGTACGATTGTTTTGTGCATGAAGTTCTTACTTGGCCTTCGGTCCTTGCACTTAAACGTCATTTAAAATAATATTGATGTGACTTGTTTACAATTTCAGAGTGCGTTCGAATCATTGTGTCATTCGACTCACTTGTACGGAAGACGTTTGGTGCTGGAGTGGGCAGATCAGACGGATGAAAATGAAGATGTGACCACACTGAGGAAAAGGACCGCTGAAAAGTTCAATGCGAGAATGCCTGGAGGGAAAAAGTCAAGAAAAGGTGCTGTGGACGTTGAAATGTTTGTTGACGGCGATAAATAAATATCTTTATTACAGTTCTGAAGTCTTTTTTACGAGATACTTTAGTATTATCTTTCTATTTAATTTACCTGAAACCTCTTTTACCAGCCTATGATTTGTAATGACGCTTTCGCATTGATGTTTTTGTTTTCGATCCTACCTCTCCTTGCACAGTTTCGATAGTATCGGATGAGAGATGAGTGCAGATGGCACTATTATTAAGGTACCCGCAGACGGTCTATTAATGCCCATATTTATGTATTGCTTCATAGTTATAGATATCAAACTAATTTTCATATCAAATAACGTCATGCTTCTCGGCGGAACCACTTTTGATTTAACTAGTATAAGTTACTCAAAAAAATCTTTTCAACACACTTGCTCAAAACGACGTTTTTATTCCACCGATTTTTGGCTCATAATCATAGATATTAAACACGCGTGCTTTTTCATTATATTATTGCACTAGTGCTTTTAGTTTATTAACCCGACCAATTTACATTTGTACCCTAGTACCAAGTCGTAAGTAAGAAGAAGAAGCAATTTAATTGCGAAAAATAACAGTATCTACATATTTATTTCAATAAATGGTAAATCCAGATTTATTACTAAAAAATTGCTCAAATTCATTTACGATTTCTGTGATTTGTGTTTTAAACACGAATTATTAGATTTTTAATCTTGGCTTTTGGCGAACTAGTTCGCGCCTAAGCCTTGCGCGCGCATCGGTATCGCGGCAAGAAAAAAAAAACAACGCGCCATTTTTTAACCGACTTCAAAAAAGGAGGAGGTTATCAATTCGACTGTATGTTTTTTTTTTTTTGTATGTTTGTTACCTCATATCTCAGTCGTTTGTCGACCGAATCGAAAAAAAATTTCGCCTACTTAGAGGGTGTACCTTCTAGTTGGTCCCATTTTTTTCATTTTGGGATCTGATGATGGGATCTTGGTGTAATCGAGGGAAACCCTCAAATTTTAAAGGCACGTATAGTGTTTCTTTACTAGAATCTTTATATTGACGTGTTGTTACGTCTGATAGTCAACATCTTGTGGGGCTGAGCTGATGGTGGAACTCCTTAACGCTTAGGAGTTCAGTAATTATAATGAAATAACTTATAATAGGTAATTTGTAGCTTCTTAAAAAATAGAATCATAAGGTGCACCTCCCCTCCCCCCCCCTCTTATATAATCACTAAAAATGAAGAAATAAAATAAACTTAAAAAAAAAGTAAAAACCGACTTCAAAACCAAAATGCACTAAAAAGTCTTAAATAAACTCTTCACCATTGAAAGGAAAGGAATCCGTTTTAGGCAAACAATTTCTTTTTGGAGTCGGTGCCATCACTTTGACCATCAAGCATCAACTATCACAGCACCGAATCCAAAAAGAAATTGTTTGCCTAAAACGGATTCCTTTCCTTTCAATGGTGAAGAGTTTATTTAAGACTTTTTAGTGCATTTTGGTTTTGAAGTCGGTTTTTACTTTTTTTTTAAGTTTATTTTCGTAAATAATAATTGTCGGCTGTGACGAAGTTTGGATTAATTATGAAGTTTAATATTAATGAAAATATCTACTTCAAGTGAAGAAAATGAAGAAAACCTATTATTAACTCCGCCGGACATACGTAACAAGGCGAAAAACGCGTGCGAAAGTCTTTGCCATCAAAATCGAGTGAAATGTATTTTTACTGTTTTAATAATTAAAAACTTAAGTAAATGAAGAGTCTTGTTTTTTCCTCGCAAGTGTGTTGAAAAACGTCGTATGAAACACGTGTGCCTGTGACCATTATATACGCGGCTTTCTTATGGCGCACTCGCTTTCGCTCGTGCGCACACAATATCGCCTTGTATATAATGGTCAACTTAGCACACTTGTATCATAATGTACTATTAAAATTCTAGTACTATTTAAAATATTTGATTATACTATGCATAGCAATACATATAGCGTGGTGGTTTCGCTGAAAGGATACTCTAACACACTATACTTTTAATAACAAAATACGACAGTACATGACATATATACACTTAAAAAAAGGGGTAGAATTTTTTTACACATTTTATTTTATAAGTTTTTTGGAGTGACTTATACTAGTTAAACCAAAAGTGGTTCCGCCGGAAAGCATGACGTGCCAAATACCTTCTTAATCAGTCCTCTTGTAGTCTCCTTACATTACTTCTAAATGTGAGTGGTGTCTGTCTGTTTTGGTACAGATTATTTTTGAGTCCCGGAATAGAACATAGAATAGTTTAATCTTAGAAATCTATGCAAGGGAGATGAAAGTTTGTGTGGAAAATCTGATATTTGCGCAGGCGAAATATTAATGATCGAATTAACTGAAACAAGTATCTACCCTAAATACCCTAATTCACGCAATTAACATGTTTTTTTCCTGCTGTAGTGATGGATCCCTAACCATCTTTTCGTTTCAAAATCCAAACAATGTTTGTTTGGAAGATTGTTGCATTTGTTGATTTTTTGTAATAAAGCACAGGATGTTTATTTCGCGCTATTGTGACAAACCAAATCCAAACTGCATTTGTGCAACTTAGTAAAGGAAGTGGCATAATGGAAAAAAACTGTATTCATCCATTTTTAATATTTCATACATAACTTTATGACATTGTAATTTTATTAATAAGCTGGATGGCATACAGAGTTACATTATTTCGTCTATTATGTTTGATTGTCGTGTTTGCATGACAATTCACTCATGTAATTAATTTAATTATAATATTAAATTTGACATCTATTAATATTTACAATAAACTAAAACATTAATTTATGGAATTACAACTATACCTTATTAAAACAATCGTTTTAAAGACTCCATTCAGAACCCTGGGAGGAAATTATCTGTTTATACAAGAACCATTATTCATTAAACAGCAAGCTTTGACAATTTAAAATATAGAATTTTGTACGTGGATATCATATATTGACAATATCTGATGTACAGTTTTTACTACAATTCTATTGAATATTTACATGTTACACAATACATATTTATTTTATTAAGACCACCTTACTAAGAAACTTTAAAATCTCTTTGTTGATTTTATAAATAAAACAATATGAATATTAATTAAGATTACTATTAGAACACATCTATTCAAAAATACGTAACAATATGAAATCATAAATTTAACTCAGAGCATCCACACACCACATATTATTGCTACACTATTGCATACAATCTTAAAATTCTCTACATAATACATTAACCAAAGACTTATTATAACCATATGTCTGTCACAATAAGATCACATTGTATTAAGCCAATCTCAGGAGCTATGCCTTTCTTGATAATAGATTCAAACCTGCATTTAACATATTTTAAAATGAAGTCAATTATATCTATAGGTAATAGTTTGCAAAAATTTGTTTAAAATATAATAACAGAATGATAAACAGAAGAAGCCATGGGCAAGAAAACTGACTCCAAACAAATTAACTTGATCAATGACTGTTTTAAATTCTTAGTTTTTTTATATATTTAGGAATGTAATTACATTAAGAAATAGTTTTACTTTTGTAATATTTGTCATTATGATGATAAGAGAAAACAAGAAAATCATCAAAAGTTCCATCATATTATTACATCCAAAATAAGCATGTAGGCAAATTAGAAATATTTTTTAAATAAAAAATATTAAATAAAAGTTCCATTACTTTATGTTATAAATAAGAAGACCTTAATATTCAGTTTCCTTTTTCAATCAATCTTTACAGTTGAATATATTTTTCTGACAAATATGCTTGTGCCCAAGTAACCCACAGTTCCACATATTATTCCAAGTGCCAAACTGAATAAAGCCATATAGCCAAAGTAGAAAGTGGTTTGGAATAACCCATACATCTTGGTTTTAAACACAAAGTAATAGAAGGAGTATAGGTAAACATACAGAGCTGTACTACCTGCTGAAAGGAAGCTGGTCCACTGCCAACGGTAATCTTCAGCATTAAGCAAGAAATAAGTGCAGACAATTGTGACACATACAGTTACTATCATTAAAATCAAGAAAACCAACAACATAAATCCATATACATAATAGATCTTATAAGCCCAGAAGGAGGTGAAGATGAAATACATCTCAATGAAAATTGAACCAAATGGCAGAATTCCTCCCATTATAATAATAACAAAGGGTTCCATAAACCACTTCTTCTCAGGTATTGGCCTTGGAACTGCATTTATACGACATGGATAGTCAGGCTGACCAGCTAAATTACGACCTAGCACAGTACCTACAAGGGTCAAAGGCAAAATAACAAATGTACAGATTGACATAACAGCAATCATACTTCCAAAAGGAATTGCCCTAGATGTGTGGAAATACATGGCAATGAAGTTAATGAAAAATGCTGTGCCACATACTAAAACAGGTAAGAGGAATGCTGAAAGCAACATTTGCTTAATCCATAGTTTACCTCCCATTCTAGCATACAAAGATCCACCAAAGTATCCATTAACAGGAGAAGTAGCAGCATAAATAAATATGGCAGTGGATAGTAAAGAACCTCTCTCAGTATAGAGCTCTCCAAATATTGTGAAAATTATGACGGCCAAAGTGACAACAGTCAACTGATAGCCAGAACCTACAAGAGCGGAAAATAGTGCCAGGTGTGGTACAGGTCTAAACACATCACCATGAACTTGTTTCCATCCATATTCATCGCCAAGATCTTTTTCTAAATCATCAAGATCATCATCTTTTGAATATCTGGCATAATCTTTGCGTAGTGTTCTCATAAGAATCATAGACACAAGGCCAACTAAGAATATAACCATCATAAAACTGTTAAAAATGCTGAACCAATGTATCCTGTGTTGGAAAAAGTTGGGATCTAAATATTTATCAAAACGATCTTCAAAGCGAATACCACTCTTTATCCAGTTTATTTCATATGTAAATGGTATCTTGGCATCAGGTGTTAGTCGTTCCTTGTTTTCAGCAGTCAGATTTACTTCTACAATTCTATTACCATTGTACCCAATGTCGAATTTCTTATGAGTCCAAATATAATACTGATCTCCATCAAGTTCGCCAACTATTCCCCAAATAGGAAGGTCATCAATATACATTTGGTACCAGTAGTGGTTCTTTACGGCGTATACTAGAGCCTTGTATGATTGCTCGTTCAGTTCGATTGCACAGAATTGTTGCGCCGGTACATTATCCTTGAATGTGATGTCGAGGCCGCTAAACTCGAGCTCTACACCCTGCAAAGCTTCAGACAGCGTTTCATGGTAGTGTCCAATAGTTACCTTTGTTCCAACGCAGAATGGTAGCGAAAAATATGCATACGTCTCTTGTCGATTGTGATATGGGCCGACGGTATTCATCCATAGCACCACTTGCTCTCCGTCTTTATACATATGCGTATGTTCGTCACATCTTGCTATAGTCCACAAAGTCAGTAATAAATAGAGAAACTTCATTTTTATGTAGCTACTCAATAAATAATGCTAATGTTTTAGAAAATAAACATAACACGTATGTAAAACGCCGAAGTCGGACATTTATTGTGAATGTTGCCACTCGGGCACTATCTTACGTCAAAAATGACAAATGGTGTGCAAATAGTAGATTTAGTAGTTTTTTGAAACTTAATGTCAGACCGCCCACTAATATTGTTAGAGGTCGTAAGATAGGAGGTAGGAGTATTGTTTTTGCCTATCTATGTTTGAAAAATACAGCTTACTCGAGAGTGAAATCTGTCGTGGAGTTTTGCGCGGGAAAGACAGACTTTTTTCTTCGTTTTAGCTTTAGTTTTTAATGTTTTTATCGAGTCAATTATTGTGATTTTGTGGTGGAATTGTCATAATAATTTGTGCTTTTGAAGAAAACAATGCAATCCAAGTATGGAATAAAGTGAAGCGAGCTCAGATCGCGCCATCTTACCCGAATCGCTGTTGCTGCGCTGAGCTTCCTTGTTGAGCATTGATATGCGAATATCCTTGCACTTCAATGAGGTTAGTTTGTGTTAGTTTTAGTTATAGGTGTTAAAAAGTGAAAATTCACGGCAGAATTGTCTGTATGGCGTAGAGCCAAAAACGTTAAACTTGTATTTAAAAACTGTCGTGAATGAATGTTATGTATCACTGATCATGTAATATGTATGTCGACGAGTTTTGCGTGGGAAACGAAAAAGGAAGGACGGACCTTATTTCTTCGTTTTAGTAATTCGTTTCTTCGGGTCAATTATTGTGACTGTGTGGTGAAAAAGTTAGGCTAGTTTAGTGTTAGTTTCGGTTATGTGATATAAATAAAAAAACACACTAAAGAATAGTCTGTATGGCGCAGAGCCGAAGACGTAAAACGTAGTATATTTAAAAAAAAGTTATGTCAGTCAATTATGTTTTTGTTCCTTCCTCCACCTGTAACCTAAAAAGTTGATTTTGAAAAGAAAGAAATTTAAAATGGATTTAGATTTGCCTAGTTGTATTCAAGCAAAGTTTAAATCCGATACTGGTGAAGAAATTGGTAATACCTTGGACTTACCTTTAAACATAACCAAGGACCAACTTCAACTAATCTGTAATGCACTTCTTCAAGAGGTTAGTATTCCTGCTTATTATATTAAGAATAAAATTCTATTTTTCAGTGATTACTACATAATATTATTTTCAGGAAGATAAACCATTTTTATTCTTTGTCAAAGATGTGGAAATAACTTCCAGCCTAAGAGATGCTCTTGACATCAAATGTTTAAACTCTGAAGAAGTTGTTGATATAATTTACCAACAACAAGCTGTGTTCAGGGTTCGGCCAGTAACGAGATGTACTAGGTATGTAAACTGTCCTATGTTAGTAATATCTGCCCTATGTTAATAGACCCTGTGACAAATGAAAGACATCCTTATAGCGGAATAGGAAGTGAAGCTTTTATTCTTCTTTCATATAAAGAATACTTAGTTTATGTACTAACAGTTTTAACCACTAAGTATCTATATGTTACATCTCCCCTTTTCAGTACTCCCTACCAACTTTACATAAACCTAGTTGGTTTTCTTATCACTCTACCGTACCTACTTACTCTATCATCATCACTCCTACCGTCTAAACAGTTTCTGACAATAGACTGACCACTCTGACCGACCAACGGACCCTGAGTTACAACCTCTTGACTTGACTGACTTGTAGGTTTTGCAACAACTTGCTCATAAGTGTGTGACGTACAAGGTTTCTCAACAAACTGATTTTGACTGTGTATAATATGCCTTTCATTTCTCCTAACAACGTTTCCCTCTTCTTTTTTAACCCAAAAAGATCTTTCACCTTCTTGCCTCACTACTTGCCCTGGATACCACACCCTATCCGGCCTGTTCTGTATCCTAACGTTGTCCCCTTTTTGGAACGAACTCCGAGTAACTGCATTTTTATTGTAACGCTCCCTAGCTCTATCCCTGTTTTCAATCATCTGTTCATACACATCATTAAGTAACTTAGGCTTTAAATATGCTTCTGTACATGGCAAGTTAGTTCTTAATGCTCTTGACATTAGTAATTCTGCGGGACTATATTTTAAACCTGCTACTGGACTTGATCTATAACTTAACAAAGCTAAGTTTATATCACTGTTTTCCTCATAACATTTCCTCATCATTTTTTTTACAACTCCTACTGCTTTTTCACTCAACCCATTTGATTGTGGGTACCTAGGGCTAGATGTTATCAGTTCTATATCAAAGTTATTAGCAAACTGCCTAAACTCAAGACTGCTGAAGGGCATATTATCACTTACAATGTATTTAGGTATTCCATGCATGGCAAAAATTACCTTTAACTTACCAATTATTGCTTGAGCAGTCTTATTGATTAATATTTTAACAT
The DNA here is from genome assembly GCA_963924145.1 of Pyrausta purpuralis. Taxonomy (NCBI): domain Eukaryota; kingdom Metazoa; phylum Arthropoda; class Insecta; order Lepidoptera; family Crambidae; genus Pyrausta; species Pyrausta purpuralis. The sequence continues at coordinate 10,962,548 of OZ001651.1, forward strand.
CAATCCACTTTGAATAATAGTCTATTACTACTAAGTAATCTCTATTTCCAAACGTGCAAATATCCATTCCAATTTTAAAATATGGTATATTAGGTATATCATGAGATATTAGAGTCTGTTTAGCATTTGAATTTCTATACTTTTCACATAAGCTGCATGACAAAACATATTTCTCAATATCTCTTGACATACCCAGCCAAAACATAATCTTCTTAGCATTAACCTTACACTTCACTATACCTACGTGACCCTGATGTAAAGATTTCAAGATTTCGTTCTGCATACTTTTTGGTACAACTACTCTGTCTTGATAATACAAAACTCCATTTTTAACATGCAAATCATCTTTCAACTTAAAGTATTGCTTTAAACTAGCGTTTAATATATCTTTTTCACTTTTTGGGAACCCTTTATTATACCACTCAATCACTTTATGCAAATCGTCATCAAGTGAAGTTACACTTCTGAACTGTTCTAATCTTTTATCAGAAATAGCTAACCTGGACTCAAAACTATGTACTAACTCCTGTAAACTAGGTTCTACCTTTACATTATCCCTTTGAAAATTTCTAGACAAGTAATCAGCAACAAACATTTTGGAACCCGGAACATATTGAACATCCAAATCATACTTCAAAAGTTTCAACACCATCCTCTGCAACCTAGCACTTATTTTATTTATATCCTTATTAACAATGGCTATAAGGGGCTTGTGATCAGTCTGTACAACAATTTTTCTACCATATACAAACTGATGATACTTTTCTAACGATGCACATATAGCAAACAACTCTTTTTCAATAGGTGCCCATCTTTTTTGACATTCAGTGTATGCTCTAGAATAAAATGAAATAGGCTTATTATTTTGTAACAAACATGCACCTAGACCATCCTTTGAGCTGTCAGTTTGTAACACCACTGTTCCTTTCTTAGTAAGTATCCCTAAAGTAGGGGCACTACTTAACTTACTTTTAAGCAACTGAAACGCTTTCTGCTGTTCTACTCCCCAAACAAAATGATTCTCTTTCCTTAACAATTGTCGCAATGGCTCTGTATTTTTGGAATACTCTGGTACAAATTTGCTCAGATAATTAGTCATTCCTAAAAACTTTTGTAATTCTTTAACATTAGTTGGTTCACTTAACTCAGTTATTGACTTAATATGTCCTGGATCAACTTTTATACCCTCCTTAGACACTATCAGCCCTACATACTTTACATGGTCTAACTTGAACTGAAACTTCTCTTTGTTGAACTTCACATTATACTCTCTGGCTCTCTGTATGACTTTATTTAAAATTTGATCATGATCCAAGCTATTCTTACCTCCGACGATCACATCATCATAAAAAACATACACACCTTCGATATCACCAAAAATTTTCATATTAACTTTTTGCATAACCTCTGGAGCTGAACAAATTCCGAATGGCATCCTAAGAAATCTGTACCTTGAAAATGGTGTACTAAATGTGCAGCACATTTCTTTATCCTCAAGCTCGATCTGAAAAAAACCATCTTTTAGGTCCAAAACAGAGAAAACTTCTTTGCCTGCTAAGCCGTTATAAAGTTCCTCCGGACAAGGTATGTAAAACCGTTCTCTCTTAACACAATTATTCAACTCCTTCGGATCTAAGCAAAGTCTTAAAGACTTGTCTGGTTTTTCAACAATAACTAAGTTGTTACACCATGATGTGGGTTGACTAACTTTCTCTATGTAACCTGCTTTTTCATATTTATCTAAAGTTGTTTTGAGTCTTTCTTTAATTGAATCTGGAACTCTCCTCACTGGTTTCACTACTGGTTCTGAACTATCCTTCAACTGTATCTTGTAGGTACCTATTTTGCCTAAACCTTCAAACACATCTTTGTTATGAGCTACGAATTCTTCTTTTTCTTTTTGAACACTTTGTAAACTATCTAACTTCTTTACTAAGTCATGTTTAATACAATCTGACAGCCCCAAAACAGGTTGTACTGCCAAGTCAATAACATTAAAACACACCCTGGTACTTTTGTTTTTGACAACACAGTTTAAATTGACCCTACCTACAGGCTTAATATGTTCCCCATTATAAGCTACTAAAACTGAACTGCAAACCTGCAAGTGCGCATTAGGACAAATTCTTTTTAAAATACCTAAAGGCAACGTGTTACATTCCGCTCCTGTGTCTAACTTGAAGTTAATTTTCGTTCCTTCAACTTCTATTTCTTCCTTCCATTGGACTTTTTCTAAACTATCAATGCTACTCAATCCATCTAAGTGAAACTCAACTTCTTCCTCTTCTTGTTTTTCATCCAGCACATTGCAGCCTACTTTCTGATTCCTCCATGAGTTAGTCTTACTCTTTTCTTTAACGTCTTGTCTCCTGATACTCCTGCACATAGCTGCAAAGTGATTGTATCTACCGCAGTTAGCACATTTCTTTCCATAGGCAAAACATTTTCTTTCTTCATGACCTCTTCCACACCTAGTGCATTGACTATAGTAAGATTTTTTCAACATATCTACGTTTGCTTTCTCTTCTACTGTTTTCATATTGTTTTTTCCTGCTTCCGAGCTCCTACAAATCTGACAAGCTCTTTCAAACGTTAAATTCTCTTCCCTGAGTAATACTTCCTTCACTCCCAAGTCTCTTACTCCTAAAATCATTATCATAGCCTCCATTCTGTCCTTTACAGTTTCAAACTTGCAACCGACACTTTCTTTTTTTATCTTAGTAATGAACTTTTCTATTTCCTCTCCTTCTTCTTGTTTCAAATTTAAGAAATTGTAAGTCTTCATTATTATAGATTTTCGAGGTTCTGTGTACTCATCAAAGTGAGTCAACAATTCACTAAGAGTTTTAGGTTTCTCCGGCATAGTTTGGTACACATCTAAAGCATCCTCACCGGCACAATTGAGAAAAATGGCAATTTTTCTCTCTTCTTCCGTCTCCTTACCAAATCCAGCCGCCATTAGGTAAAACGAAAATTGCATTTTAAATCGTTCCCAGTTACAATCTTTTCCTGTCAGAACTAGCCCTCTTGGAGGCACCATCATTGTGGATGTTTCCATTATTTTATTACGCGTTTAATATCCATATAAATTAAATTTTCTTCTGACACCATGTGACAAATGAAAGACATCCTTATAGCGGAATAGGAAGTGAAGCTTTTATTCTTCTTTCATATAAAGAATACTTAGTTTATGTACTAACAGTTTTAACCACTAAGTATCTATATGTTACAGACCCTACAAACAAACCAATGAGTAGCAGTTGCTATAGTAATTTATTTCTAATATTTCAGTTCAATACCTGGGCATGCTGAAGCTGTTATATCAACTAGCTTTAGCCCTTCTGGAAAACAGCTAGCTAGCGGATCTGGTGATACTACTGTGAGGTTCTGGGATTTACATACACAAACACCTCTTCATGTCTGCAAAGGTAACTTGAATGATTGCTTGTAAGGTGTGTTATTTATATATACTTCTGCTGGTTCTGTCTTGTTTTGATTCATCTTATATTTTTACACTGTCATGCAGGACACTCAAACTGGGTATTGTGCATCAGTTGGGCTCCTGATGGATCAAAATTAGCATCAGCATGCAAACAAGGCAGACTAATAATATGGGACCCCCTAACTGGTAATCAATTAGGAAAAACCATGATGGGGCATAAACAGTGGATAACAGCATTAGCATGGGAACCTTATCACAGGTTAGATTTTTGAAAAATATGTAAGATAAATTATGTGCTTATAAAATTTAAATTTATTTAATACTGTATTATTATTTCAGAAACCCAGAATGCAGAAAATTGGCGAGTTCATCAAAAGATGGTGATGTAAGGATATGGGATACAGTCACATGTCTAACTATTTTAAGCCTCACTGGCCACTCTAAGGCAGTCACATCTGTTAAGTGGGGTGGTACTGGACTCATCTACACATCTTCACAAGACAGAACAATAAAAGTTAGTAATCTATTGCTGAATTTCTTTGTCCTTGTATTCTTTTGGAGCATAGTATTGTTTTTTATTAATTAAGGGTCCCGACCTTTTGATTTAAACTTGACTGTTGCTAAAGGTTTGGAGAGCTGAAGATGGAGTGCTTTGCAGAACATTAGAAGGACATGCTCATTGGGTCAATACATTAGCTTTAAGTACAGATTATGTACTCCGCACTGGACCATTCCACCCTGTTACAGATAAACATAAGATCACTGAAGACAGTTAGTATAATTAACTTTACTTTGATAGACATTAAACATTGATTATGCATTGGGTTTTAAAATATATTTCTTGTATTTAGAAAATGTTCTCAAGAGCCGTGCACACGAAAGGTATCAGGAAGTCTGTCCTCAAGGAGCAGAACGATTGGTGTCAGGCTCAGATGACTTCACTCTATTTTTATGGCTGCCTGAAAAGGAGAAACGGCCATTAGCTCGAATGACAGGCCATCAACAGCTGGTTAATGATGTTAAATTTTCACCAGATACTAGGTATATATCGCCTATTAATAGCTGTTTATTACATTGTGTGTGCTTTTTATACTTTATTTATATTCATCATTTGTTTGATTTAGATTAGTAGCATCTGCATCTTTTGATAAATCAGTGAAATTGTGGGATGCTGCAACAGGGAAGTTCATCACCACATTAAGAGGACATGTCCAAGCTGTTTACACAGTCGCTTGGTCAGCAGACTCTCGACTTTTACTGAGCTCAAGTGCTGACTCTACTTTGAAAGGTATGTTGTTTTAATTTTACTTTTACTTACATTGTGTTATACAGGGTGTTGATTTCAATCCGAGCGGTATTTATATAAAACAATGTATGATCCCATATAGAACAGGTATGTGGAACCAAATATTACAAAATAATTAAACTGAAATTTTAAGCGATTATTTTTTATGAAACCCTTAATGCGTTGTGGCGTCAGACTGCATTATGTTTACACTGTAATCGTAGCGGGCGCGAATCGCGTAGTACGCGACAAGTAGGTACTAACTAGCGGTCAGTGCTGATTTATCTTTATCTGCCGGGTACGTTATGCCCGAGTGTGTATGTTGCTATTTTTACCGACTTTAAGAATAAGCGATTTCACGTGTTTGGATTAGTTGATTCCAAATTTCCCTTCCTACTTTAATCGGGCTTAGGACCGACAAACATACCTAAAACTCATCTGTAACAAATCAAATTACCTAATCTTGATAAAACTCACTGAAATTCGGCAATCCATTAGAAATTCTGAAACTTTAACCCGAAACACTTAAATTTGAATCAATTAATGGCGCACTGTTTTTCATTAATTTGAGCAATCAATCGAGAATCTATCGAACCTCAAACTCTAAATTGGACGTAGTTACGCAAAAAGGATCCAACCCACAGCAAGTAACTTTTGAGTAATTTACGTTTAAAGTGTAGCATTGTTTTTTTCATTGATTCTCTAAGCTGTCAAACTGTTTTTTAATCTTTATTATTTCTATTTATATTCTACTTTTGGTTTGTGATAAAGATAATTGATATTAGTTATTTATTCCTTTAATATTAACAAAAACATTGGGTTGGATCCTTTTTGCTAAATAATGTTTTCTATAACAAAGCGTACAAATGGTATTTAACAATAGAGATCCAATTGACTTAATTTAAATAATTATTGTAGCTAAATGGTTATAAATATTAATACAGAACCTAAAATATACTTTATAAACTAAGGTCGAAGTAGTTGCTTTAATAAGAATATTTTTTTCTTTATTTAAAAATGAAATTTTATGAAAATTTGAGAAGTATCCTAACTAAACTAATTACGTATTTCGTACATTATATCAGTCTTTCTTTTATCGAAACATTGTAATTCTTACTTAATCATTATTTTTCTTTCTTTCTATTTTTATTTAAATATTAGTATTATTCATAACACAACTTTTTTTTGGAAAATGGGACTTTTTGACTGTGTGACAAATGTTTCACTTTCTCACATCAGTTTTTCAAAAATTAAATATTTATTATTTTATTTTATTAGGTTATTTATTTATTAGGTTATTAATAACGTAATCAATGACTTTTATTATTGCTTTTTGATGAAAGAAACCCAGTCGTTTAAAATAAGACTACAAAAAAAGACTAAAAATTAGGACGTTAGTTGTAGTCTTAATGACGACTCAGTTAGTTAATGTATGAGACTAATAGACTTAAATGACTTAAACGAGTGAAACGACTTAAATGCCTTAAACGACTAAAAGGTCTTGAAAGTCTCAGTGAGTGCTGAGCGTTTTACGTTAAAAGACTGGAACCAATAAGGCCAGTCTTATGACTTAAGGTTGAGGACTAAAAAAGGAGGAGAGTTTTTATTAAAAGCCTTATAAGCCAGAGTCTCTTTCATCATTACACTACAGACATTAATTGAAGCACAATTTACAACAAAATTGCGGTGATTTCATTGAATATTAATGTTCTACAAAAATATCTATAAATGATGTTTAATTCACGTAAATTTCATTTTTTTTATAATAGTGGGTAGATTAATGGAGAGATTAAAACGTAAATTCGGTTTTTTTATCTTGACGAAAATTTTCTTGTTGACGAAAAACATACCGTAATTTCACAAATCATTGTTTATTATCATTTTATCAAAAAAATAGATTACAGTTTCTTTATGACCATCTGCATTTCGGCAACTAAACCGGTAAGGTAACTGGTGGTAGACAATAAAGCAAAAAACAAAAGAATGTAACCCAACGCAGTACTTATTTTTTTAATTACTTTGGTTTTAAGTATTATCGCTTTAACGTATTTTGCTTATAAAATTGGTAGGTACATTTGCGACCGTGTAACTATTACCAATCATAAAAAAAAGTTAATTGCTGGCATAATGTAAATAAATGACATCAAAGTGAAGAAAAATCGTTTTTGTGCTTTAAATCTTTCAACGTTTATTTTTATACTACACAATTTGAAAAGAACATAAAGTCATAAAAAGTCATAAAAGTCATTTATTTATGCAAATAGGCCCATTGAGGACACTTTTACACGTCCCAATATAAACCCTACCACAGCTTCGGGACAATTTTGGGCTAGTGCTGAGAAGAAGCTGCGCAACAAACTCAGTCACTATTGTCAATGCCTCTTTTCAAAAGGTTTACAATGTTTGTAGTATTCATGCAAGTCCATACATTATTATCTTTCAAATAATCATCTACTTTATAATACCCTTTCGTCATAAGGGTTTCTTTAATGACAGTTTTAAATTTATTGATCGGTAAGTTTACAATGTGTTCTGGTAGTTTATTAAAAAATTTAATACATTTCCCTATGAAAGAATTACCAACCTTTCGAAGCCTTAATTGTGGAATAGCAAGCTTATTTTTATTCCTAGTATTATAATTGTGTATATCACTTTTTTTCCTGAATGAATGTAAATTTTTGCGGACATACATTAAATTTTCATAAATATACTGAGAGGCTACAGTTAATATTCTAATTTCTTTAAACACCTCTCGTAGGGAATCTTGAGGTTTTAGATTATAAATAGCTCGCACGGCTCTTTTTTGTAATACAAAAATTGATTCTATATCAGCAGCCGAGCCCCACAGTAAAATACCGTAGGACATCAAGCTATGGAAATAACTAAAATAAACTAACCTAGCTGTTTCTATATCAGTCAAACGTCTAATCTTTCTTACAGCAAAAGCAGCTGAGCTTAGTTTCCCTGACAAGGCCTCTATTTAGAACAGTTAAAGCCACGAGTACTGGAATACTACTAATAATAAAAGTGCTGTTACTCAAATCCACAAATTCCCTCGGAACTGAAAAATTTGCCCACACCAAACCATCAGATTAGGTAGATAAACAGAAAAGCAGTCAAATTTTCCACACTAGTGTGGTAAATCGGAATAACCCAAATTACGGAATAACCATGCTGTCAAACTTTTACGTTTCACAAACGATTCACAAATGCCAACAATTTTAAAAGCAATTGACGGCATTGAACTGAAACCAAATAGTTTATATATTTTTTAAAATAAAGTTTGCATTTTAATTCGTTATATTCAGGTGTGATTTAATTAAACATAAATATTTATTGTGAGAAATAAATCTCTGAATCGTTTTTGTAAAAACATAAGGCAAATTCTGAATTTCTATAAAATTATCTGAGCCAAGTGGATCGTTTTTGATCAAATAATGCTGTCATTATTGACTTATACCCTAAAAAGGCTTTAATTAAGCAGAATGGTTACTTTAAGTGACTGTAACATATCTTTATTACTTGAATATCATTTTCTTAATAAGGATTCAAATGGCATGGGTCGTTTTTGATAAAAGAAAAATATCTAAATTTACTTTAAATATATTTTTTTAGAAGGATCCAAGTGGCATGGATCATTTTTGAGGAATGAAATATATCTTCATCATTTTGAATATCTATTTCTCCAGAAGGATCCAAGTGGCTTGGATCATTTTTGATGAAAGAAATATGTCTTCATCACTTTGAATATCTATTTCTCTAAAAGGATCCAAGTGGCATGGATCTTTTTAGATGAATGAAATTTGTCTTCATTACTTGGAATATCAATTTCGCAATAAGGATCCAAGGAGCTTGGAGCATTACTGAGATTTAAAAAAATACACTCTCCATACATGTGGGATGGTACCTCACGCGGACAAAAATGTCAAAATGTCAGATTTTTACTGGAATCTTTTTGCTACTTGAAAGAATGTACTTTGACGACTGCTTTGGTATATTTATGTCAGTTTTGCATTTTTTGTGGGTTGGATCCTTTTTGCGTAACTACGTCCAATTACTACTACGAATTGAATCTTAGTCTAGGCTAACTAAAGTCATCTGTACTGTACTGTAACTTAAACACAATTTGAGCCTTCAGGTGGGAATTGGCTTGGCTAATCTTTTGAAAATCAAAAGAAGTTTTAATGGTTTATGAATTTTTTTGTTATTATTACTTAATGAGCAAAAGTCATGTAGGTAAGTATATCATTTTAAATAACTTCGGGAGTTCAAACGGAAATCGAACCCTGAGCTTTTGTCTAGATTTATGCTAAACCGTTTCAAAATAAAAAAGTACCAAGATTATTAAATGACGCGAGTCTAAAGTACTTTTGGCGTAGTTAAAAATTTGGAATCAACTTATTTACATCGATTTATCTTTACATCTAGTTTTTTGTACATTTTTATTTACACTAACCTCAATAAATGATCGAAGTGTCCACCAGACTGAGCAATACACAGTCTGGCACGGCGTCTGGTGTTCCCTTTTAAACTCGTACCTACCGCCATGCAGTTTGGAGGGTCGACTCCCAACCTAAACACAGATGATTCACATAAAGTAAACATGCGCGCTAAGCGTAGGAGGGAAGATGATTATCTAACTGATTTCGCGAATTTTAAGGAAGAAATGAGGCACATGATGACTTCTATCTTGGCGGAACAAACCAGGGAACTTAAAACCATCAGTCCGACACTTAAAGACATACAAAAAACGAATGAGAATATTCAAGAATCCATTGCCTTCCTGACAGCACAAAACGAAGATCTTAAAAAGCATATAACCAAGCTTGAGGGACAAGCGAAAGAAGACAGGAAATATATTACGATTCTCGAGGATAGAGTCGAAGATTTGCAAAGAAGCAGTCGGAAAGCTAATTTTGAGATAAAAAACGTGCCCAAACGAAACGAAGGAAGATCTCGTAGATATGGTTGTGACACTATCAGGCAACGTTGGATCTCAAATAGATAAAAGTAGCATAAGCGACATATACAGGATTCGTAGCAAGAACGAGGCAACTCAAAATTCACCGATTATCGTGGAGACCTCATCGGTCATTGTTAAAACAAACATGCTGAAAACATGCAAATCCTTCAATATTAAGCATAAGACAAAACTTTGTGCTAAGCATCTAGGCCTTCGAACAAATGAAGATACCCCTATATTCATCAGTGAACAACTGACTGCAAAAGCGTCGCGACTCCATTTCCTAGCTCGCGACTTAGTGAAATCTCGTATGTACAAATTTTGTTGGACTGCATATGGTGTTGTATATGTAAGAAAAGATGAGACCTCTCCAATTATAAAGCTTCATTCAGAGGCACAGGTTCAGCATCTTATGCAGTCTATCTGACTATTCACCAGTGAGTTTTTAAAAAATTGGCATCTTAAAATATTTTCTGCTAAAAGCATGTATTTATATGAACTTTTCTGGTATGGTTACTTGTTAATTGAACTAATGTTTTTACTTGTATATAATATTTTACCTTTATTAAACAACCAAACAAACTTTAACAAATATAATATGTCTTGTATACAGTGTACTTGTTGCATGAGATGTAGTGATAAATATGATTTATTTTGTTATATAACTTTTTCTTTAAAAATCTACAAAATGTGTTTAAAGAAACAGATTCTTCTAAGTAAAAAACAAACACAATTTACACGATCAACGAACACGATATTGCTGGACTACACTCGTCATTTGATAAACAAAAAAAAAGTTATACTTTTTACACACGAAACAAGGCCCATAAACACAGTGCGAACTGAACTGATGCACAGTTTTCTGCGCACAACCTGTTTATGCGCACAACTAACGAAGGCTGACTATGCTCTACACATGTTTACTATACTTTTGCTAAAACTAGTGTACTTTACTAAACTTAACTATGGATGAAAGGACACAGACTTTAAATGAGCTTGATAATACAAACATAGCTAAATCTGTCGAGTGTGACTGGAATGATCTTACGAAGCATATAATTATTTACAAAACAGACCTTAACATTATTTCACAGAACATCAGAAGCATTTATTGTAATTTTGATAATCTGCTAATAAATTTGTCATCCCTATCTATTGAAGTTGATATAATAATACTGACCGAATGTCGACTTCATCCTGATAAGCCTATCCCTATATTTAATAACTATCACTCCTACAGAACTACTCGTCAACTAAACCAGAATGATGGAGTGGTCGTCTATATAAAGGATACATTAACATCGAACGTATCTGAACTAAATCTTACACATGCTTCTGGTCTGCAAATAGACATAGCCGACATTTCCATATTAGGTATCTATCGCTCTCCGTCAAACCACTCTGCAGAACCTTTCATTAATTCACTGTCAAGACATCTAGTTACCTTAAGCCCTCACAAAAATATTATAATTGCAGGTGACATCAACATAAATATAACACCCATTGATAACGAGCAACCGTACGAGTTTAAAAACAGGACTTCTTACCTGGACATGTTAACGGCATACGGCATTTTTCCTGGCCACATGCTAAAAACACGAGATAAAAAATGTCTCGACCACTTTATGTTAAAAATCAATAAGAAAAATCTTTCAGCTTTCATTGCTATATTAAATACGTCTATTACCGATCACCTTACAACATTTCTATCATTATCTAAAGTAAAAAAAGCACAATTATCACCCAAATCTTCAACTAGGACCAACTTCGAAGGTGCTCTTAGATATTTACAAGAAAAAGATTTGTCTCGACTACTTTTATGTGACGATAACCCTAATCTTATAACAGACAATCTTATTCAGTGTCTTACCGATTCAATAAAAGCAAATACTATAGTGATAAAAATACCAAAAAGTAAGCGAAAAATAAAACCTTGGATCACAAACGGCATTTTGAAATGTATTAGGAATCGAAATAAGTTACAAAAAGAATTTAGAGATGACCCACTCAATGAAATAAAAAGGATTACCTTCACACGCTACAGAAATTACTGCAACAAGCTAATAAAAAAACTTAAGAGAAAATATGAAAAACAACTTATAGAAATTTCTATCAATAACAATAAAACGCTATGGAAAAATATAAAATCATTAACGTACACAAGCAAAGTAAACAAATTAAATCACGAACTTACCTACCTAAAGACATCCGCCCGCGACTCTGCTAATCATATAAACCATTTTTTTGCAAATATTGGCAATCAGCTTGTTGATGAAATAAAGCAATCTGTAAATAACGATGACATACTTGACTATCTTAACACATTACCTAATCAACAACAATCCTTTGTTTTATTAGACACTGACCATGAAGAGGTAAACAGCATTATAACAAACCTAAAATCAGAAAGCGCCCCAGGATGGGACAACATTTCCACAAGATTCATCAAACACGTTAAAAATGAAATTATCCCAGTTGTAACACATTTGGCTAATGTTTGTTTTAGGATGGGTATATTCCCTGACCAACTGAAGAAATCTATAATCACACCGATTTACAAAGGTGGCGAAAAAGATGACATCAGTAATTATAGGCCTATCTCGGTTCTTCCAGTCTTGGCTAAAATTCTGGAAAAAATACTGAACATGAGATTATTAAACTACCTCGATACAAAGAATATTTTGTCCTCAAATCAATTCGGTTTCAGACGCCAAATATCGACTGAGGACGCAGTTGCCTCCCTAACGAGTCTAATATCACAAAATCTCGATAAAGGGCAAAAATGTCTCTCAGTGTTTATAGACCTAAAGAAGGCGTTTGACACGGTTTCTTATACCATCCTCCTGAAGAAGTTAGAAAAAATTGGCATCAGAGATAAGCAACTTTCGATTTTTGAAGATTACCTATCCAATAGAAAGCAAAAGGTTAAAATAGGAGACTGTACCAGTGAGGACGTTGAGGTGTCGTGTGGCGTACCACAAGGGAGTGTTTTGGGTCCCACCCTGTTCCTCATTTATATAAATGACTTATGTAACTTGACCCTCAACAATGCCAACAATTTTCATATGCTGATGACACTGCAATCGTCTTCACTGGCTCTAGTTGGGCTGAAACAAAAACAATTACAGAAAACGGCTTGAGGAAGGTAGCATTGTGGTTAAAAAATAACCTCCTTACTCTTAATACGGCTAAAACTAATTACATATGTTTCAGCATCTACAATAATTCCCAACCCAATAATGAATTTAATTTAAAAATACATGCATGTGACGGATCTATTGGTTACGAATGTAGCTGTCCCTCAATAAACAAAGTAGAGACCTTGAAATATTTGGGAGTGATGGTAGATCAGAGGCTATCGTGGTACCCCCAGATTGAGATGACTGTGACAAGGATACGCAAATTTAATTGGATTTTTCGAACTCTACGACACATTGTTCCCACAAAGGGGGTTGGTAGCGACGGTACCACCAGAAACCTACTGAATGAAATATACTCTTCTCTCGTCCAGTCTGTAACAACCTACTGTATCTCAGTCTGGGGCGGCGCTCTTAAAACGCGTTTTTTAATCGTGGAGAGAGCTCAAAGAGCATTACTTAAAATAATGTACTTCAAGAAAAGAACATTCTCAACCCAAAGTATCTACCAATTGAGTAAACTGTTATCCGTACGAAAACTTTATATTTTAGATTTAATATTAAAAAAACATAAAGCATTGTCTTACGACCCCCACGTTGAAGGTAAAAGAAGGGCTCGTAGGTTCAAAGTAGCAACCATTCCAAAGGTAAGAACAGAGTTTGCTAGAGCACAACTAGAATTCCGGTCTTCCCACCTGTATAATAAAATAAATAAAAAACTCGACATATATAAAATGTCTACCTCCGAGTGTAGATCTACAGTAAGGAACTGGTTGCAAGAATTGGACTACGCTGAAACTGAGGCTTTGTTCAATTTCCCCACTTAACTGTTAACAAATCTAAAATAGCAGATTGCTTTTTTGCATGATAAAATATTACCGACAAATACAAGTATAACAGACATCCTCACACCAAATACGTATACTTACATACACACTTCACAATATATATTCTTACCACATGCACTCTACACAACACATCCTCACCTTACACATACACACGCCAGCACAAAACTAGACTAGTAGAAATAGAAATCAAAATTAGAGTTAAGTTGAATTGTTAAAAACGATAATATGATGTTGTTAAATTTTATTAGTAAAATATAATTAAGGTTTTAGTTATGCAGAGCGTTGTCTCCTGGCACAGGCAATTTAAACGCCTAAAAGGAGGCTTCGTCATCCAGTTAAAATATGTAAATCTTTGTTAAGAAATAAAGAATTTTGAATTTTGAATTTTGAAACTGTTCAGCACAAAACGATTTTGTCAAACTAACTCGAATGCACTGACTATTCTGTGTCTTAGGTCATTAACGTTTGTTGATTCTTCGGTATACACAATACGTTCACCAAACATCCTATTGCATACAATCGCACCATTTCAACGAGTTCACCGTTAGAATAATTTTGCGTCATTTTCGCAAAACATGTTGCCTATGCGATGTTATTAGCACAATTGAGGTATGAGCGACGGGCGAGAACGAGATAGCGCGGACTGGGCGATAAAAAGAGATAGCCGCTACTTCACCGCACGGCGCTATGGCGGGCGGCGGGAAGCCTGAGCGGCGCTCACGCGCCAAACACAAAGGATTGCGGTGCCTTTGTGCTTTGTAGGTATCGTTCGTTCGCACGCAAGCCGGCGCGGTGTGGTGTCGGGGGCCTACCCTAAAAATCGCTAGGGTCTACTTTGAAAACCGTCATTATTTAATAAAAATAAAAATATTTTTTCAAACTAATTTTTTTTTGTGATTCATGATCAGAACAAGGTACATAATCACCTCTGAAAATTCCGCTCGTATTGAAATCAACACCCTGTATACTAAAATTATACTTGACCCTGTCTTTTTATTATTTTGGTAAATAGTTACATTTATTTTATGATAAACATGTGAAAATCATAGCTTCAATCTCTCAAATTCTCAAAGTAAACTTAGCTTATACAGGGTGGCCCATTTACTGTGGTCCAAAAAAATTTTTTAGCTAGAGGGCATCGAAACTTATCGTTTAGAAAAAACATTATTTGTTCCGTGCCAATATCCGGAATCCATCTTGAGTCAAGCACCTGTCTTCTATCGGTTTTCGGTCCTAGCAACTTCCTCCCTTCGACTTCCGGCGCCACTGTCGCACGTTTGCGGAGGGGATGACGACAGCGGCGGCCGGAGCGCGGCACAGTTTGAACATTATAGCGTCGTCTTTCGAAGCGGTTACACGTCTAAGCAAAACCTCTGCAAGTTAGAGGATACTTTTCTTAGTTTATTTTCTATAAAATCTAAATAAGTGTATTTTAACGTTATAATTTAATTCCTCCCTTCATTATGGAGGACGAAAATAGTGAAAATATGCAACCAAGTGATAAATAAGGAGCGAGTGTCACGAAAAAGGAGTCGTTCTCCAAGTTCGAGCAGTTCTTCATCATCGAAGGAATCCAGTCCCGAAAGGAGGCCTAAGCGATCTAGGAAAGAAAACGTAAGTGACATACGATTTGAATTCCTATCACAACAAGTGGCTTTTCTGACTAATTTAATAATTCAAAAACAATTAGAGCCGACACCGCAAGCATGTCCATTGCCTTCGACCTCAGAGGTCAATGAAACCGTCGGCTGTCTGAGCGATGACTTGGGCCTACGCCCGCCGCTTGAAACTGTTGCGGAGGATAGCCAGCAATTAAAACTATCCGAGTTATCGACTTCGCTGAAGGACCCTCCGTTCCCCCAAGCGAATGAGGCTCATTTGACTAAATTATCTCAGTTGCAAAGATTTCAATGCAATGATTGGTATGCAATTCGTTTTTCTGAGGCACAGAAAAAATATCTGGATACCCCAGGTTTCATAGAATTAAATATTAACGATGAGTTGAGACGTTTTAAAGATACGGGTACTAATGAAGATCGTTTGTACTTATTAGAAAGAACTTATGCAGCATTATCTAACGCTATCCTTACCCAGAAAGACGAATTACGCATAACTTTACAGTCTCTGGTAGATTGGTCAAGTGATAAAAATACCACGCTCTCATCCAAGTCCCTATTCGACAAAATTGAACAATTGTTTGGGAAGGATTGTAATTATACAAAAGTTACCGATGACATTTTACAAATATGTTGCGGCCGCAGGGCCGATTGTATCCACATGCGCAGGGAGTGTATATTAAAGCAAATTCAGGAGGAATATCACTGTGGAGCTTTGCAGAAAATTCCGCCCAGTGCGGAAAATTTATTTGATGGTAATTTATTGGCAACCTACTTACAAAAAAATGGGGGGGCCGAAAAACTAACACCTTCATTGCAGGCTACGCAGCAAGCAGAAAGCAGCAGAAGAAACCGTTCTTATGATAGAACACCTAAACCATCAACGAGTAAACAAGCTGGTGGAATTTTTTTTCGAGGAAACGCTTCCAATTCCAAGGACAACAATAAAGGTAATTGGACAAAATCTTCAAATAACAGGACATTACAAAACAAGAACAAGTGATTCCACAAGGGTAAGAGTTCAAAATCTACCTCCATTCCCAGGAATAAACGTGCATGACTACATGAGCTTTCGGGGTGGTTGTCTGCGGCAATATGTACATATTTGGGAAAGTCTGGGAGCTCCCGATCATATATGCAGACTGTTGAGAGGAGTACGTATCCCGTTTGTGGTAAAACCACCTTTGATATCGCCAAATCAATTAATTCTCAAAAGTTTCGAAACAAAAAGAACCTATCACATGTCACATCAAATAAATCAAATGTTGCAAACGCACGTACTAGAAAAGGCGCCGATAAACCTATCCAAGTTTTTTCTGGTGCCGAAAACGGACGGTTCATTTCGTCCTATTTTCAATCTGAAACAATTAGACGTGTTCGTCAAACTGAAAAAAATTCAACTGTTCAGTCATTTCCGCATGCCGAGCTTTTTACAGTGCGAGGACTGGATGGTGAAGGTGGACCTCAGCCAAGCGTACTTCCACCTGCCAATAGCCGAGCAGCACCGACGCTTCCTAAGGCTCGGCTACGGCGGCGAACTGCTCCAGATGACTTGCCTACCATTTGGCCTTTCATCAGCACCGAGGACTTTCGCCGCCGTGACGAATTGAATCGCAGAATACCTGCGAAGCCGTCACAACATCACGTGCGTGTATTTGGACGATTTCCTACTGGTCAATCAGTCTCGCCATGTTTTACACGAACACATCAATTATATGGTGAATCTGATGCGACGACTCGGTTGGACGATCAACCTGGACAAATCTGTACTGGTTCCGACTCAACGCCTAGAATTTCTGGGTGTAATGTAGGACACCGGACTCAACACGAAGTCCCTGTCGGAACCGAAGCGCCTAACGCTACGCAAGGCGCTTCAACTTCAGATGTCCAAGGGCAGCTGGTCTTTCCGACAGGCCCAGTCACTCCTGGGGAGACTCAGTTTTGCCTCGTTCGTCGTACGCAGAGGGAGATTACACTGTCGGACTATGCAGTACTACAGCCGACAGTTGCCCAAAGCACACCCTTACAAGCAAGTAACTTTACCAGAACCTGTACTTGCCGAGATGAGGTGGTGGATGGACGCCGCACGGGACACGTCACCCATACACACAGCCCCGATATCTCACCTTCTAACCACGGACGCTTCCGACTACGGCTGGGCAGCCCAGTTGGGAGAAACAAACATATCAGGTCAGTGGACGAAGAGACAACTCACGTGGCATGTCAATCTGAAAGAGCTATATTCCGTCTTCGCTGCGATACAGCAGAGCGGATCGCTGCTACAGAATGCTCATATATTGTTACAAACGGACAACCGCACTGTAGTAGCCTATGTAAACAAGGAAGGCGGGACCAAATCGGAGAAACTTCTGACCCTCACACGGCAACTTTTATCTGCAATGGATCGACTCAAAATACATCTGACGGCGCAGTACTTTCCGGGCAGATACAACTGCGAAGTGGACGCTTTATCCCGGGGCCGTGCCTGTCCGGAGTGGCATCTGACCGAAGAAGCGACGGACGTGATTTTTCAGATGTGGGGAACGCCACAGGTGGACCTGTTCGCGTCGGCGACGGCTCACGTGGTGCAGCGATACGTGTCGACGGACATGCAGGACGACAAAGCACTGTTCCACAATGCATTCCTCCTACGGTGGGATTACGACCTAGCGTGGCTGTTTCCCCCACCGAACTTGATCCCGCAAGTTCTATCATCGACACGAGGACGGGGACACATCCGCCTCAGATTCAAGACATATGTTTGGAGGCATGGCTGGTATCGGGTGGTTCGATGAAATAAAAGGTTGGTCGCGAGATGAAACATCCCTGTTAATGTCAAGCTGGCGAAAATCTACTCTCAATCAATCACAGACGGCGGAGCGTAGACGCGTCGCGCTCGGCGGGACGGAGTTTTGTATTTTTATACAACTTTTAGTACCAAAGAAATGGATGTTGAAACAATTGAACGTCTGATAGAATGAGTCAGAGGTTACACATTGATAAACGACCTTAGCCACAAAGAATATAAAAAAGATTCTCTGAAATCTGCCTTATCTTGCCTGCAATCTTGCCATCACGTCACACCGCGGGCGGAACGGCCGGCGCGACGCCAGCGGGACGGTCACGCCAGCAGTGTGACTGCTTCATAGTGCTGGCGTTCCGCCGGCGTCGCGTCACCGTCCCACCACGCCGGCTGTGTGCCCAGACCTTTAGTTGTTGTTTGCCGCTCGCGCTCACTACAGCTATCCTATACGAGTCCTAGTTTATGAACTTATCCTCATCGCTCACCTACCTACTACTCTGCTTTACGTGACTTGGACTATTGAGTGCGGCTTTGATATGGACGTTGTTGTGTTGTAATATGTCTGAAAACCGTGGCAGTCGTGTGCCGTATTTACCGCGTGAATACGCCATGATCCACTATTTTTATGGTGTCGCACGAGGCATTGCGCGAGAAGCTGCCAGACTTTATCGCGAACATGTTGAACGGCAGCAAGGCCGCGTGCAGCGCTTTCCGGACCACCGCATTTTCGTGCGGCTACATAATTCCTTTTTAGAAGGAGTTGTTCCCGACTTCCGTGGTCGAGAACCTGGACGAGTCGACAGGAATCGTGAAGAGGTCATCCTAGAAGAGATAAGACGTGATCCGACTATAAGCCAAAGGCAACTGGCTTCGCGTACCGGGATTCCGAGGAGTGCCGTACAAAGAATTATTCGCGCTAACGATCTACATCCGTACCATTATGAAAAGGTACAAGCACTGAAACCTGAGGATTACCCTAGACGAGTGACATTTTGCAGAGAAATGTTGAGGAGAAACCAGGCAGACCCCGATTTTTTTGACCACATTTTGTGGACAGACGAAAGCCGTTTCAGCGATTTGGCTTATTCAATACACACAACTCGCATTATTATTAGGTGACAAATCCGCACTTAGTCAGGGAATCGAATTTTCAAGAACGCTATTGTGTGAATTTGTGGAGTGGAATTGTAAACAGGGAGTTTGTGGGCCCCTTTGAGCTACCATCGCGCGTAAATGCGGACATTTATTAAAATTTTATTCAGAACGAGTTACCAAATATTCTTCAAGATGTCCCCCAAAATGTAAGAGAGCGCATGTGGCTGCAACACGACGGAGCTACCTGTCACTTCGCTTTAAGAGTCAGAAACCAACTTGATGCATCCTATCCGGAGAGATGGATCGGTCGTGGAGGCACCATTCCCTGGCTTCCACGATCGCCGGATCTAAATCCGATAGATTATTTTATCTGGGGATATTTCAAAGAGATTGTTTACGCCCGAGATAGTTCTTCAGAACGAGACTTGCGTCAAAAAATTCAATTGGCCATAACGACCATTCGACAAAATCGACAGCCTTTTAACAGGCTGAGAAGGAACTTTCTACGCAGATGTCGATTTTGTATTGCAAACAGAGGAAGGCACTTTGAAAAGTTATTGTAAAATTTGTGTTCTTTCTAAGAAACATTGTTGATTCATGCTGTCTTATTTTGTTTCATTTATTCATTTACATTGTGCACGCAACGAAATTTTACTTCTTTCCCAAGGTAAATTTTGACCTGTTTCATTTTTTTAATTGTGATAATTGGAAACTTGTTTGAATAGAATAATTAAGTAAATCATGACAAAAGTCTTTTGTTTACGAATAAAAATTAGATTACTCCAAATTACGACTAAGGACAATCTTTATTTTTAGCGAGTTATTTTACATGATCTAATTTTTGAGGATGTTACAATAGCTACAAAATAACGATTTTTGTCCAGAGAATTAACACATTGCAGCTACGGTGCAATAACGTCACTTATGCATTTTTTGTCAAAACTGAACTAATTATGAGAAAATACTTCTAAGCCACCTCTTTTCTTGTCACTTGTGTAGTACGCATACTTTCCGCGTGAGGGTACAAGTGTCGTTACGGTTTTGGCGCGAACATTAACGGCGCTGGGAGAAACAACGTTTCATTGGTCAGTTGCGCGCGGCCTCTCGCACAAGTGGCAGTCTCCTGGAGCTACAACGTTACTATGGTAATTTTGACAATTACCTTAGTAACGTTTTTTAGGTTTCTGGAGCAATAACGACACTTTTGTGAAGAAGTGACGTTGCTTCCCTTATCTTTGTATTTTATGGTTTAAAATAACGTTATATAATTAACATTTGTGACAATATCGCTCCAGAATAGTAGGATTATTGTTTTTGGTTAATATTTTTAATATAATGCAAATAAGCAAGAAATCACCTGTTATATCTGGCACGAAGGGTTGGCCAATAGAGGAGCAATCGAAATAGGGTCGTGTGTATATAAATACTTAGAGATTATTGTTTTTGCAGTGTGCCGCTTAAATATTAACTCCATTCAACACAACTTTTTGATTCGACGCAAAACGAAGGTGATGCAGCTCACTCAGTAATAGAAAAATCTGTGACTAGAGCCAAAATTCCTTAATCCGTGGGGCCAAAAAAACTGGTTAACCGTTCTTGGTAAATGAAATGAAGTATAACGATTTCTTCGATTTCAAATCACTTGAAGAGTACATGAGCTTAAATATGGCGAAAGATGTAAATGATCGTATTATCAAGACAGGTGACATCAAAGTATTTAATTTACTGAAAATTACGAATATCGTACCACATACAAAACCGTTACCAAAAAAGTTGAATACCGTACTTTTTCATTTTGTGATGCAAAGTTAAGAGCATGTAGTTTTTTTTTCTAAAGGATAAGTGAAAAATAAGTATTTTTTATAGTAATGTTGATTATTAACTTATAAGATTTAAATACGGGTACAATGTTTGTGATTCAAAAGCCTACTAAATAGTTAAGTTTTATGGCTGATTGCGATGAAAATGTAAACTTCCTGGTTAACCTGCAATCGGGATGATTATTAAAGTTAAGACAGTAAGAAGATATCTGTCTTTAATAAGTCTGATTAATTAAAAGTTACTATACCTATTATAAAATTTAGAAGTATAGTCACTCTTTTGCAATTTTAATTAATATTTTTATAGAAATTCATGATGACGTTGTTTCATTTATTTTGACATAATTGATCAATAAATTAATTTCTAGAAGCATACCGTCACTTCTGCGAGAGTAGTAATTTTTAAACGTTTTTATTTTCATAATAGTAATTAGTAACATATCTGCTTTAATGTTAAAATATAGTTTAATGTTTTAGTTTATATATAATCATTGTATCTCTTTAGTCGAGAAAAACTATACAATGTAAGAGGATGTTGAATTTTCAAACGCTTCTTCTGTAAAATTACGTCAGGTGCATAAGTGACGTTATACGAGGGTCAAACTGAAAGTTCTTAGAAAATCAAAAACTGATTACATTAGCCAGTTATTAGTTTTATTATATCTTTTCAAAATATTGTCCATTGACGTCAATACACCGCTGCATGCGATGGAACCACTGGGAAAAGCACTTTGCCCACTCGTCCTTAGGGGTCTCTTCAATGGCATCGCGATACGCAGCCACCGCTTCTTCAGCATTCATAAACCGCTTTCCTTTAAGTTTTTCTTTAATTTTTGGAAATAAATAAAAATCACAAGGCGCGAGGTCGGGGCTATACGGCGGGTGACCCAGTAATTCAACGTTTGATGACGCCAAATAGTCGATCGTTCGCTTGGCGGTGTGCGACGAGGCGTTGTCGTGGTGAAGGAGGATCCTACTGCGAGGTCGTTTCTCTCGAACTTTTTCCAAGACAAGTGGCAAACAATTGGTAGTGTACCATTCTGCAGAAACTGTTTTTTGATCCTCTAACACAATTGTTGCGAAATGACCTATCCTTCCAAAGAACGAGGCCACCATTTTTTTTCCCGCACTTCGATCTCTCTTCACTTTAGTTGGCAACTCCTCGAAAGGAAACACCCACTGAGCAGATTGTCTTTTGGTTTCAGGATCATAACAGTAAATCCAGCTTTCGTCACCTGTTAGTATGTCGAACACAGCATTTGAGTCACCTCCGTTAAATCTTTCAATCATTTTACGGCACCAATCCACACGATGGAGTTTTTGAGCCTTAGTCAAATTATGAGGTATCCACCGGGCGCAAAGCTTCCTGACCGCTAAATGTTCGTGGAGGATTTTGTGCACTTGACTCATACCGATGCCTAAGCTTGTCCGAATCTGCTGATAGGTCACTCTTTTGTCAGCCTCTATCATACGCCGCACAACACAGATGTTATTTTCAGTCGTCGCCGTAGAAGGCCGTCCCTCACGTACATCATCAGTGAGATTAGTGCGACCACGTTTAAACTCATTAAACCAGTTGTAAACAGTCGCACGAGATGGGGCTTCATCGTGAAAGGCCAATCGTAGTCTATCATAACTTTCTTGTTGACTTAAATGACATCGAAAGTCATAAAAAATCATTGCACGAAAATTTTCTCGTGTAAATTCATGTTGACGTGACACAGTCAATTTTCAATTTGCCGCCAAATCGTAAAACAAATGACAAATGAATGAAATATATACTCAGTAATATTGGCAAAGAGTTCTATTTTCAAATTTTAGTTTTTTTTTTTTTATTATATTGTTTATAAGTGGCCAGTTCTAAGAACTTTCAGTTTGACCCTCGTAGCACCGTAGGTGCGAATGTTAAGGTACTTTTTAGCTCTAAAAGCAAATCACCTGTAGTACATTTTTTTCCAGTTTTTTTTGAAAATCGAATGCTTTTATCGTTGTCATAGAGAAAGTTACAAAAAGGGTTAAAAAATGGGACAGCCTAGAAATTACATGCTAGTTCAGCCCCTTTACTCTGGACACAAAACCCGATCCAATGAATATACCCATCCCTGTCACACGCATACACGGCCTAGTATGAGTGACAGGGATAGGTATATTCATTGGGTCGGGTTTTGTGTTCAGAGTAAGGGGGCAGGTTATTGCTTGCTAGCTAGGTAACTACAGTACTTCTATACCAAATTTCATTTGATTCAAATGAACAGTTTTCACGCCAGAGTGGTTTTTATGAACAAATTAGAGAAATTTCCAAAATTTACGAAAAAAATCATAACTTCTAAACTATAGATTTTTGCGAAACTAATGTTTTTTCTAAACGATTAGTTTAGTTAATATAATCAGGCGTTACTTAGTAGATCTCCGCTAAGTGACGTAAAAGAGTACTTAAATATATTTATAAGTTGAATATAATAAAATTATTTTGCTGTGTATATCCGCTTAGCGACACCAGTACAGGCACCCAAGCACACAAACCATATGGTTTGTGTGGTTCGGTTAGAAGCTTGCGCCGGGGCGTCGCTTAGCGGAAAGCAGAATAATTTTATAAAATTCAACCTAATATTTTACTGTTTTTATTCATAGTGTGGAGTATGAAGACGAAAAAACTGGAGCTAGATTTGCCAGGACATGCTGATGAAGTTTATGCAGTAGATTGGTCACCAGATGGTGCATATGTAGCATCAGGAGGCAAGGACAAAGTCTTGAAATTGTAAGTATATAAGAACCACATAAAATGTTCATGGCAGACTAACATGTAAAATAGCTTTTCCTTTTTGTAAGAGTGGAAAACAACATTATACTGTATTTTATGCTATTGTAAATTTACTAGATACTTAGTTCACTGAATCAATGTTTGTTACAGGTGGCAACATTAAAAGAATAGCTGATGCTGTGGTTACTTTATTAAGAAATACAAGTGTTACATATTGTATGATATTTTTTTTATGAAATAAATATTACTTAATTTTAATGCTCTTTTTAACATTCGATTTTATGCCTGATGCTTCTCCACCATATCTGGTAACTTCAGTCCTAGGTTCACAAATAGCACCCTTCCTCCTAATTTTAGCTTTTCTGAATTTAAGTTTGTGTTTTACTCTTGGATTCCTCTGTTCCTTCTTTCGGTGTGGAGTTAATCCTTTATTTTTAGCAATTTGATAAGTTATCTCTCGTTTATCGCCTCCACCTTGAGATACCATAACCTGTGAAGATGTAGATGGTTTATTTTCATCCTCATTATCATTAGCTTCAGCATTATCTGAAAATCCACTTTCCTCAGACTCATCAATACTCTTGGAATTATTATTAGCAGGTTTGAAGTAATCATTTCCTTCATATTCGTCTTCATTGTCAGATACTCCAGTATCTTCACCATCATCTTTCTCTAGAGCACTTACAAGTTTGAGTTTCTTGGCAGATGATTCACTGGCAGTATTATCTGATTTACGTTTCCTCTTTTCTTTCATTTCTGTCAACTTTGTAACATGTAACTGTAAGTTGTTTCGTACTGCAGATAGTATTCTATTGATTTGTGGCTTTATTACTTCCAAATAAATAGGTTCCATTTTATTCAACATCTGTCTATATTGATACAATCGCTTTACAACAGGATGGTTTTGTATATTGATTCTTTGACTTTTAAGAAGCAAATAGAAGCTTATGTTTGTACAGTAATTTAAAATAAGGTCATAATTTGTTTTAACAAACTTGGAAGCAGGGCATTTTGGAACTTTCCCATCTTTGATAAGTTTTAGAAGTGGATGCAAATCATCTTTTGCAACTGTTAACTTTGTTTTAAAATCATCAATTAAACCAGAAAATTCAGGACTCTCTTTTTCCAGCAATTCCAGCTTTTGTCTTTTTGACATCTGGCTCAGGTCACTCTTGATTACTGTTTCCTTCTCCTCTACATCTTTGATTTGTTTGTTGAAAAAATCTAATGAAAAGTCCTCATCACCAAGTTGCTCCAATAATCTTTTCTGAATGGTAATTGCTTCTTTTTCTTCCATTAGAGCTATTTCTTCATCATTCTGAAAGCCTCCATAGTCCTCATCTACATAATCTGTTGAATAATATGCTTGCTTCCTTTTTCCCCAGGCTTTAGAATCTGGCAAGTCATCATCTGATTTGCCATGATCGTCTACATCACTGTCAGCAATTCCTAAATCATCTTTTTTTTGCTCCAGATCCTCTTCTGAGTCTGAGAAAGCGTACATCTCCTCCTCACTGTCAGTGTCATGGTGTTTCCTTTTGCGCACATTATCAAGAAGTTTCTTTTCAGATGGTGTATAATCTTCTTCAGAATCTGAAGGCTCGTAATTGCCTTTCATATCATATTTTGTATTAATCCTGTTAAAAAAAAGAAATTATAAATTAAGTTTTCACATAGTGAACAGTTCTACCTAAGGTGATTGGAAGGTACATCTGTTATTCATAAAGATAAAATAATACAGAAAAATTTGGTTGACTGTATACAGATAGAGCTTGTATGCTTGTATATGAGCTTGCACAATAAAAAAATTCAGGATTGGTAAATTGTATGTTAAATAAGCTTGACACATTTTCGAATTTACGCTTTTAGTGGTACCCACATGCCAACCTGACCCACCACTTTGCCCGATGATTAGTAATTTCAGTATAAGTTAACGTATTGTATGAAGTTCGGTATAGTTCACCAGAAATCATCAGATTACAATCTAACGGATTTAAAACCGTAAGATTAAAATCAAGCAGTCTTTGCAATATAACGGTGAAATATAAAAGGATATACTCTGACCCTTCACTGCTCTATTGTGAGTGACATTCTACAAAATAAGGAAGCTTAAAACAGACGAACCAAGACATCTTTACGTTTCTGATGGATAAAAAAAAAAGGTTGATTATGGAAGGTTATGAGTTAGCTGTGATTCTTACCTTATTTTATCAGCCATTTTAGTGAAAATTAATTGAAATTTAAGGTAGGACCTAAAGTAGCATGTCACTTTCGAGGTTATGTACAATAAAATCTTGGCTTAGAATTCTTCATCCAAAACACAGTATCTTCTACAATACATTATCTAAAAAATATACGATTTCAGCTAATGACTTAAGGGACGAGTATGCTACAAACGTAACGAAAACTATATCATTTGATGCGTTTCGAGCTAGGTTCCGAGTGAGGTTTTTTATGTGTGTGCCTTGCTCGTGTTTGTCTGTCTTTAGACCTTTAGACATACTCTTACTAATCTGTGGTGTGTGTATGTCATTCAGACAGAAATCACATCATTTTTTTTTTAAATATACAAGTTTAACGTCCTCGGACAGAGCCATACAGACAATTCTTTATTAATGAGTTCAATATTTACACTTAACTACAAAACTAACACTAAACTAGCCTAACCTAACCTAACTCATTGAAATGCGGGGCTGGCGTTCGCATTTCAATGCTCAAGAATGAAGTTTAGCACGAGAATAACGATCCGAATCAGAGGGCGCGATCTGCGATCAGAGCACGCTTTACTTTGTTTCCTCCTTTGTCTACATTGTATTCTTCAAAAGCACACATTATTATGATGATTCCAACACAAAATCACAATAAATTACTAGAAAAAAACAATTACTAAAATGAAGAAACAAAATCCAACTTCCTCTTCTCGTTTCCCGCGCTAAACTCAGAAATCACATCAGTCAGTCTCAGTGTAGATTTACTCTAATCTGTGAGTCAGTCATCACCAATAGTGTGTCCACACCGCCCAGTGGCCGTGCTGTAGGACGTCATGCCGTCATGCCTAATGCGCTCGTGTTAGTCAGGGCAGCCTTACCTCACTTTGAGTGATTTCAATGGGTTCACTCACGATGCGATATTTTGGGTTTATTTAGTTTACATACATGCCATTACTTTTTTTTTAAAAATTGCCCAGCCAGCAAATAAGTAATTATCTATCACATAGGTCAACTGTACGAAAAAATATAACGATTACTGCATATGGTATTAACTGATAGCAGTGAGTCTTTATTTATAAGGAGACCCTATGTGTCAAAATCAAAAATTTCAACTAATGAGGGTTGTCAAAAATGACGCCCACCAGGTGGCAGCACTTAGGCGTCAGGTCCAGGTCAGGTCCAACCAGCCAACCACCTGTCAAAATACATACATATGTTGTGTTTTCTGATATTTTTAATTATTTATTTATTCATACAATAGTTGCAAAAAGAGTACTGTTTTCTAAAATGCCATAGTGTAGTACAGTGACTTTGTGTGCAAATAAAACAGGAGGGCATATTATGTTCCCTATAACTGTTAAAAGCCGATTGAAACAGTGGCTTGTAGCTATTCACAAAGATAAATTTGCCCCTACTATCTACTATCCCTATGCAAATACGATTATTATAGATAATTACATAATATACATACTAAATTAAAAAAAAGTAACTACATTTTTTATCAGTTCAGTCTGATTACAAGTCATAGCTACTATAATGAATAATATGCACCTGGAATAGGCTTACAGATATTTTATTAAGTATAAGTTGATGATGTGAAGGAGAAGGCAGGTAGTCATGGTCATGTATCACATATTGCATGGTAGTACTGTCCAAAATTCCACACAATCCTATTCTTCATTAGTATTATTCACGGACAAGTAAAAAAAGAAAGGACTCTGCCCAAAGTAAGCCAGCATCCGTGTAATTACGAACCTACACGCACACACTGACGCAAAAGTAAGCCGATCGGTCGCCATTACCCTCTCTGCCATCGTCTGTGACAGTGCAAACCTTCGCGTATAAAAAAATGAAAAAATACCGTCGTGTATAGTTGAACGGTGTAAAATATTACATTTCTACAAAAAAAGTGCCAAGGAATTACCTTTCATAAGTTAGCCAGTACCTATTTTACGTTAATTTCTGTTCTTTTTAACATACAAAAAATATTTATTTGGAACACAAAACCTCCATTCACGTGATTTGCCGGTGACAGTAGCAACTAGTGTGGCCGGAAAATAAATAGGGACTTTACCCGAAAAAACAGGCTAAGTGCAAGTCGGACTCGTGCACTGAAAAACTACAAGTTGGTTTTAAAGCAGTATTCTACTGCATAAACTCAACTTTTTTAAGTTTTTAAATTTAACTTAAGTATATAGTTTATATTACAGTTCTTTATTTTTTTGACATTAAAAAAAATGTAGTGTTTGTGTAACAGAAAATCAAGCAATTTTTTTTTTGTATTCGTAATAATAATTAGAAGAGCTGGCAAGCACTTTTTATTTACATAAAAATAATAATGAAATCCAACCAAAAGAATTACAGGTATGTAATTTATCTAGCCATTCTGATATCAGATTGGCGACTTACATTATTTTATTTTTAATTGCGGTCTTGAAAGGCTCATTACTTCAAATTTTACGCACATTGCTCACATGCATAAACGAGTAAAATTTGCAGTCTCACTATCGCTTTCTGATACACCTACACAATAAAGGGAGAAATATTTGTGTCAACTGGTATCCCCGTGACGCACACACATACAGCATAAAAGTGGCTTCACTTGCTAGTATCGCGGCCGCGGTGCGGAGTCCTTTCTTTTTTACTCGTCCGTGGTATTATTATAGTATTTCCTATTATTCATATTTTCCTTTAGTGCCAGTTTCTTTGGCGCCTCTGTTTTTTAGATCATTATTTATTTCGGTAACCTTTTTCTGTCTCTAAACCATTATAAAAGCACATTGAATTCACAAATACGTAGAATTTACCGAAATTCGGTTTATTCGGTAGAAATCTATACTATGTGCAAGTTGTTTGGACCTGACGCTTACGTGGCGCCATCTGGTGGCAGAAAAAATATCAACAACCCTCATTATGTGGAGGACCAGGAACACGTACCAATAGCACATTATTAAGAATTTGACGTGTATTGCCACTCACATTTTTATGGCTATGCGTGCACACATAAAACCAAAGTAGTCACTTACACAAAGGAGAACTCACAACTTTTATAAATTTTCCATGTAACTACAATCTGTCAGCAGTACACACCCAAGCCATTTCACACAGCTGGTTGATTTTGAGCAGTGAATGTGTGATTTTACATGAACTTTCCTCTCGATGTTTGGAGATGACTTCCGTTCCGCGTCAACACGTGTCACTCGACGATGCCTTTCTCTTCGGTTTTGTTGTCTCTAATATAAGCAGTCTTCTTGGTCCATTAATCTTCCATGGTCAGAATAATAAACACGTCGTATAAATCTTCAGGTTCTTCTCCAATAGATTTATTCCAACAAAATAGCACAAAGATACGGCACAAAGTGAGAGAAAGTACAAATAGAGAAACATGTTCTGGCATACAGTGTGCTTTTATACAAATCAAAACCCTGAATAACTGTTGAAAACAGTGGGGACGACATCCGTTTCCATATCTGATCATTTATTATAATACTAGCGGTCCCCCGCGACTTCGTCCGCGCGTTTTGAGTTTGCTCCCTCCCCTCCCGTCGCAGCGTCATGTTTTATATCCTAAAGCATTTCTCGATAAATAAACTATCCAACACTGAAATAATTTTTCAAATCGGTCCAGCAGTTCTTGAGATAAGCGCGTTCAAACAAACAAACTCTTCAGCTTTATAATATACTAGCGGTCCCCCGCGACTTCGTCCGCGCGTTTTGAGTTTGCTCCCTCCCCTCCCGTCGCAGCGTCATGTTTTATATCCTAAAGCCTTTCTCGATAAATAAGCTATCCAACACAGAAATACTTTTTCAAATCGGTCCAGCAGTTCCTGAGATAAGCGCATTCAAACAAACAAACTCTTCAGCTTTATAATATATTAGCGCAAGCGCACGTTGTACTTAAGCTGCGAACATTATTTTGGTGCGGAGTTATGTTAAAACTGTGATAGCTCCTAAGCTATTTATTGGAATCATATGATATAAAGGGCAACTTGGTTCTAAATGAAATGTTCGTGATGATGAATGTATTTATTTTGATAAGAATAAATACCTGTGTGTATAATATACCTCTAAAAATAATGCATTATTTTTTTACAAATTTATGAACATAAAAAAGGTTGTAGTAAGTCAACCATAAAAGATAGACATATGCTGTCGCGGACTTTATTATAGAACTCTTAATGCTGAACAATCCTGTCATACATGATTTTTGTGTAACTTAAGCGGTTTCCGCAGCGTATGCAGCGGAAGCTCTCAAAAGGAATATCTTTCTCCCGTTTTCGCAACATTTTTCATTTCTGCTGTGGTTTTATGAGTCGTATCTTTATGTTATATAGCCTAAAGCCTTCCTCAATAAATGGACTATCCAACGTAAAAAATTTTTTTCAAATCGGGCCAGTAGTTTTTGAGATTAGCGCGTTCAAACAAACAAACAAACTCTTCAGCTTTATAATATTAGTATAGATTAGCGCAAGCGCACGTTGTACTTAAGCTGCGAACATTATTTTGGTGCGGAGTTATGTTAAAACTGTGATAGCTCCTAAGATATTTATTGGAATCAAATGATATAAAGGGCAACTTGGTTCTAAATGAAATGCACGTGATGATGAATGTATTTATTTTGATAAGAATAAATACCTGTGTGTATAATACACCTCTAAAAATAATGCATTATTTTTTTTACAAATTTATGAACATAAAAAAAGGTTGTAGTAAGTCAACCATAAAAGATAGACATATGCTGTCGCGGACTTTATTATAGAACTCTTAATGTTGAACAATCCTGTCATACATGATTTTTGTGTAACTTAAGCGGTTTCCGCAGCGTATGCAGCGGAAGCTCTCAAAAGGAATATCTTTCTCCCGTTTTCGCAACATTTTTCATTTCTGCTGTGGTCTTGTGAGTCGTATCTTTATGTTATATACGAGGGTCAAACTGAAAGTTCTTAGAAAATCAAAAACTGATTACATTAGCCAGTTATTAGTTTTATTATATCTTTTCAAAATATTGTCCATTGACGTCAATACACCGCTGCATGCGATGGAACCACTGGGAAAA
This sequence comes from Pyrausta purpuralis, assembly GCA_963924145.1. NCBI lineage: Eukaryota > Metazoa > Arthropoda > Insecta > Lepidoptera > Crambidae > Pyrausta > Pyrausta purpuralis. Next base: position 10,993,584 of record OZ001651.1, read on the forward strand.
GCACTTTTCCCACTCGTCCTTAGGGGTCTCTTCAATGGCATCGCGATACGCAGCCACCGCTTCTTCAGCATTCATAAACCGCTTTCCTTTAAGTTTTTCTTTAATTTTTGGAAATAAATAAAAATCACAAGGCGCGAGGTCGGGGCTATACGGCGGGTGACCCAGTAATTCAACGTTTGATGTCGCCAAATAGTCGATCGTTCGCTTGGCGGTGTGCGACGAGGCGTTGTCGTGGTGAAGGAGGATCCTACTGCGAGGTCGTTTCTCTCGAACTTTTTCCAAGACAAGTGGCAAACAATTGGTAGTGTACCATTCTGCAGAAACTGTTTTTTGATCCTCTAACACAATTGTTGCGAAATGACCTATCCTTCCAAAGAACGAGGCCACCATTTTTTTTCCCGCACTTCGATCTCTCTTCACTTTAGTTGGCAACTCCTCGAAAGGAAACACCCACTGAGCAGATTGTCTTTTGGTTTCAGGATCATAACAGTAAATCCAGCTTTCGTCACCTGTTAGTATGTCGAACACAGCATTTGAGTCACCTCCGTTAAATCTTTCAATCATTTTACGGCACCAATCCACACGATGGAGTTTTTGAGCCTTAGTCAAATTATGAGGTATCCACCGGGCGCAAAGCTTCCTGACCGCTAAATGTTCGTGGAGGATTTTGTGCACTTGACTCATACCGATGCCTAAGCTTGTCCAAATCTGCTGATAGGTCACTCTTTTGTCAGTCTCTATCATACGCCGCACAACACAGATGTTATTTTCAGTCGTCGCCGTAGAAGGCCTTCCCTCACGTACATCATCAGTGAGATTAGTGCGACCACGTTTAAACTCATTAAACCAGTTGTAAACAGTCGCACGAGATGGGGCTTTATCGTGAAAGGCCAATCGTAGTCTATCATAACTTTCTTGTTGACTTAAATGACATCGAAAGTCATAAAAAATCATTGCACGAAAATTTTCTCGTGTTAAATTCATGTTGACGTGACACAGACAATTTTCAATTTGCCGCCAAATCGTAAAACAAATGACAAATGAATGAAATATATACTCAGTAATATTGGCAAAGAGTTCTATTTTCAAATTTTAGAATATTTTTTTTATTATACTGTTTATAAGTGGCCAGTTCTAAGAACTTTCAGTTTGACCCTCGTAGCTTAAAGCCTTCCTCGATAAATGGACTATCTAACATAAAAATATTTTTTCAAATCGGGCCAGTAGTTTTTGAGATTAGCGCGTTCAAACAAACAAACAAACAAACAAACTCTTCAGCTTTATAATATTAGTATAGATAGCGGTCCCCCGCGACTTCGTCCGCGCGTTTTGAGTTTGCTCCCTCCCCTCCCGCCGCAGCGTGATGTTTTATATCCTAAAGCCTTTCTCAATAAATAAGCTATCTAACACAGAAATATTTTTTCAAATCGGTTCAGCAGTTCCTGAGATAAGCGCGTTCAAACCAACATCTCTTCAGCTTTATAATATAACTAGCGGTCCCCCGCTACTTCGTCCGCGCGTTTTAGTTTGCTCCCTCCCTTCCCGTCGCAGCCTGATGTTTTATACCCTAAAACCTTTCTCAATAAATAAGCTATCAAACACAGAAATATTTTTTCAAATCGGTTCAGCAGTTCCTGAGATAAGCGCGTTCAAACCAACAAACTTTTCAGCTTTTTAATATAATTAGCGCAAGCGCACGTTGTACTTAAGCTGCGAACATTATTTTGGTGCGGAGTTATGTTAAAACTGTGATAGCTCCTAAGATATTTATTGGAATCAAATGATATAAAGGGCAACTTGGTTCTAAATGAAATGCACGTGATGATGAATGTATTTATTTTGATAAGAATAAATACCTGTGTGTATAATACACCTCTAAAAATAATGCATTATTTTTTTTACAAATTTATGAACATAAAAAAGGTTGTAGTAAGTCAACCATAAAAGATAGACATATGCTGTCGCGGACTTTATTATAGAACTCTTAATGTTGAACAATCCTGTCATACATGATTTTTGTGTAACTTAAGCGGTTTCCGCAGCGTATGCAGCGGAAGCTCTCAAAAGGAATATCTTTCTCCCGTTTTCGCAACATTTTTCATTTCTGCTGTGGTCTTATGAGTCGTATCTTTATGTTATATAGCCTAAAGCCTTCCTCAATAAATGGACTATCCAACGTAAAAAAAATTTTTCAAATCGGGCCAGTAGTTTTTGAGATTAGCGCGTTCAAACAAACAAACAAACAAACAAACAAACAAACTCTTCAGCTTTATAATATTAGTATAGATTAGCGCAAGCGCACGTTGTACTTAAGCTGCGAACATTATTTTGGTGCGGAGTTATGTTAAAATTGTGATAGCTCCTAAGATATTTATTGGAATCAAATGATATAAAGGGCAACTTTGTTCTAAATGAAACGCTCGTGATGATGAATGTATTTATTTTGATAATAATAAATACCTGTGTGTATAATACACCTCTAAAAATGATGCATTATTTTTTTACAAATTTATTAACATAAGAAAGGTTGTAGTAAGTCAACCATAAAAGATAGACATATGCTGTCGCAGACTTTATTATAGAACTCTTAATGCTGAACAATCTTGTCATACATGATTTTTGTGTAACTTTAGCAGCGTACGCAGCGGAAGCTCTCAAAAGGAATATCTTTCTCCCGTTTTCGCAACATTTTTCATTGCTGCTGTGGTCTTGTGAGTCGTATCTTTATGTTATATAGCTTAAAGCCTTCCTCGATAAATGGACTATCTAACATAAAAATATTTTTTCAAATCGGGCCAGTAGTTTCTGAGATTAGCGCGTTTAAACAAACAAACTCTTCAGCTTTATAATATTAGTATAGATTTATTTGTAGGAATAAACAATCTGCTAATTAAATATATAAATTCATTAATTATTTAGTTATTAATCGTACTGAATTTAGTAAGCCTTTTAGATTATTATTTTAATAGTTACAATATTTGAAAAAAATCTAACCTCCACTAACCAATCACAGTCACCTTCTTTTGGCGCCAAAATGAACATTTGTCAAACGACAAACATAAAATCTAATAAGTGTCCCAATAATCTATAAATAAAAAAATACAATTAATAAAATGTAATTATAATAATTAAATAATCTAAAAATTAATCCAAGTTTTTGTTATATCATAGCCGAATTACATTCAACATGGAGGACACTTCCGGCATTTCCATTACAAACTTCTTTCAAACCTATAAAAATATTATAGGTTTGAAATATATATATATTTAGATGGGTGTTTAAATTATGATGTATTGAACATATGAAGAAGAGAATGTGTAATTTAGTGAATACAGTGGGATTACATAAGTCACACATAGTGAGTATGTGGTTTAGTGCATAAGCCTACTATTACAGAACTAAGTAAATATGTGGGGCAGACTAGGATCGGGAATCGTCGTGTAACAACTTACAATTGGATAGCTTTTACCATGAACAAAAGTCTGAACGTTAATAGATTTTATTGATTTATTATGTTATGGATATACCAAAAAAAGGACTGACAACCTATTTAATAATTAAATTACACATATGGTCACGTGAATGCCTATCAGAGAACGTGACATCACCTCTATGATGTTGGCGCTATTTCAGTTCGAACGTTCTCATTTCACGTTTCATTTTTAAAATCATGATCTAAAACTTTTAATGCAAAATATGTTTTAACTAGTTTTTGATTAATGTCCTACGAAAGTAAAGTAAGTATTAACTAGTTTTTGAAATTTGAAAATGGAAATTACTTTTAAAAATATTATTGAGAAAGCGACTTCATACCTACCTACCTTGTTCGGAAACTTATGTTTGAAGTATGTCAATCCATGACATTCTTAATCAGACGGTGCAATATTTGAGTACTATTTTAGTTCGCGATTGATCTTTTCATGTCTTTATATTTTTAAGTTCATTGTTAATGTTCTTTTGTTTATTTAGATTTGTGATACTTTTAATATTATTCCAAAGAGCCTTGTTACTACCTTGACAGGCCTCCGTCACTCGCTCAAGGTCGCGCTATAAGTGCCTACCGCACAGTAGGTCGGTACCGACCCAAGAGCGGCAGTTGGTTGGCACACGCGTCACGTTTCCCGCGCTCGCTACCAAGATGCCCGGTTATTGCGATGTGGACGGGTGTCGGAGTTCAAGAGTCGTCGAAGAATTAGAAAAAACATTTTTACTGAATTTTGACAAAGTTTTGTTGAACCGGCCGGGAAGTACTTTGCTGAATGAGTTACAAAAAAATAATTTCATTCCGCATTGCCCTTGCTTTTCAAAAGATTATTTCTTAAAATTATTCATAAGATTCAGAATTTTTACAACAGTTAAATTGAATAACCGTAAGTTTTGCGATGGTAAAAAAACATTGAACATTTCATAAAATTAAAGCACATATAATTTTTATCTGTATTGGTCTTGTGGCCGCAGATTCACCCGAATGAACCCTCTACCCGTGAACCCGTAAATCTCAGCCATATAGTCAGCAGCCCCCGAGCCACGCAGTAACAAAGAAACTCACAAACCTACCGGCTACTTTTTATCCAGGGGATTCATATAGCGGGAGGTACCCGCGTGGAGGGTAAAACCGAAGGAAACAACTACTATCAATAAGATTTCATTTTTTTTATTGTATAATGTAACAAATATTAACAATAAAAAATTAAGTGTTTCAGCAACTCTGTGTTTAATTTACGCGCTCGGTACAACCCTAAAGTTTTCGTTTGATGACGCAATCACGCGGCGTGCGCGGGAAACTCGCTTCTCGGTGCGCGTTCGTAGAGTACATTTCTTACTGCAGCCGAGTTGCGGCGCATTTTGTAGGTAAATATAGCGTAGGTATTTTAGCTTTTGTATGGGAGTGATGTATCTGTTACGAAGTAACTATTCTCTAATCTGTGACCTTGAGCTTTATGTAATAAATCTCTTTCATATTGACATTTTTGCTTTTTTATTAAATTATTACAATATTTGCGGTATCGACTGTACGTTATTTTAAAAAAGTCATTATTATTATCATGATGTAACTACTTTTGAAGTCTATTTCTATTTTTTATGCATTTAACAATACTTGATAGTATTTTTTTTATAACTGTATTTTTATCTAGGCAATCTTTTATTATATTGATTAAATTAGTGCAGTTTTTGAGGATCTTATATATATATTATAAAGTTGATTTATATTAGAAGTGTCTAATGTCATAACTGCTTACTCAAGCAGTTATGACATTAGACAGTTTGTTATAGTTTTAGTTGGCCTTGGAGGATGTGTTGTTTCTATAAATATAAGTCGCTACCATTTTATGGTCGGTTATTGTAGTATCGAGTACGGCTACTGTTGCATATTATAATGTTGGCTATTATCATGATGTAACTACTTTTGAAGTCTATTTCTATTTTTTATGCATTTAACAATACTTGATAGTATTTTTTTTATAACTGTATTTTTATCTAGGCAATCTTTTATTATATTGATTAAATTAGTGCAGTTTTTGAGGATCATATATATTATAAAGTTGATTTATATTAGAAGTGTCTAATGTCATAACTGCTTACTCAAGCAGTTATGACATTAGACAGTTTGTTATAGTTTTAGTTGGCCTTGGAGGATGTGTTGTTTCTATAAATATAAGTCGCTACCATTTTATGGTCGGTTATTGTAGTATCGAGTACGGCTACTGTTGCCTTAACTTTGGTTGGGCTAAGGTTGTAGAATATCCCCCTCGAATAGAGCACGCCTTGACGTGGCGAGGGGGCTCAGTAGCCTGTCGCAATCCAGCGGCAGGTGAAGCCAAGATGCTCTGTGGAGAGTGCCGCTGCGTCTGTTCCCGTATCGGGCGCCAGGGGCACTAGTGGGTCGCGTCTGTCTCGTATCGAGCAGCGGCTCACTAAAAGTAGTTGTGACTCCCGGCACCCCTCTGGTTTAACAGAGGAGGTTTGTCCCAGGACTTTGATCCTCTGGGCGAGCTCGGCGTGCATTTGCCGTCGGGCGAGGATCGCCTCGTTGGGAGGGTCTCGGACAGACGGTGTGGGGACACCTCTGTCCAATCACCAGGGACCCTCCTGAGGCGCCAGTGTGCCGTTTGGAGTGGGATCACCCCACTCCGTGGAGATCCGCCCTCCAGCTAGAGGGTGGAGGTTGCTGCTGGCAAGGTAATTGGCATTTCCTGACGTTAAAAAAAAAGTCGTAGAATATATATGATTCGAGACAACTATTTATTCTAGTATCATATCTGTGTCCTGGTAAAAGACTGTATGAGAAAAGAGTTTCTAAGCATTTTTCCGAGTAGCTGTCAGCGATTCCATCCATATATAAATATTAATGTCACCTGCCAGAATAACATTCGTTTGCATTTGTGGTAGATTTAAATAGTTGTCAAGAGACTGAATAAATTTGGTAAGGTTTTCGGATGGCGAATGGTAAATACTAACTACTTTTAGATCAAGTGTAATTTCTAGACAGGTTGCTCCATAAAGAAGTATTTCTCTGACTGAATGTTGTAGACAGCGTTTTATGAAAACCACTACATCATCGTTATGCTTGTTTTTGACTATGGAGTTGTGAGTAGTATAGTTCGATTTGAAAGGAAGTGGTTTATTTACGTTGATTCTACATTCAGTCAAAAATTATGATATCAGCAGGGTGATTTATCGTTTGTAAGTTCACATCTAAATCATCAATATTGATTGTTTTATGTACACTTCTTATGTTTTGGGTAATAATAGAAATTTCAGGATTACCTAGTGGAGTCTGCCATACCTGCCATACGGTCTTGCCATAAATATTGTCACAAAAAAAAGCATATAATATTTATTAATTTTATAGTGTATTAGTTTTATACATAAATATAAAACAATTTAAAATATAAAAAGCTTATTTGAAGTGGTCTCCATTGGCTGCAATACAGTCCTTTAAACGTTGAGGCCAGTTATCAATAGAAGCACGCACTCTTTCCATGGGAAAATTCTTCACGGCCAATCGTATGGATTTTTTTAGGGACTCCAAATTATCATGGCGTTAAGAGCAAGCCGTACTCTCTAAAACTGACCATAAATCATAATCCAGTGGATTAAGATCGGGACTAGACGACGGCCATTCTTCAGCGCTGATGAAGTCCGAAACGTTCGCTTCTAACTAAGACTGCGAGGACCGAGCTTTATGACCCGGCGCCGAGTCTTGTTAGAAAGACCATGCTTGGTTATTGAACATGGTGTTGTTAAGGGGCTTAACTACCTTCTCAAGAATGGTATCTTGATACACTTGTGCCGATGTTTTGATACCTTTTTCACAAAAATATGGCTCAGTCACTCCTTCATAGCTAACACCCCACCAATCCATCACTGAAGTCGGGTAATGCCCATGTTGCACTCTGCCGACTAAATGGAAAGCTTCCTTAGAGTATTGAGCATAAATACGGTCTTTTGTTTGTTAAAATGTTGCTCAATTGTAAAGAATTTCTCATCCGTAAAACAAAATTATTCTGTGACCTCCCTTTGCGTACCGCTTAAGTAGCTTTTTCGATTTTACCACCCTATTCTTTTTTAAATTATCAGTTAAAAAATGACCAGTGCGTCTCTTATAGGCTACAAGTCCTAAGTCATCTATTAAAATACGCGAAATGGTTCTGGGTGCTATCCTCATCTCCCGCGATAAAATCTTTTGCTTTTGGACAGGATTTCTGCGAATTCTTTCCCTTGCTGCTTTGACCACCTTTTTCGTACGAACACTTCGTGGACGACCAGATCATTTTCTGTCACAAACAAAGGAGGTCTCATTGTACCTACCTATTGATAGCCCGGTACGCAAACATGTGACTAATACCAAGCGTATGGAGAGTTTTGAAAATTGCATTTGGCTCCATACCAACTTTGTGTTATGCAATTACAGCCATTCCGTTCTCTTTATCACCTCACTCCATTTTAATATCGCAAAATATTATAAAATATATTGGCGCCAAAATTAGAAAACACAATGAGCAATCGTATAAAAATGACAGATTACAAATTCAAATGTAATATCTTTCTTATTTTTAATTGTAACAGTATTTATGGCCAGACTGTGTATTCTAAAATGAGCATTCATCAAACGAAAATATCCAAATTGTTAGGAAATCACGTTTAGGAGTGCACTCATATTACTGTTAACAAAAGGTAAAAACACTTGAAAGCTCAATGTCTATTATTCATATTAATGATACATCTTAGCATTTTATTCGATGTTTTTTTTTGTTGTTTACAAATGTAAAATTGTTTCAATGTTCTTAATTTGTTTTCTTTTCAGGCCTTTCACACTGGATGTGTTCGGCGGGCAGGTCAAAGTAATTACAGGGGGTCGATAATGGTCTGAATTGCTTCGAGAAAAGGATGGTACGGCCGTGACGCTTTTTTGCTCGTCTTGGTGGGGGCACTGCCGTGCCCCCAGATGTATTCTGCACCACAGGGTGAGTTTTGTTGACCTGCCCACTAAACATAATCTAGAGTGAAAAAGCCTTCCAAACAACTTTCGCCCCTAACCCTAAAATAATGTAACGCTATGGTATGTACCATTAAATACGACACGAAAACGGTAAAATATTCAGGAATATTGGAACATATTCTTTGCTAGAGACGCCATAAAAATATTTTTTGACGCCATGTTGCTCAGTAGCGCCGTTTGACAATCGTATCGGCGGCATGTTTTCGCAACTGAGCTGTCAAAATTCCCCACTCCCACTACACTAAAGTTGGAAACACATTATCGGACGCGGCAGTAAGTCGCGACCAGGGTCTATTATCTTGTATGGACGTTATGTTGACCCTGCACACATGCTTAATTTTCTTTGTGTGCGTGATGGCAAAGTATACCACTAAAAAAAACGTGTGAAATAATTTAACAACTGGTCACACTTTTTATTTTCGTTGGGCCGCCATTATTAATGTCATATGTGTCGATCGAGCATAACCCCTACGCATGTGTTCAGTAATACTATTTAAAACAACGTTTTTGTGTTAACACAAAATATTCGTTTAGTATTTAGGTACGACAGGGCGTGTTCTTAAAGATTTAGTGAATAAGTGGCGATAGGACGTTTATAAAAGTGTTAGTGGACGTTGTTTACGTTTTGGCCATAGTTTTGGCTTCGTCCTCAGCATTTGGGTAAAAATGTCTGGTATGCACAGAAAATGTGCCAAGTGTGGACGAACACGCGCCGAGGATTCATCGGTGACCTACCACAAGTTTCCCTATCCCGGAACGACTAACATTACTAAGTGAGTAACAATCTATTTATTTTGTTTAGACCTATCTTACAACCAAATACACTAACCGTAGACCCCCAGGCAACGTCGATAGGCGAGGTTCGAGCCCTAGTGTGCCGCCCTTAGACTCGTCATCTTCCAAGCCTTTTTCCCGTATCTCACGGGGTCGGCTACCTAATCTAGGGGATCCGACGAGGATACTCGTATTTACACAGAGCGACTGCGACGACCTCCGCGACCCAGAGGAGAAACCAGACCCAATCCTAGATAAGACTTTCGCCCGGCTACTGGCCAGCCAACCTAGCTGTCAGAGCATGTTTCGTAGTATTAGTAGGGCAAACAATATCTCTCCATCTTTTGTTAGTATATTCGGTGCTGTATAGGAGTGCAATGTGTTGTTAAAAAATCATGTTTTTTATTAATTTAAATAATTTTCTCACTGTAAGCACATTACAAGTCTTATAAAGAAGGTCAGAGGGGTATAGGAAAGGAAGGGAAGTAGATACTTTAAAGAAGTCATTGTTGATTTAATTGAAAATTTGCTCTCTTTTTCAGAGCACGGGCTTGGGCCAAATATTGTTGGCCAAATGACAATTGGAGCTCTGTAGAATTTTTAATGTCAGTCCATAAAGCAAGCAAAGTTTTATGTGGAAGACACTTCAGTGAATCCCAGTTTTATGATAATAAAAGACTAAAACTGAGCAAATTTGCTGTCCCTGATTCAACAGAAGTAGAAGAAATGTTAAATGAAAGAGTTAATGTATTTGACCAGGTATTTATAAAAATAAATTAAAATATGTATTACTTAACGATCCACCCTTATTTCCCTTCGAATCAGAGGTTTATCCAATGCAAACAAACTTACTATGGTTATTATTAATTACAGAATGTTCAACAGTTAACAATGCCAGGACCACCAACAACAAGAGTGCCTTTGTCACAATTGGATAATAATCAGTGTTCTACGAGTAGCGAAATTCCAACAAAAACACAAATGGAAATTCCAAGTATGTCTACATCATGTGATAACAATGAGGTAAATACTACTGATTTGATTTTTATTTTTTAATTTTCAATATAACTCTTAATTACAATTAAACTATTAATTACAGAATGTATGTCAATCAGCTATACTTAAACCGCTAATGCCCAATGTGTCACTGCCTCAAACTGAAAATATTCACACTCAACCTTCTGCAAGTGTACAGGTAAATACAGTTTAATTTTTTATTTCAACATTCACTTTTAGATGAGTGATTTTTTGTATTGAACAAAGAAATTTAGTTTCATATTGAAGTAGTTAACTTTTGGATCTGAATAAAGTCCCTATGCTAAATGCTAATTTTAGGACAGTCAAAATAAAACTGAATTAGTGCAACATAATCAAGACATTTTTCCTACTGTATAGAATATGAAATAACATATCAGAACAGCCTCATGTAAACAAATGTGTTGTTTCAGAATGCACCTTCGAAAATGTCAAAGTCAGGCAAAATTGAGCCGCACTCTGCTATAACAAAATGCAGAGATATTTTAAAAGATCTGAATGTTGGTAAAGTAGCTGAAATGACCCCCAGAGAAGTGAAATTATATAGGATCTGCCAAAAAAAACTTAAAGAAATAAGGAGGCTAAAAGGACAATTAAAAAACAAAAAGGGCATTAATAAGATTCAGACAATTGCAGAAGATGAAAATGTGCAGAAATTATGTGACCTAAATATCAGCAGTTCTTTTGCTGTATTGCTACAGAGCCAGCTGAAAAATTGCCCAAAAAAACCAAAAGGAAGACGATACACAGTTGAGCAAAAAATTATGGCTTTAGTGCTTTATAAAAAATCACCGGCATGCTATAGACTCCTTCGAAGAATGTTTGCTTTGCCATGTCAAAGCAGTTTGAATAAAATGCTGAACCGAGTGCCACTTAAACCTGGCATTAATGAACATGTATTTGCTGGCCTTAAGAAGATGTCTGAAAAACAGACAGATGAAGAAAACATTTCTATTTTATCATTTGATGAAATGTCAATTCGAAAACATTTATACTATGACACGAGGCAAGACCAAATACTTGGTTTTCAAGACCACGGCAATCATGGCAGAAAAAATGAAATTGCTACAAAAGCTCTTGTATTTATGCTTTCTGGGATAAGAAAGAAGTGGAAACAGCCCATTGCATTTTACTTCTGGCATACAATAACTGCAGATAGAATGACAGTTATTTTAAAAGAGGTAAAAAAAAAAACATTTTTTTTAAGCTTGTAAAATATTGAGTTAATTTATAATTCTCTTTTACGTTTTTCAGGTACTTACAGAATGCTTTAATTCAAGCATTAATGTGGTTGCTACTGTTTGTGACCTCTCAACCGTAAACTTAAAAGTTTTAAAAACATTGGGATCAACCACACAAGAACCATATTTTGTTCACTGTGGTCGAGAAATTGTGGCTGTTTTGGATTCCCCGCATCTACTTAAATGCACAAGAAATCTCCTAATGAAACACAATGTAGAATGTTCTACTGATTTACAGGGCAAAGGTATAAAAAATAGTGACATATTATATTTAGTTATAAATAAAATAAAATTAGTAAACTGTTCAGTTAGTAAACTATGTATTCATTTGAAAGGACATGCTTATATTGATTGAACTAATGGATGGCAATTCATTATCAAATTTCACTACTCAACATAGGACTCTCATAATAATAGCAATGCTGATAACCCATATAGTCAAATCAGTTACTTTTACCATGTGACTAATTTATGATATCATATTTGTTTATTCTTACGTATTACATGACTCTTTCAATTTAAAACTGCCTCCATGGTGCATGGCTAGAGCGGTCTGGGGTTCAAATGCCAGGGGGTACCACACATAACGGGTGTAAAAAAAGCTTAACAAAGCCAAAAACCTCGTATCCTTTACAATATTCCGATCCTTTATTTCTTCTACGCTATACCTGGAAAATCAATGGTTTTCGAGAATCATTTTTTTTATGCCAAAAAAAGTCGTTTCCCCGCAATTTTTCTTTCTGCAAACTACTTGGTTTGATGTCCATAAAACGTGGTTTAAGGCTTTGTTAAGCTTTTTTTTACACCCAGTATATTGTTAACTGGATAATATCTGCTTTGATTTTTTTCAATAACGTCCTGTATTTTTTGTTACAGGCATAGCGAAATGGGAGCATATAAAAACTTTCCATAACTTAGACAAAAATAATACAAATTTTATGTATGCTCCTGCACTCACAGAAAATCATTTGCAACCAAATGTGAAACAGCAAATGAGAGTGAAACTTGCAGCACAAGTGCTCAGTCATTCTGTCACAGCTGGCATATTAGCAAAAATTGCATCAAGTAAGTGACCTTTGTAAAGCATCATTTAAACAGTTCAAGCTACATCATGTCATCATCTCCCTACCCTTTGCCCATATCTCATGGGGTCGGCTATCTAATCTAGGGGATTGAACGAGGATACTGGTTTTTACACAGAGCGACTGCGACGACCTAGAAAGCTTAGGAGAAACCAGACCCAATCCTAGATAAGGCTTTCGCTCGGCTAATGGCCAGCCAACCTAGCTGTCAGTGCTTTAAAGCTGCCTCCAACATGAAAATAACCAGAAACAACGACTAAAAAAATATAGTTACATACCGTTTTGTTGAATTAACAGTGAATATAATTAAATTAACGATAGCTGTATTTTCACAGATGAACTTCCAGCGGAAGCCCATGCGACTGCAACGTTTTTGAAGAAATTCGACGAGCTCTTTGATGCTGTTAATGCGGACAGCAAGGACTTGCGAAGAGGAAAAAAATACTCCACAAACCTTACGGCAAGAAGTCCGCATTTGCAGCTGTTCAGGGAGATGAGGCAATTTATTTCCTCCATGAAATATGTGGGGAGTAAATCTAATCCTCCATCTCAAGATGGATGGATTCAAACCTTAAATGCCATAGAAAAGTTGTGGAAAAATTTGCAAAAATTAGGTGTGAACAGCCTTCCCACACGTCGCTTAAACCAAGACGTTTTAGAAAATTTATTCGGCTGCATCAGGTACAACTGTGGTTGCAACAACAACCCAACAATAGAACAATTTGTGTCCGGCATCAAAACGGCGATTATCTCTAATTTACGGCACACAGGGCAAAGAAAAAATTGTGAAGATGACTCAGCTACATTAGCTAATAATTTTTTAAGTCTTATTGAAACCCAAACCACAAGTGTGGTCGAAAATATTAATGAAATAATTGATAAGGACGATATTGATCCGTTACTGGCTGATGCAGTCGAAGCAGTGGAGTTGGTGACATCGGAAGGGCAAGCTTGTGCATATGTGTGTGGGTTTATATTCAAAAAACTTAGAAATAATAACTGCTCAGACTGCCAAAAAACATTTTTACTAGAAAGTCATTTTTTGCTGGAACCCATACACATATTCACATCCTTCAAAGAATATAACGATAAAAACGCCTTATTCTATGTAAATAGAAATGTCATAACATGTGTTGAGACAATGGCGACGATTATAAATAATTATTTTACCTCCAATGCCTGGAAAGTGCATTTAAAAAAAACGATAATGACTGCGCTTGACTGTGTTGATGTGAGTTTTCTTAATCAATGTCAACAACACATGGATGTTAATAAAACTCACATCAAAACTAGCACATTTTATATATGTATAAAAAGATTGATTATATTAAAAAACAGAGAAATTGATGAAGAAGAGCACAAAAAAGCATTGGAGAGGAAAATGAAGATTTTAAAAAATAAATAATTTTATTCAAGACATTCTTTTATTAATAATCCTCAAAAAGCATAATTTCAGTTTACAAAAACGGGTAGCAAGTAAGCATGAAGGCAAATTCATAATTGTATAGAATTTCTCATTCTGAATTCTATGTATACTTTTTATGAATTTGTCTTCATGCTTACTTGCTACCACCTAACTTTGAATAGGCTTGACTCCCACTTTTGAATATTGGCGCGCTTTATAGTTTTGAGGCATTCCGCAATGGCGCTAGTTCACATCTATGTATAATGCAATTGCTGTTTTTTTTTCTATGGAGTTACCATTCTTCTCACGCGAGTGAGTAGCTATATTCTTTGGTCGCGACTTAAAGGTATCTAGTCTAGGTAATGAATGTACACTGAGCCGTTCACACTATCGGACGTAAGTCGCGGACGTAACCTTGGGCTGACCTTCAGCTGTCGGACGTCCGACAGCAATCTGTCACGCCGGATGTTTCTGTCAGCCGAAAACGTCCGCGAACGGTATGCACGGGGTGCAGGACGCGTCCTTCTGTCAGAAGGACGCGGTCCACACGAAATCTAGCACGATGACCATTGAAATGCGAACGCCAGACCCGCATTTCAATGAGTTAGGTTTGGCTAGGCTATTTTAGTGTTAGTTTTGTAGTGTACTCAGTAAGCCGCGACAGATAAGTGTGCACAGTCTTTTCGGACGTAGCTTGCAGACGCGTTTTTTTTTAAAATTACAAGTTTAACGTCCTCGGACGGAACCATACTGTACGGACAATTCTTCATTAATAAGTTCAATATTTACACTTTAAGCACTACAAAACTAACACTAAAATAGCCTAGCCTAACCTAACTCATTGAAATGCGGGTCTGGCGTTCGCATTTCAATGGTCATCGTGCTAGCTTTCGTGTGGACCGCGTCCTTCTGACGCAAGGACGCGTCCTGCACCCCGTGCATACCGTCCGCGGACGTTTTCGGCTGACAGAAACATCCGGCGTGCCAGATTGCTGTCGGACGTCCGACAGCTGAAGGTCAGCCCAAGGTTACGTCCGCGACTTACGTACGATAGTGTGTACGGCTCAGTGTACATTCATTACCTAGATACCTTTAAAGTGGGCCACACACGACCCTAAAATCAGACCCGATATCGGGACAATGAAAGTTGGAACGATTAAAGTGGGCTACACACGACCCTAAAATCAGACCCGATATCGGGACAATGAAAGTTGGAACGATTTACAAATAATAAAATTAGGCTTCCGATTTGCCAATACACGAGGCGATTTACGGTACGATCTAGGGTCCTCCCCACCACTTCCCCGATATCGGGTCTGATTTTAGGGTCGTGTGTAGCCCACTTTACAAATAATAAAATTAGGCTTCCGATTTGCCAATACACGAGGCGATTTACGGTACGATCTAGGGTCCTCCCCACCACTTCCCCGATATCGGGTCTGATTTTAGGGTCGTGTGTAGCCCACTTAAGTCGCGACTTAAGTGTGCTACACACGACCCTAAAATCAGACCCGATATCGGGACAATGAAAGTTGGAACGATTTACAAATAATAAAATTAGGCTTCCGATTTGCCAATACACGAGGCGATTTAGGGTACGATCTAGGGTCCTCCCCACCACTTCCCCGATATCGGGTCTGATTTTAGGGTCGTGTGTAGCCCACTTTACTACTTACTGCCGCGTCCGATAATGTTTCCAACTTTACTTATCTGTCTATATACGTACCTACCTACTCTTTTATAGAGGTACTAATCTGTGGGGTATAAACACGCACGACAAAAAAATGTGCACCTGAACGGGTGATTTTTGGATTTTATTGACTCGGAAAGAAAGCTTTATTATTTATCCTTCCTGTTTAAAAATTCAAGAGCCAAAATTCAATAAATTATGATCAAATCTCTTTCAATGCACGGTTTAATATATTGTTTATTTTTTATTTGTGGCATAATAAATGGTAAGAAAACATCGCTACCAGACATTAATAAATTAAGAAATAATATAAACGAGTGTCAACGATGCAAAGTTTTGACAGACTCGTTTATGTACTGGCTTGATAAAACTTCGAGGGGAAAATACGAAGGTGGTGATGCTGCATGGGAAGAGTCAAAACTGAGGTCTTACTCCCGCAGCGAAGTTCGCCTCGTAGAAGTACAAGAGGGCCTTTGCTCAGAGCTGAAGAAACATCAAGATTATTGCTATTCCCTGGCTGAAGATGCTGAGTCTGTTCTTGAGCAATGGTGGTTTCTTGACAATCCACAGTCTGTTGACTTATATTCTTGGCTGTGTATTGAAAAACTTCAATATTGTTGTCCAAAAAACCATTATGGGGAATCTTGCAACCCTTGTCCACTTTTAAACAATCAGCCTTGTGGGAGAAATGGTCGTTGCGATGGTGAAGGCACAAGGAAAGGAAATGGCACATGTTTGTGCCACAAGGGTTACACCGGAAAATATTGTGAACTATGCGATAGTAATTTCTTTAACGCAACTTTATCTTGTGAGCCATGCCATAAAGCATGTGATGAGTGCACTGGTGAAGGAAATGGTTTATGTAAAAAATGCAGAACTGGCTGGGAAATGGTATCTGGTGTTTGTAATGATATAAATGAGTGCTTAGTACCATCTGTGTGTCAAAATGGACAGTATTGTATTAACAGTGAAGGCTCCTATGCATGCAAAATGTGTGATTCATCATGTAAAACTTGTATTGGTGAGGGGCAGTCTAAATGCTCATCATGTGCCTTTAATTCTGTACTCTGGAGTGGGAACTGTATTAATGATGACCAAAAGAGTGACATTTTAAAGAATACTCTTAGAAGAGCTGCATTGTATTCAGGATTGCTAATCATAACCATGTTTGTTTTTAGAAATTTTAAATTTCTGGCATCAATAACCATACTGTTAATTGCTGTTTTTATTTATTACTCTGAAAAAGCATACAGCATGTCTATATTAGATGTCTTATACAATTTATACATCTACAACTAACCATGTCATACTTACTTTTATTCTAAACAAAAAAAGTAGGTACATATGTGTTAGAAAATAGCACAAACAAATACATAAATACTTGTTCAATTAATTACTACAAATTGAAAAGTTTTTTTTAGTGAAGGGATACAACTAGCGTTGGGTTTGTGACCGGTAATTTACTCAATTTCGAGTAAATTACCAAAAACATGTAATTTACTCGGTAAAATTACCGATGACTGGGAAAATATTCAAATGATTTTAATTAACAAAACTTAATGTATAAATATACTTAAATCCTTTACCAAATTACCATGAATAACATTTCACTCATTTTTGCTGTCTTAGCATGATGATACTTCTTTACATGCCAATACGAACACGAACTTTTGAGCTGGATTCCCATCACACAAAAATATATTTATTAGGTTTATTTTTGTTTTGTACTTTGTAATTTATAAGTGCTATTGTGTTTGTAATATAAACAAATTAATGTTCATTTTAAAAAAAAAGGTTATCAATTCGACCTATAAGGTATGTGATATTGTTAGAATTTTATATTGTTCGAGTGGGGTAATCAATTAACGAAGAAAAAGGGTATAATTTTTGAAAAAAAATGCTTCCTTATCATACTGACCTAAAAGCTAAGCTTATCATTCACCTCACCATCGTCTGCGTCGCCGGTTTCTTTTCACTTTCTTACTCGAGATATTCAAGTATTTAAACAAACTAACGAGTTGCAGAGCGCAAGCCACAACTAATTCAACCTTCGGCATCTTCATGTACAACAAATGCTATGATTAATCTCGCGCACGTGTGAATCACGAAGCGTCTCGCACGTAGGTTTGATGACTTCCAGCCTCCCGAACAAGCCGAATTCTGAAAAGGCTACAGTACCATAGACCACATCTATTAAGGCAAATTATACAGAAGTCCGAGAAGTACGAGTATAATATGCGTCTATGTTTAGCGTTTGTGGACTATGAGAAGGCTTTTGATTCGATCAAAACTTGGGCGGTGCTTAGGCCTTTTCAGTGGTGTCACATAGACGATAGGTGTTAAAGTGTCTGTATAACAACGCCACCATGGTCGGTTCGAGTACAGGAACAAAATACGAGGGCGATTCCATTGCGGAGAGGTGTAAGACAGGGAGACGTTATATCTCCGAAACTGTTTACAGCGGCATTGGAAGACGCCTTTAAGCTCCTGGAATGAGAAGGATTCGGCATCTGCGTCAATAGCGAATACATAACACGCCTCCGGTTTGCCGATGATATAGTCGTTGTGGCAAAGACGCTGAATGATCTTGGCACTATGCTCGACCAAGTATCCCAATAGGTGTATCTTTAAAAAAAATTGGAAGAGACGAAAATTACGTCAACTTCCCGTGTTATACCTACTCCAGTATCCGTTGGAAACTCAACTCTTGAAGTTGTCGACGAGTACGTCTACCTTAGATGAAAGATCCAATTAAATAGGTCCAACT
The DNA here is from genome assembly GCA_963924145.1 of Pyrausta purpuralis. Taxonomy (NCBI): domain Eukaryota; kingdom Metazoa; phylum Arthropoda; class Insecta; order Lepidoptera; family Crambidae; genus Pyrausta; species Pyrausta purpuralis. The sequence goes on from OZ001651.1 coordinate 11,012,082, forward strand.
TGGGAAAGAGGTCAATTGACGAATCCAACTCGGCTAGGCAGCGGTTCGGGAAACTGCATAAGAGCGTCCTCTCGTGTCAATTACCTCAGTGTCTGAAGACGAAAGTTTTCAACCAGTGTATGTCACCAGTGAAGACATACGAATCCGTTACGTGGTCTCTAACTATGGGCCTCATAAAGAAGCTTAAAATCACACAACGAGCAAGGGAGTGGGCTATGCTCTGTGATCGAATCAGAAGCGAGGAGATACGTAGAAGAACTAAGGTAACGGACATATCCCTACGAATCAGTAAGCTCTAGTGGCAGTGGGCACTTTGGCAGGGCACATAGCAGGGAACTGATGGCCGCTGGGGCAGAAAAGTTCTAGATTGGAAACCCTTCGACCAAAAGCGCAGCGTGGGATGTCCACCGACAAGATGGACAAACGACCTTGTAAAGATCTCAGGATCAAACTGGACGCAGACCGCTCACAACCGGTCGCTGTGGAAAGCCGTGGGGGTGGCATATGTTCAGCAGTGGACGTCTTTTGGCTGATAATGATGATGATGATGTGTGAACATCAATGTGAACAGCAAGCTCGCGTCAGCTATCGTTCACGAATATTTCCTCGAACGTTTCGTCAATAACCAGACGAGAAGCGAGCGCGAATTTTAAATGCCATTTAATAATTTACGCAACGCGCACGAATATTTGTTTTCTGATTTATATGGTGACCCAAGTAACGTAAAAAATAATCAATTTTTGAACTGTTTTCTACCATCAACACCGCCAACAACCGTTTGGATTAAAGCTTTAATCATGCACAAATTATAAAATAAATAAATATAGTAACTGAATATTTTACGGTCTATTTGGTAAATTACGAGTATTTTACCATTTTTACCATAAATTACCGTATTTTTCATTACTTACCATTTTGTTTTTTTACCTGCCCAACTCTAGATACAACTTAAACCACAAAGAAGGTGTATTAAAAATACATTTTATTGCGAAAGTTACAATAACTACATTTTAGTGTCATTTATATACAAAAATTAAATACATCGTTTTCATAACCAAATTGGGTAAATATTTCTATAATACACAATGATTAATACCAGCATATCTATATGTTTAATCAATAAATGATATCAAAGAAAAAAAAACTACAAGGTAACATACAAAAGTTTTTAGCACTGTTGTGTTTTATGTAGCTAAATGTTAAAAACTCTAAAATTGAATTTCCTTAATAAAATGCATCAGCAGCATTGCTAACTTCTACAAATTGTGATCAATTCATTATTACTTTGTAACAATCCAAGATTATTTTTGTGTTCATCTTTAGAGCTAATAAATTAATTAGCAACATTACAGTTTTTATTACAAGGGTCTTATGTCTACTAGATTTTGACGAAAGTTGATTGGCAATAGATATTTTGGCAGCAGTCAGCACAGGTATACACTTTCAGTCTGAATAAAGGTAGTATTCCTACATAATTAAAAAATAATGACTCATAATATTTGCTATGTGCAATTATTACCCTTATAAAATCTAAGTGATTTGTGATGTCCCAATAAGATAAATGAACTAATTGCAATAGGTTAGCAAAAATATTTTTACATGGGTAAAATTTTGTTAGATTATTTTTATTGAAAGGCAAAAAATGAATCCGGACCACTTATTTTTCAATACTGTAATTTCTTTAAAGGTTTTATTTTATCAATGATCAGTCCTATATTGATTAACAACTTCAGTAAGCTATACTTATAACCTGTATATTAGATACATTTGATTTTTAATCTTGCAAGCTTTACAATATTACTAACCGAGTATAAAATAATAACTAATCCAAAGACAGTGATACATACTTTGATTACTCTGGCATTTTTTATTATGTTTTTAAAAGTTTTGTTTAGTCTACTTGGTATCAAAATGATAACAATATTATACAGATAGCCATCAGGAATTATACATAGAAGTGGTCTTTGGTGAAGGAAAATCATGTTTAAGTTTGTAAAATAATGGTGTTCACTAACTAATGCTACGAATATATTATTTAACAAATTAAAGATGTAAATTAAATGTTTATGTTTCAACAAATTCAACACATTTTGTTATAAGAGATTAACTTTGTTCTAAGTTGTTTTTTTTTTGGTAAAATTTCACAATTTAAGTACTAATAATATAACATCATAACCTAAAACTACTTGTGAATTAAAGTATATCTTACCCTAGCTAGCGGATTCTTGAATCAAGTCACCTACCATCAATGGGAAGTGAACTACATGATCTAACTAATAAGTGGTTTGTGTGCTAAAATAACATAATTCTAAATTAACACACACATAGCATTCAAAATGCAATATGTGGACAAAGTCTGGAAAATTGGGTGGAAAAAAAATCTTTCATGTAAACTTATTTGTGAAATGAAAACAAAGTTTGTATAAAGCAATACTGAAATATCTCCTAATATAAATAAAATAATCCGTTTAATCGAAATGCATTTCTTATTTCGAAAATAAATATTAATATTCATTTTTACAATATCAGTCTGCTCCATTTTATTCTAATAATTTTATGAATCATTCGTTTTCGGTCCCTTTTCCTAATACTCATCCATACAGCGTTAACCAATCTTATTTTATAACATAGCTACCTTAGAACATGGTAGAGAATGGCTTTCTTCTCTATTTTGCACTGAAACGTTTTTTTATGTTGGCAAATGTTATTAATGCTAATTTTGTGTAAATGATATATTTTTCTAGACAATACTCTCTATGTTCAGTCTGTTATTTTATAATTATGGAATGTATAAGGCATTACATACATACAATATCAAAGTTTGTAAGTGCCACAAATTATAGGGTATAAAAGGCTTGTATAAAACCGTAGCAGTGTTACATTTACACTGGAAGTACACTTATAAATAATTGTTATTATTATAAATCAGACATGTCTTTTTATTGGAATTCTAAAACGGCAACCCTCCTTTTTTGGACGAGTATTCGATGCCGAACATTAACTTGTAATGCTATAATACAACGCGCCGAAGAATAATGGTAAAAAGGATGAAATGCAGATGCCCGGAAAACCGAGACTGCGTTTAATTTCTTAGTCAAATTTATGATCATGAGGAACCGAACGTTTGTGTTGTAAAATAAGAACTGGTAGATTTAAAGCAGAACAGCAGTAACGTAGCTTTTCAGTACAAGAAAATCGGATTAACCACGACACGATAGACGGTACTGCTGACACGTAATGACCTGGGTGTTTTCTGTTAGTGGAGCTACCGATACGACGATTACCTCGCGACTAGTCAAGCAGCGGCGTGGAGCGGTGGTGCGACGACAGCTGCGCCGCCAGCTGCCTTTGCTGCAGCAAGCAGTACAGGATTCCGGCCTGAATAAAACAGGAGGTGGTTAATATTGATAGAAAAAGTTGGCCCAAATTTTAAAACACTTAATTTTTGTAGTTTGAACTGGACGAACATGACCCAAAAGGGCCTGTACATGTTTTTTTTTAATTCATATCTTGTGAGTTTTGCTTGCGAAAAAGGGTATGGTTTTCTACTAGAGCTGTGTGGCGAGACTAGCGAGTAAAGCACTATTATAAGTGTGTTTTGTATCACATCCAAAGACAGGCCGCAGCGGCCCGAACACCGCGAACAGTCTGTGCGGCACCATCTTGTTTGATATCCTGGCCCAGATCATACTACTGGCCTTTTAAAAGGACACCTTAGTTATAATATGAAAGAACAGTTAGTTATATCAAGTATAGCTTAGGTACTATTTAAAAGTTTACATTTATTTTAAATCCAAATTACAAAAAAATATACGTTTTGTGTACCTGAAACTCATATTTACCTATTTTTAATTAAATGGAACTGAAAATATAAATAGATAAAGTAATGACCATTTTATGCAAACAAGTTCTGTACCAAGATTGTACATAGGACATGTTTCAAAGGCGGATTTTTTCCGTATTAAGTGGGCTAAGCTAAGCGGTCACCTGCGCCATGGCGTCGACGGTGCCGGCGGCCAGCAGGTCGGTGCGCTGCTTGGAGGCCGCGGCGCTGGCGGGCCGCAGCAGCGTGGGCCCGAACACCGTGGCCAGGTTGTGCAACGACATCTTGTTCTCGGCCTCGTGCTGGTTTACTCTGAAGATAATAATTATGTATAAAAGTTTCTTGTATATCAGGTCCTGAAGGAAAATGATTATTTACGACTGTGATTGGTGCTTCGCGAACTCGAATACAAATAACGTGATCACCTTTCAAAAAGATAAAGCGCCGCCGAAGTCGCAACATTTATCTGAAATCAACCTAACTATCAATGGAAGACCGCACCTCATCATTAGGAATCATTCATCGTAAAAGAAAGACTAAGTCGCGGGGGACCGCTAGTCAAAAAATAAATAACAAAGCATGATGTATCAAATCATTGAGTTTCTTTCAGACATGACAAAAATAAAACATTTTTTTAAATCATGATGATCCTTCCGATCGATTTCGGACATGGCGACCACTTCGAGTCCTAGTCGGTACGGCGCTCGTGCGCCCGAAAATGGCTGATGTAGCCAATTTTCGCAGTGAACTTACGTGCGCACTTAGGGCACGTGAGAACACCTTGTTTATAATGATATTGAATGGCAGCAGGTTGGCGGGACTTCAGTCCGTAGCGTTTAATGTCAAGGTCAACTTTACGTTGCTCCTCGAAATCGCTGACTCGCTTCTGTACCAGCCTGCGCCATTCGGGACGTTGTGCTGCCAAACCCTCCCACTCTGAGGGCTCGATATTGCATCTCTTCATATGCCGTTTCTGAACATCCTTAAATCTGAGGAGTTGGCCGCCATGCTTCCGCTTGCCGTGCTCCAGTTCAAAATAAAAGATGCGCTTCGCTACTCTCTCCTCCGCCATACGCGGTACGTGACCGCACCACCGAAGCTGGCGACGCATTAAATAAGCCTCAATCCCACCAACTTTGGCTCGTCGCAAAGCTTAGGTATTTCGAACTCGATCAGACCATTTGATATCTTACTTAGGCATTTAAGGTGGAAACGGTCTAAAGTACGAATGTGGTGACGGTACACGCACCACGTCTCGGAAGAGTAAAGAAGATTTGACAGCACAGTCGCCATGTATACAGAAATCTTGGTAGCCAACTTAAGGTCGTGCGACCACAGCCTCCCAAATGCTGCAGCTGCAGCACTGATCCTGCTGTTGATCTCAGCCTCAAGGTCGCATTTGGATGTTAAAGTGCTCCCCAGGTAGCGAAACTTGTCGACCTGCTTCAGCACGTCTTCACCAAGCTGTACGGCCAGTGTCTCGTGACCATGAAGTCCGTCTCCGTCTTTTTGACACTGATTTTTAAGCCGAACGCTTGGTGAAATACTGATATTAGCTGTTGCAGGCCATCTGGGGATTCCGCTAAGAAACATAAGTCATCAGCATTCATGATATCTGTTATCATTGCATGCGATACCTTGGTGCGCGCCTTAAGTCTGGCCAAATTGAAGAGTCCGCCATCGGTGCGGAAGCGGATGCGGACTCCCTCGGAAACTGTCTGTAAGACTTCTCGGACCACAACCGCAATGTATAACGCATCCTTGTTTCACCCCACAGGTAACGGGAAAAAAATCTGACTGTTCGCCGTCTACGGCGACGCAGCACTGCATGTCGTCGTGTAGATCTGTCATTTCTGTTAAAGAATATGTATGCAACATTTTAAGTAGATTGTACCAAGGAATCATCACATTGTCCCATACAAACCTTGCCCCCCTTTTTAACTAACTTAGGGGTGGAATTTTGGAGAACCCTTTCTCATCGGATCCCTACGGCATACAAAGAAGAAAACACCCTCCAGTTTCAGGTCTCAACGATCAGCGGTTAAGGCCGTATTTCGTATTGATTCAAGTAATAATTTACTATGAATTATACATTATCATGGAAAAATTTGTGACCTCAGTTTTTTTGATCTTTTGACTACGCAATATAATCAGTAAAGGCTGCTGATAAACCCAATTTTTTGTACTCTTTAAAATGTAGTGGTGTATATCAGCAACAACGTTTTATGCTTTTGCTATCGGTCATAACCAGTGATCGGATAATCGGATGCATATTTACCTAAAGTTCATTTTTGGCTATGATATTATGGAAGCGGCTTATTTAAAAAAAAAATATGAATCACGGGATTCCAAAAAAAACGGGCATGTGAAACTAGTCTGTAACATGATGTGGAAACGACGTCTTTAGTAATATTGTACCTACAAAAGCGGTCCACATAAAACGCAGATCGATTATATCCTCGTTAGACGCCATAATCTCAGGATTGTAAGGTGATACCTGGAGAAGAGTTTGCTCGCAGCATAGACTCCTAATCATGGAAATGAAGTACAAAATCAAACCCAGTAAGAACAAGAAACGAAACCAATCTAAAATTAAATGGTACATGTTGGAGAAAGAGGATTATGCAAATAAATTTGGAAGTCAGATATGAAAGAAGAGAAGAAGAATGGGTACATAGAAATTAAGAAAAAAGCCAAAAAAGCAGTAGCCGTAGCAAGAGCTAAAGCATGTAACTAAAAGAGTGATGAATATGAATGTTAATGGATGGAAGGGAAGAGGCCGACCAAAAAAGAGATGGATTGATTGTGTGAAACAAGATATGAGTGTGAAAGGTGTGGATGATTCAGTGACGGGTGATAGAATAGTGTGAAGATGAAAACATACTGCGCCGACCCCAGATAAACTGGGAACAGGGCAAGAGAATAATGAATGATGATGATTTGTCGCTTCAGTAATTCCGGGATTTTTCGATATAAAAGTGCATTCCAATACCATAAAATAATTAAATACCTATACCTATTCTCGATTCATTTATATAGTATCCCAAACAATATTAGTCGATTTCACAATCCCGGGATTTTTTCGTTTTTAAAGTCCATCTCATAATAGCCAACACCTCCACTTTAGGTAAATGCATCCAGTTATTAGATCACTAGTCATAACCTAATGTATCTGCGACTTAAGAATGTGTATGCAATATTGTAACTATGTTGATGTTTTTTTTTTATCCAAGCACCCATGATATTGTATTAAGAACTAGATCACCAGTGAGACGCTAACAGATAGTCAAGCAAACACCACCTCATATCAAAGTGAGGTCTTAACTTTGACATAGTCTGTTTTTGATGGCGTCAGCGTTTATACGTGTCGCCCAATCCCTTAGTGCGTGCTTCAAAAATTGCAGAAACAACTAACTAAATAAAAATGTTTCAGTCCGAATATCATATTTTCGTATTCATATCAACATGGTCGATATTTTGTCGTCAAAAGTCGATTTTCTAAGACATTGCCATACATGGAGTAGTTTGGTACTATTATTTTTTTAACAATAATTTACCTGACCGTCATAGTGTGGTGGTTTACGTTCCGGACTACAAAGATAAGCAGTCGCGGGTTCGAATCCCACTCGCACGACCCTAACACATATGTTTAAAACTCATGTCTGATGTGATGGATGTCAATCCATTGACATCCATTAATCAGATGGTGCCATATTTGTGTACTCTTTTAGTTAGCGAGGCGTCATGTACTTCTAAATACAATATCATTGCCAAGCACTCACTTGACGAAGTGGTTGAGAAGGAAGTCGATGCAATTCTTGTTGAGGTCAGGCAGCTGCGCGTAGCATTTCAGAAGCGCGTGGCGTCGCGTGTGCGCCGGCCCGGAATCCACTGATGTACCCGCGCCCTGTTGACACAACAATGTTTAGCTTCTGATCGTAGAAATAAATGTACAGTAAGACCGCTTTTATAAGTCGCCAGGGCTACGCAAGTATTCGTGTCTTTTCTAAACTCCGTTTTTACCGGCTTTACCGATTCTTAACAAATTTTATATGCGTATTCAGTAGGTCTGAGAATCGGTTACTATCTTTTTTTCATACCCCTAAGTAATAACGGTTATTCACCCTTAAATAGTTTTTGGACGAAATTTTTTGTTTTTATTTTAATGTGGCATTAAAAAATACATACAACCCAAAATTTTTACTTTTTCATCACCAACCCCTATTTTTTATAGCCATTTTAGTAATTCGATCATTTTTCATCCCGCTCGCTCGATAACTGATCAATTAGTGTTTTCCTTAACTTTTAAAATTACGAGGCAGGGACGGGGCGGGACGGTGCTAGGGGCGACGCAGAGTTCGCTGGGTCTGCTAGTATTTTCATAAAATTAAACTTAGTTTGATTATGTTTGCCGATACGCTTACCATGACGTTATTAAGATGATAGCGTCTTATATTATGACTGGGTTACTTAATATAGCTGAGTCACTTATAAACTTAGTTCGACATGATTATTCTAACCCCTGTATACGATTAGGCGGCACTTATGTGCTATTTTAACGGAAACGGTCTATTAAAATTTCATGGTCAGATGAAGTTATAAACATTTTAGCGTATCATTAGTTCGTACCTGCGTGGCGCCCCAAGCGCGCAGCAGCTCCGGGTAGAGCGCGTCGGTGAACAGCGCCTCGGGCAGCTCGCGCAGGTACAGCTTCAGCACGCCCGTCACCGAGTGGACGTCCACCTCCTTCAGCAGCTGCTCCGCTTCGTATGCATCTGCAAGTGGTAGTAGTAGTAGTCCCCTTAGCCGATTTCGACTACGGTGGCCAGTCACAACGACTAACCGACTGCGCGGCGACAAATATTATAGTGCACAAGTGTGTGCGAAAACACAGGTGCACTTTCTATTCCTTTCTCTCTCATAGCCCGATGGGACAGCAATCTGACGATCGGAAAGAGTTCAGGCGCAGGACCAACGGCTTTACGTGCTTATCCGAGGCACGGGGGTGAAACACCGCCAACTTTCAAACACCGGGCTACCCTAAGAATTCTGAACAGAAAAACTCAGGTATGTATTTTTGGCCCGACCCGGGGATCGAACCCGGGACCTCTGGCGTAGCCGTCGCTTTAAAGTGCGACCCTCTTACCGCTGCGCCACCGAGGCAGTTGCGAGCAAGTGGTACACTGCTTTATTGTACATGGTACATTAAATGGAGAAATTATGTATTGTGTTAATGGGACTCAATGTAAAGGAACGACCAAAACCCAAAGTAATCAGATCGGACCATCAGACAGGCTAATGTTGAAGGCTGTTTATCCATATGACGCATCAAAACTCCCTCAAGGTAGACTTCCGAGCAATGCGTCATGCGAAAGCGCCTTAACGAATGCAGAAGCTTAGAGCCGCACGGATTTAATGGAACTATAGGAGTGTTTGAAAGAAGACCGTGCGGCCACGAATGACGCATCGATCAGAAAGTGTTCTGCATGCGCACGCGTTATTCGGTAGATTATCTTTAGATAACACACACGCAACGCTCGCTTGCCCACTGCAATTGTAGCGAATAGCAGTGCAGAGCGCCATATGTGAACATTTTTAACTTACACATGGCGTTCTTAGGTATTCTTACTAATGATCAATCACAATCATTTCTGCTTATCCCAAAGGTAAGACTGGTAAATAATACCATATGGCGTTAAGTCCAACTTTTGGTTGAGCAATAAAGTAGAATAGAAGGAAGAGAAGAAGACCAAGATTATTCTTGGCTAATTGGAAAGCTTTATGCATCAAATAAAGCAAAAGTTAAATGTTGCTTCGTATCAAGAAGTCAAGAGAATGAGCGTAAAGAATGGGATAAATCTCCACCGACAAGAGTTTGGCTTTTAAATTAGCTGATGACGATGAATAAATTTATAAATAAATAAAACACGAGCTGTGAGTATACAGATAATAACCAAATAAATATACATAAACAGTTTTTTTTTTCATACAAGTCTGCGTCTTCAGCTCTATGCCATACAGACTATTCTTTAGTGAAAATTGTTAATTTTTTAACACTTATTAACTAAAACTAACACTAAACTAGCCTATCTTAACCTAACTCATTGAAATGCGAGGTGGTTCGCATTTCAATGCTCAACAAGGAAGCTTAGCGCAGGAACAGCGATCCAGGTAAGACGGCGCGATCAGATCGCTTCACTTAATTCCCCACTTTAATTGCATTGTTCTCTTCAAAAGCACAAATTATCATGACAATTCCTCCACACAATAACAATAATTGACCTGAAAAAAACAATTACTAAAACGAAGAAATAAGGTCCGTCCTTCCCTTTTCGTTTCCCGCGCAAAACCCAATATAAACAATAAAAGTAGACTGACTGGTCTCGAAGCTCTTCTTGAGGCGGTTGAGGTCGGACGCGCTGCCGGAGACGCGGTAGATGCCCACCTCGTGGATGCCGCGCCGCTCCACCTCGCGCACGCACGCGCTTATTATGAACGGGATGTTGCGCTTCTCGCGTCTGGGGAACATACATACGTAGGTATAACACTGCGGTATCTTATGCAGTTGTATTAAGGGCTAGTTTACAAGGCGTAACTAAATAAATAAAATAAAAGTTTGTTCGTGCAAATTGGTACATCTGGTATATTAAAAAACCGGCAAAGTGCGAGTCGGACTCGCACACTGAGGGTTCCGTGCCAACTTAAACTGAATTAGGGAATCCACTTATATCCACTTAGTAAAATACCACATTTTTTTCGGTTTTAGTTTCATGTATGGGAGCGGGGGCTCCTTATTTTTTATTTTTTGCATGAAAATCGTAAAGCCGTTATCTTTCTACCTAATTTCAACAGTAAGATGCTTATAGTTACAGAATAAAGTGGCTGTGATAACGCACAGACAGACAGACTTGACGAAACTAAAAGGGTTCCGTTTTTTGCCATTCGGCTACGGAACCCTAAAAAGGTACAATACAATAATAATTGACGACACGTTTTGTGTATTGGTTAGAGCTCCTGACTATTAACGCCGGTCCCGGGTTCGAATCCCGCAAGGGGCAAATGTTTGTTCATCCCACAAACGATGTTTAATGTTTATGTTTAATATGTATTTAAGTATTTATGGGAGATGCCCCCGTCATAATCGTTGTCTGGTATTCGTAACACAAGGAAGCAAATTTATTAATTAGTAGAACGTTACCATCTGTACTAGTTTTTTTTTACCGTATGACAGTCCTCCACCCGACTTGCAGGACTCAGGTTAGTTATTGCCAGTCTCTGTGTGTGTGTGTGTGTGTGTGTGTGTGTGTGTGTGTGTGTGTGTGTGTGTGTGTGTGTGTGTGTGTGTGTGTGTGTGTGTGTGTGTGTGTGTGTGTGTGTGTGTAGCTAAGCTCTACTACTTAGCTGTCAAACTAAAAGAAAAGTGTTTTGACAGCCAACTTGTGTCAAAACATGCTCAGCTTAGTCAACGCAAATGAAGTTAATAAAACGCTAAGATAAAGGTAAGTGCTTTGAAGCGCTTGGTAAGCCGTTTTCTGCTGAACACAGCACGACCTTAAGAGCTTAAAGTGCACGATTTTAATGCGATTTACTTTTGATTAAACGGGTACAATCAAGTTAAAGAGAAACTGGAATAAATGCATTACTTATGCTTACAAAGGTTCTATACAGGGTGGCAAAAAAGGGATTTTTTTTGGAAGCCTTACATCCAGGTCTACCCAAATATACCATATTTATGATAACCATTTTGTTTAGTTTTCGAGGCTTTTTTTTTCATTGTTTTTAGTCTTAGTTTCTTTCTTAGCTAGCTCATAATTAAAACATAATTTTATATAAGTCAATTAAATTTATCAGGATCAAACTGCAATTTAAAAAAAACGACATAAAAAGAGGTGTAATTACTTGTTTGAGAATTCTTAAAGTTTGCGATTATAATTAATATCTATGGACGTCAATGTTTGGCCACTCACTTGGCGACGTGCGTGATCTTGGCGCCGAACAGCGCGCCCGCCTTGGCGCTGGGCACGCGGCGCGCGGACCGCTCGGGCGGCAGCAGGCGCAGGCGCAGCGGCAGCGACCCGCCGCCGAGCATCACCGCGCGGGAGACACCGAAGGTACCATATAAGTATATCACAAGTATGATAGAGCGCTCACTTGGCCACGTGCGTGATCTTGGCGCCGAACAGCGCGCCCGCCTTGGCGCTGGGCACGCGGCGCGCGGACCGCTCGGGCGGCAGCAGGCGCAGGCGCAGCGGCAGCGACCCGCCGCCGAGCATCACCGCGCGGGAGACACCGCCGCTCGCGCTCTCCGCTACCCACTCGCGGGACAGCTGGGGGTAGGACAACGGTTGTATGTATCGTTTTTAAACTGATGTCAGTCTGTACATATGTAAATCGAGAAAAAAAAAAAATCTTTATTGCACAAGTAAGAACACAAGAAAGGTAAGACGGTGTGCAAAAATTTTTATATTATACTTTGAAGATAGAAGAATAAAAAATTAAATATCGTGTTGCAAGGGTTAAATTACGGTGTTTTTGACAAAATTACGGTGAATCTGCTAAAAGGATACCGTATAAATTACCATGTAATTTTAACCTACCTAACCTAACCAAATCCAGCCTAAATTAAATGAGCTAAACATATTATTAGCCTGAATTTGACTCTTCTAGCACGACACTGTCTTATTTTCGTAAATGCATTTATTCATTTTTTTAAACATTTCGTTAGTTAGTTGGCCTGAAATTATCGTAGTTTTAGCCATTTTCTTTCTCAAAGTGAGGGTTTTAGCGATTCTCCTGGTAATCCCGGGAACAAAAGCAGTATTGCCATCACAAAATTTGATAGGTTGAAAGACCGAGTTCCGTTTTACGCAGTCTTTGACGAAATGTTTACATAAACGTAACTGAGAATGGTATGGAATGGAGTCTACTGAATTACCGTGTCTATGGAGACCCTGGAGCTCAAACATCAAGACTACCTTGGAGATAATAAGAAAAAAACAAAGTTTTCAAACACGTATCCGTCGAAACAGCATTAGGCACCGTCGAGACCGGAGCGTTGTCAACTTGCACTCAAGAGAATCACTTTAATATAATGGAATGGAGTTTAGCACTGTACCTACAAAAGACATATCGCGACGTTACGGCATCTTATTCAATTTCAAGAATTAGGTTTTCACTTTATGGACAAATCCGTTATTTATTAATTTATTTCTTGGAAAAAACAGCAATCAATAAAATCAATAGAGATTACGAAACGAAAAAGACACGGAAAAGAAGAAAAGGATAATTCTTTTTATCACCTTCAGCGTACGTAACTAAACACCGCTCTCGCCGCGTCCTCATAAAGATGCAGGCGCAGGTTCTGCGAACCCTCGAGTTCGAGCGTGAAGCTCTCGTTCCATCGCGGCTGCGCACTGCGGCAGACCAGCTTCGACTTCGCCTTGCGGAAGTTAACGCCTATTCATATAAGAAGGAGGTCGTTAATGTAGTTTTATTTACCTTTAGAGTACACTTGCCCCTAAGCACAGGCCTCGCCGCGTCCTCATAAAGATGCAGGCGCAGGTTCTGCGAACCCTCGAGGTCGAGCGTGAAGCTCTCGTTCCAGCGCGGCTGCGCACTGCGGCAGACCAGCTTCGACTTCGCCTTGCGGAAGTTAACGCCTATTCATATAGGAAGGAGGTCGTTAATGTAGTTTTATTTACCTTTAGAGTACACTTGCCCCTAAGCACAGGCCTCGCCGCGTCCTCATAGAGCAGCAGGCGCAGGTTCTGCGAACCCTCGAGGTCGAGCGTGAAGCTCTCGTTCCAGCGCGGCTGCGCACTGCGGCAGACCAGCTTCGACTTCGCCTTGCGGAAGTAGTGGCCGTAGGAATCCACTTCCACCACTACGTAGTAATCTGGACACGAAACATAAAGGTACAGTTGTGACCTTTTTCTTTACTAATTAACATGTTTTTTTATGGAGTTGAGTTTAAAAACGGGGAAATGGGGAAAAAGGAAACATTAGCGGAATTACAAAAGTAAGGATCAGGAAAAGAGAGGAAAAACAAATACAGATAGAAGTTAACATATTTACATTTACACACGGGAATGCTTCGTATTAAAATTGTACGTTATTTGTAGAAATAAAAGATATTTTACATGTATACACATCACTACTATTATTATGCAATAAGGAAATGGTTGAGGTAGTAAATGGTTTACGTAAAGATAATGATTTTGCAAGGAACAAGGTTCGGTCATACCGTGGGCAAGAAAAGATAATATGATTAAGGTCTTCTTTATCCTCACCACACTCACATAGTTCATCATCAACAATTTTGAGTCTAGAAAGATGGGCGCGTAATCATCACCAAACAAACGTACCAGCGGCAGTGTCCAGCGGCGCGGTCATGCCGCCAATATGCAGTTGAAGGTCGCCCAGTAGCAACGAGTCGTCGCGTCCGCTGCGCAGCAGGTACGAGCCCATGTCCGTCTGTAAGTAGCTGCGGCAGGCCGTCACCCACGCTTGCAGCTCCAGCATGGACACCGTGTTGGACCCGGCAGGGGGCGCAGATGATGCCTGGACAATGGTACATTATTTGGCATCTCATTGAAGAGAGGGTAAGCGTTTTCACTTTAAATGCCTATGCATTTAATGAACGCGAAAGAGGCGCTAAACAATAAATCCCTACATAGGTATTACAGCGGCTGTAACGCGGCGCCAGGGCTAACCAAGCTTCAGCTTCAGAGGGGTTGCAATTTTCAAGATTTCGACCCTTCGTAGTATCGAAAGTATATTAGGCGCGATAGCAGTTAAAAGCTAACTAAAGTGTCTAAAGTGCCAAGCGAAATCGGATACGCGGGGACAAAGCGGGTGAGAGAGACAAGACACTGACAAACACGGGGATTACCCGAGCATAAATAGTCCGTGCCCCGTTTGCAACGAACTGGATGAAACAAGATGCGCGTTTACACTTCTTTTAATAGCGAAAATTAGAAAATTGTTGTATTTCTCTTTTTATTTTTTACTATATAAAAATAAGTCGAGTTTTCCATCCTGACGCTATAACTCCAGAACGCACGAACCGATTCCACCGTTTTGCATTCGTTGGAAAGGTCTCGGGCTCCGTGAGGTTTATAGCAAAGAAAATTCAAATATAAAACAAACCAAAAAATCCTTCTTCTTTTAATCACCAAACAAAATGTTACATAAATCGAAGCCATCTGGTGGCGAAACGGAGTTCGCCGGATTTGCTAGTCGGCTATAAAAATATCGCCAATACTGATATATCGGCAAACCCAAAATATTGCCGATATATCTGGTTCGGTATCGGAATCGGATGCAGCTCTAATTAAAATATAATGTTTTTTAACTATATAAACTGGTTCTTAAGATAGTTAAACCTATTAGCTTTTGCCCAATACCACCCAATTTCCATGAAATATTTAACACATAAGACCACATATTATACCATATAGCATTATAAAAACTCGTTTCCATATAAAGTGACACATGGGAGGTCTTGAGGTTGCAACGACGATATTAAAAAGTGGTTCAATTGATTCTGCTCCTTATTCCAATCAATATATTTTCAGGTCTTGCGCATTTTACGTTACACGTTGTAAACCTGTTCACCTAGAGAGCGCTACAGTCGCGCTACTAAAACGCCAGTAAACGTGTGTGAAAACCTTAAACACTGTGTACATACAGACAACAGCACGTCAATGTAAACACTGCGGTATCTTATGCAGTTATAATAAGGGCTAGTATGCAACAAAAGTGGGTAACCTGATGTGCTGGCGTCTGTACACAAACACACGACTCACCTGCAGCGCGTGTATGGAGTCGATCCACTGCGTGCGCTCGTACTCGGAGCTGAGGAAGAAGATGTGTTGCCTCTGCAGCGCCGCCGAGCCGCCCGGCGCGCGCGCCCCGACGCGGAACACGAGGTTCGGCGACGCCAGCACCAGCTGCCCTTCTAGTTCTGCCAGCTTCTTGCGCTGCTTCTCTAATGCGCCGCGCCCGATGCGCATTTTCTATTCAAACAAAAAAAAAAACGATCCAATGACCAGCGATAGGACACTCGGGCCTACCCCCCCACCACCCTCAAAATGGCTTTGAAACTGGCGCACACTCTGCTTATCAACGAGGCCACTTTCTTGTGAATGATCGCGTAAAATCCATCAGTGCGTGCCTCGACGAACCGGGTATGTTTGCCGCGCTGCAGAAGCGGCAACCCCAACAACATCCGGAAAGCATTGTTGTATTGGATCCGCAGGGCGCTGTAGGCCTTCTGCGTATATCTCAACAATGGGCAATAAAAAAGGGCAAACTCTTTTGAAATCCTTTGCAACTATCTTGATGACTATAAAATAGGTCATGGCTTCAATAACACGAAAAAATACTTCAAATGCAACCTAGACTAGCTAGAACCAAGAGTTAAGACTTTCTTAATAATCATCATCACGTCGACGTGATGACGTCATTAGAGATTCATGATGGCGGCTACTGTAGCGTGATCGACAACAATATACCGGTCGGTAGCAATATTTCTGTGGTCTTGCAGTTACCCAAATAAGGCGTTGTATACATCGATAATAACCCAACTACACAGCCAAAACCAACCTTATCGTCATGGGAAGCTCGTTCCTCCGCCAGTATCTGATCGCGTACAGTAGACGCCTGCGACTTGAGCGCCACAATGTTAGCTGGCGACGTCTCGCGCGCGTCGTTCGCGTTTGCAATAACTGAATCTTCTTCCACGACTACAATATCGGGCAGGGGTATGAACCACTTCAGTTCGAACGTAAACTTGTCGCGACCGGACGCCTAAAAATAACAAAATGTAGCTGAACTCTGATATTATGTATTAGACACCTACCAGAATATATAAAGTATGCTTGCTTAACTTACTTTGTATTTGGCACATGCAATTACATCGTTAAATAGAAATAGATGCCTCAATTTTCTGTGTCCATCCGATAGTTCTACAATGAACGAGTTTTTGACAAGTCTTCGTTGCGCTCGATCAGCGTTCTGGAATGAAGTTTTATAATAAAACACCACTACATTCTTTTTTAAGAAGAAATAAAACTACATACATTACGAATACTTACAGGGAACATAGATTTAGTTTGTATAATATTAAATTCATCGAGGAAGTGTTGCGTCATATTGAGGGCATCGGTTAACATAGCATGGTCTGGGTGGCTCGCCGGCGTATATTTAATGAGATCCTGCAAACAACAAAATACAATTAAATCCCATTTTAATCTCCTTGATCTGGGTATCACAGAGTAAATGTTGGTTTAGTAAGGTGGTGTCCTAAGTGAGCGACGAACGCGAAGCAGCAAGCGCGATCCATACAATGATATTCTAAGCTTGCAGCCTACATTATTTGTCGTTATTCGTCCTTGTATAATTTTTTGACGACCTCGGTGGTGTAGTGGTCAAACACGCTGTGATCGAAGGCGTCGCCATTTTCGATATCATCATCAAATTTAAGAGCTAGGCTCTTATCCGTGGACCTCTTGATACGACGCGACATTTAACTTTTGCTTTATTTAATGCATATACATTTACATATAAGAGGTCAGAAACCATAGCGGTTAGCGCAAACGCGTGTTGTCCTTAAGCTGCGAGCATTATCACAGGAAATATAATAGTACTACGTACAGAAGGATCACTGTGCTAAGAATGATAAAGTAAAAACAACTTTCGCTGCAACGCAATGAAGTGCAAATCACTTCGCAAGATTTTAATTCAAGGTTGTTTCATCTACCTATCTATACCTGTCTCTTTCTAACACGTAACGCTTTCCCTGTTTCGCGGCCTTGAATGTGCCAGGGTTGCGAGCGGCGCGTGGCACGAACATACGCGTAGGTACACAACGCGCTACTCAAATAAAATAAATAGTCTAGAGGACCTAGCACATTTCTTGACTGTGTTCTATCGGAGAAAGTAATTGATAGTGTCAGCGTTCGTTTAATATTAAAATAGGAGTTTTGCGCGGGAAACGAAAAGGGAAGGACGGAGGCTATTTCTTCGTTTTAGTAATTGTTTTTTTCGGGTCAATTATTGTGATTGTGTGGTGGAAATATCATGATAATTTGTGATTTTGAAGAAAACAATGTAATTAAAGTGAGGAATTAAGTGAAGCGATCTGATCGCGCCGTCTTACCCGGATCGCTGTTCCTGCGCTAAGCTTCCTTGTTTGTTGAGCATTGAAATGTGAACCACCTCGCATTTTAATGAGTTAGGTTAAGATAGGCTAGTTTAGTGTTAGTTTTAGTCAATAAGTGTAAAAAATGAACATTATTTACTGAAGAATAGTCTGTATGGCATAGAGCCGAAGACGTTAAACTTGTATGAAAAAAATATATTAAAATAAGTGTTTACTCTGTCTAATTTTTTATTTGGTACAAAATTGCTGAATTCGGAGAAATGAAAGTACAAACCAAACACACATGTATGTACGGACAACAGCACGTCAAGGTAAACACTGCGGTATCTTATACAGTTGTAATAAGGGCTAGTTTGCAACAAAAGTGGATAACCTGATGTGCTGTCGACTGTACATCACACTTAACCAAATAAAATTGTATAGTAGAATAATTTTCTCCGTGCAGTTTGGGTCATAAATCATAGCTCGGCCTCAGCCCGGTTAGGGCGGTGAGTATGTTGCGCGGGCGCACCGCCGTTAAAATTTATATTATTTAAAAATTTTAGTTCATTATAAATAATTTCAATAAATATAAAAATTGATATTTATTTATTTTTTTATAAAAAAAATATATAGTACATTCGCCAGCATCTTAGGTTACACACACTTTTGTTGCAAACTAGCCCTAATGTCAACTGCATAAGATACCAGTGTTAACCTAAATTTGCTGTTGTACGTACTTGACTACAAAAAGATACTTTTGTTTATGTGAACCTTATCTATCGTACCTTTATAAATGCTATCAAAATCAAGATTAATTTTATTGGAATACCTAAAAATTAAGGGAGATATTATATAGCTAAAGTAAAATAATGAACTCTAGCTCTTGGACTATTAGATTTTGGACTACGTAAAATCCTAACACAAAATTACTTAAGTAATTTGGTAGGTACTTATAAATATTATGCTAAATTTAAAGTAAGTTTATTGACCTGTTTCCGTTTATTTTGAGTTAGATTGACGTAAGTAACTGGGTAAGAAACAAGAAATGTTGAATACCTACCTACAAAATTTGTTTTGATAAATAATGTCATAACTAGGAACACATATCTCAAATTATTAACAGTTATTTCGTTGTAACGAAGTCAGTCACAGGCTGAGAAAATAAACACAGTCACAGGCGCGTGGCGCGGTCCGCGAGCGGCAGCCCCGCGCTCGTTTATGCTCGGCGTACCGAGTCGCTCGAACGTACCTAAACTTCGGAGTGACACCCCCCTGGCATTATGTTGGTGCGGAGTTATGCGAAAAATGTGATAGCTCACAAGATATTTATTGAAATCAAATGATGTAAATCGTTCAAATGAAATGCTCGTAATGATGAATATGTTTATTTTGATAAGAATAAATACACGTTTGCATAAAAAACATCTTTGAAAATATGTAGGTAGTACATTATTTTTTATTAAATTCAAAAACTTTGTAGTGAGTGAACTATATAAGATAGACTATGCTGTCGCGGATTTTATTGTAGAACTTTTAACGCAATACCGTCATACATGATTTTTAATGATCTTTAACGGTTTACGCTGCGTACTCAAAGGAAGCTATCAAAAGGAATATTTCCCCCTACGTTTTTGCAACATTTCTCATTGTTAGTCTTCTGTTAGAAGTACTATCGTGTGTTTTAAATAAAACCTTCCTCGATAAATAGCTACCTAATGAAAACAAAATTATTATTTTCAAATTGTCCAGTAGTTCCTGAGATTAGCACGTTCTAACAACAAACTGTTTGCTTTATAACACAAGTATAGATTTTTGGTCTTCCTCTTCTCCTTTTACTTTTTATTAGTCCCTCTAATGGTTCTGATGAAGCTGTCGTGTCTTATCAAGAGTCACAACATTTGCCCTCTTCTACTTTCAATTGTTTCCATTAATGTTTCCTCTACCTTGTTCATGACTTTCTTTACCGTCCAGCTGATTCGCTCCAACCTTCTCCAGAACCACATCTCTAAAACTTCCAGCCTCTCCATATCACTCTTGGTCCAGGTCCACGTTTAACAATAATGAGTGAAGAACCAGAGAGTGTCCTTGTGTATTACGCACACATTTGAGCACTTTAAACGATGTCCCGCGACGATGGCCAATCTCAACGACCGCTGTGGTCGGATACGACCAGCAGGCTTAACATGCACGCCGTGATAAAAAAATATCGCGGCATTCTATCCCGTTTCTTAGTCAAAAATCGACTTAACCACAGTTGCTAACATGGCTGCCGTGAAAGTTATGTCGTACTGTCAAATTTCGAAATATGACAAAATTATCATTGAACGCTAACATGTGACACATATTTTATCCGAATTTTGACATTTTGCCGTGAAACATTATCGTCCACCATTAGCGTCGACGATAAATGGAAAACAACTTATTTAGAGCAAAAACATATGACTGTGTCGTGCCATATCTTATCCTAGGCTCTCAAAAAACAATAAAGGGTAAAAAAATATCGAAAAGAAAGTCCCCGCGAATGTTTTTTATCCCTAAGATATTTATTAGCTCGCATTTATTATCTATGGCCAATATCGAGTCAATCTGTCAAGTTTATCATTCTCAGCCGAATTTGTCATAAAATTGAAAGAAAGAAAGAAAATGGGTAACTTACGTGTAACACGAGCGCGTTCTTCTGCACTCTTGCGACAGGCTTGTGCAGCAAGTCATCCAGCGACATGGGCTGGCCGCGGCACGCGATCTGACGCGTGAGGTCAGCGAACCGCTGCGACGTGGAGCAACGACGACGCACCGCGTCCGTCGCGCGCCCGTAGTTGTGCAGGAACGCGCCGTATACGTTTATGTTCTCGGCCTTGAAACAGTACAATAAATAAACCTTCGTATTCATAATAAATCAAACAGTCTAATAAAACCGTTTTATGTATAACACTGTTTTGTCTATTCTTTCTTGGCGCTGTCATCATTTGAGAGAAAGGGACAAAACTGTGTAATAGCTAATAGGTTTATTATACTGTTTGAGTTATGATGAAGAAGGGGGAAAATGTATAAGTAGTGCAAAATAAAAGGAATAAACGTGACGAACATAGTCGATTAGATTAGATCACCAAATTTTGTAGTATCCACACATACAGAATCTTATTTACAAGCTACATTGATGTACGAAAAATAACAAATAAATTAGTAAGGTCACGATCTAAGATTAAAAGTCCCGTTTTCTTTGCTTGTTTTTTTTTACAAACGAATCATTTGAAAAAAAAACATAACCTACATAGGTAATTCATCATAGAAAACTATAAGTTCTAAGAAGTTATGCGACAAGCAAAGACAAACTGACTTTGGTATCCTTTTCCTAGAAATGTTGCTTGAAATGTCAGTGGTTAGTGTCAAAGACAAGTGAAATTGTAAAATATGAGCTCTTAACTTCCACAGTTTGCTATAACGATATTCCAGCTTAGATACGTCTAAAATCAACATTCGTTATTACATTTTTGTTTTTCATAGTGTTTTAAATTAACTAAATTGCACTTGTTATGGTGGCCGAGTGGTATAGGCATACGCCCAGATAGCGTAAGACACGGGGTTCGATTCCCTGTCTGTCATAGCCAAAGTTGCTTTTTACAAGTGCAATTTATAACATACGTAATTTAACATGGTATATATATAGTATACCATGTAAAATAACGTACGCTTTTCGTCACGAGGAATATGTAAAAAGAATTGAAAAGTGTTTGATATAAATAAAATCATACCATCTTTTTAAAATGACTTCCGACTGAGAGAGGCTCTTCATAACTAGCGATCGCGGCCTTCAGACCTTCCAAGAAGTTTTTGTGTAGTTCGTGCAACTCAGATATCTTGTAAAATATCGTGTTAAACTCCTCCTCAGTTATGACCGGCTGGGATGTTGATAGAGTGGCCTTTATTGCATTCATGTACTAAAAATAAATGTATAAAATTAATAAATTTGCAGAAAACTAAAAACAATATTCGTAGACACATACAAACCACATTACCTTTTCCATAACATACAAGCATTCGACATAAACAGTCTCACTTTCAACAATACTTGAGACAATGCATCGATGCATAGTGAGACGTTCTGCTTCTTCATTGTTGCTGTTGATTGACTCCTAAAACAAGAAATATATTCATTTATTTCGAAAAAGTAAGAAATTTATAAAGTAAAGTAAATAATACAAAACTCTTTCACTCATAAGTTTTGAATTAACAAAGTTATGTAATACAAACAAAACATGTCGAATACAATGGTTGTTACGAGTCTATGTTTGTGAAAACAAACGCTATAAAAAAGTGAACGTTTAGAAAAGAAGTATAGAACAAGGTATGGTAACAATCTTTTGAACCCTTCATTTGGAAACTCGAGCCATGAGGTTCGTGTTAATTTTTCTCCCAATTTTTCTACAGAAACAAATCAACTGCTATGATTCCGAAAGTAAGTATTTTATAAACAATTTATTCTTATTGTATTGCCCTGTCGTATTCAATATACCTACCTACTTATTTTATATATGCTGTTACAATTAAGGTAAGTTATAGTGCACGTACATATATTTCGTTATAAACTAATTTCAAAAAATATTTGTTTGTTTAAAGGCAGCGAGGTGAATCATATAGAAATAATTCCATATTATGACACGGTCATATTCAGCGATGTGATAGACATTATGAATGAACTAAATAAGAACCCTGTGAGTATGAAAGAATACAATATTTGTAAATTAGTAGTATTTACTCTCAACTTTACAATCTCGAGGTAATTTACATTTACTATGTTTAAGAGAGAAGAATCCTTAAATATGTTATTAAGTAATGTTTTTGATTTGCCCCTTGCCTGTTTTTTGTAGTAGAAATAAGTTATATTAATTTATAATTTTACTTCTTTTAACGGATGTAGCAATTCAATGCATTCACAAACAGTGATAGTGAAAGCGACGAAAATGTGGATGATTTACTGGCAGAATACCAGCACTACTTGGATAAAGCACACGAACAACGACGCATTTATCTGGAAAAGTCAAACAAGACTAAAAACAAAGTGCCGCTCGTGCGACACGACGCCTTTGTGAAAACAAACCCTCGTGCAGCTAAAGAAAGAATTAATAACGATTACTCCAATATTAACAACTATTATAATCCGGGAACATTTAAATATTCACCGCTAGCATTTAGCAGTCCATTAGATTTTTTTATTCCGATGAATCCACCATTTGCGTATAATTTGAATAAACCAGAACGCGAAATTGTCGTTGCGCGAAAACTTCTTGACGACGAAGTTTTTCGACCGAACGCCGACAAATCAGTAGGCGAAAAGAAGCCATATAACTTGCAAAGCTTGATCCAAAAAACAACTATGAACGAACCAGTCAAAACACCTTGCATTTGCTCACCTTCCACGATACCATGCAAATGTCACTGTAAGCAATGTGTTTTACCACTTACCTCCAAAATACCTGGTATGAAGTTGCAAAATGCCGAAACGAATGGAAGATCTTTTTCTCAAAATGCTTTAGCGGGGGATCCTAGAGTCCAGGAACATTTACTGGATGATATAAATAGTAATGCAAATACTCTCAACGTTAAAATCAAGGTTGACATTCAGTTACCTAAATTTGTGAACGGTAAACAAATGAATCACGACAGTGCTGTAGAGTATGACGATAACTCAAAAGAACTCACATCAAACATAAGATTACCAACGACATCATTTAACTTTCCTATACCTATTGATATGTTTGGATACAAAAGAAACTCCAAAATGAATAGGCACGATCAATTTCGTAAGATTACCATTCATAGGAAAAAGAAGCTTCGATCAAACAACAATAAGAAACACCGAAAGAAACTCATTACTTTCCACAACGTTAAACTTTCCCCAAATCATACACTGAAACCAATAAACTATTACAATGTCAGTATCAAAAACAAATTAAAAGAACAATTTAATGAAACTTTTCAAACAAATACAACAAGAAATATAACTGCAAGTAAAGACGACGCAAATTATACAACAACAAGATCAGATATTAAAAACAACACGCAGTTTGAAGATGGTATTTTCTTCATGGTTAATATGTCAAATAATAATGAAAATGATGCCGACCCTCCAAAAACCGGAAACAGCATTGAACTAGACTTTAAAACTAAACCAAACATAACCACTTCATCGATTGTTCGCCAAAAACGAGATTTACACGTGACTCCAATCAATAAAAATGCTAATTCGAATAAATCAGTCAAGCAAAAACTTAAAAAACATCAAATAACTTCCAGGGATCAAAAACACGACAAAGACCCAGAAAAGGGATGGTTTTCAGATGCTGAATTATTATATTGGCCAATTACTCCAATAACAATTCAAAATAACGTTCCAGTCATTAAACCACAAAACATTACAGATATCATTCTTGAAAGAGAACATAAAAAAACTAGACTGGACGTAACCAGTGAAACGATTCGACTCGATCGTACTAAAGCTCTGGAACAAGCTGTATTTGGAAAAATTGACTGGAACGATATGGATGCTGTCGCACCGACCTTTTTATCCTTTGCAGGCAAATATATTAACGGGGTTATTTCTTTTTGCTCAGCAAGCATATGTCATTCAATGAAATGTTTTATGGAGACTTGTATTCATAGAACCTGCCTTCCAAGGGACAGATTTCATCACATAGGCCATTGTTCTGGTTCCAACAAAACTGGTGAGTACAGACGAAATTATTGGTTAATCACACATGTAGCCTACGAAGCAGTTAATGTTGCCATTAGAAAAAATCTAATTATTTTGAGTTTATGTGTACACATACGTGAACATTTTCCTTTTACTACCTAAACTAGCGGTCGCCGCGAATGCGTCCGCGCGTTTTCGGTTTCTTCCCTTCCCTCTCACCCGTCGTAGCGTGATGTTCAAAATCCTAAAGCTTTCCTCGATAAATAAGATATTCAACACAAAATATATTATTCAAATCGGTCCAGTAGTAGATGAGAAACACTTCAGATTTATAATATTAGCATAGATTGATTAAATATGTAAGATCCGGATGTATGAATGTAGCTGAACAAAAAAATCTCCAGTGAAATTTGAAAACTAACTAAAGAACAATATTTTTTTGTTACAGATAGCATAGCTTCAATGGAATCCATAATGGATTTACCTTCGAATGTCGCATTCGAAATCGTCGACATACTGCAAGATAAAATGTTGGGAAAACTGCACGGTAAAATAACTCTCTGCATCAGTTTGAAGTGTATCACTTTTGCAGCATCAAAGAAAAAGTTCATAAAAATCAAATGTGTTTCTAAAAACTTGAACGAAATGGGACATTGCGTTAGTAACAAAAAGTCATTTAATCAGGCATAAATCGTAAGTTTTGAAAAATTGTTTACAAAATAACACGAAACTCCTAAATATTTATAAACATCCATTACGATAAAGAGTGGTCATGATTTAGCACTTAAGCCTAGGAATAGAACGCATTGCGTTAACTTGAAAAATGAAAGTGTTTGTGATGGTCAAAATGAAATACATAAATGCATCAGCAATAATTGTTTTTATTTGTTTCCGAAGTTTATTAAGTGACGTAAGTAACCTATACTGTCTTTTATTAATCATCAAAAATATTTTAAATTATTGTATGATATTAACGTATTCGTTCATAGGTTTAGTAATAATTATTTATATTCTATGGACAGATGGCTGACGATAAATATTTGAATCCATGGCATAAGATTAATAAGCATTACCCAAAAATAATCGAGTTTTCTGCTGACGGACGAGTAACACAAAAGCCAGTAGCGCAGGACCTTTTAGTGGATCTAAAACGAGTAATGACAACTGTAAAAAAAAAGGTACAACGGAAAAAATCGACAAAACCTTTACATAATGTTGATGACCTGGAATTATGGCAATCGAACGCAACCCTTACACAGATAAGAAATATTATTGACTCATTGTATGCTTCCATGAAGACTAAAGCAAAAAAACTTAAAATATTGACCAACTGCTATAAGGCGAAATCATTATGTAGATTCTTAGCTTGTCCTGACATTAAAGATTATTGTACGCTTTGTGAAGTGAAAACAAACAAAGATATAAAGGCAACGAAATGCGAAAAGTTCTCTACTAGACATTTGGTCACGCACCAAAATGTCGATATTCCCATTATAAAAAACGATACAATAACTACTACCACTAGTACAACAACGACTACCACCGAAAATTCATTACCAGATATATTGAGACACTACAAATTTATCTTTTAAATAAATATGCATAACATTATTTCGGCATGTTTCTTTACCGAGCTATTCAAAAATTAGAAGGCACAATAAGCTCACGTGAGCTTATCTTGTTTGCATTCAAGATACGAGATGTCGGGTAAAATTAAAAGGCTATTTAGTATGGTCGTTTGGTGCTCATTAGTTAAACATTCTCAGCTATGTGTTATCTTAAATAAGATAGGAGCATACCTTGCCTTTACCTTAAAAAGGGATGCGGGAAGTGCTTAAACATTTGTTTATAGGGAAGAAGCGTAACCGGCATCATGTTCGTTTCGAAGCGTTTCCTTTTGGTTGTGATTTTATGTGTTGTGCACGAAACCTTCAGCAAGCCAACAGAAAGTAAGTATTTGTTAAAAACGTATCAAAAATTTAGTGCTTTTTAGGGGTATTCATTAATGTAATCTAACTAACTCCCTCATCGCTCGCAGGTGCTTTAACACAGGGCCGCAGTGTAGGTTCCACTTTGTGGGGATGGATAACGTATCCTTTTACGGGGTGGTGGAGTTCCAATGACGAGCCAGAGCCAGTCAACGATCAACTCGTTGCGTCGACGACCTACGGACCTAACGACAACATAGAGCTTGGGAAACATAACGTCACGGTGTGGTGCAACGAGCAAACTTGCACTACTATGAAATGTAATAAAGATGGGTGCAGGAACAACACTTGCAATATGTACGACACATATTTGGACGGGGAATGCCGCGAGTATAACACTCTTGTGGACCCCGATAAACCTATGCCATCGGCAGAGCTGACGACTGTTACGAGCCCTCCAAATAATTACGAGCCAATTATTATTACTACAAAAGTTAATGAAGAAACTACGAAAATACCAGAATCTGCTCCCGTAGCCATATCGACGGTCACAAAAACAGCTAATATAGTAAAAGACATAACTGAAAACAAAGACGTCGTAAACGCGACCAAAGCTCCTAATGGGAATATAGAAACAATTGCAGGTCGTAATAATAAGGTTAGTCATCTTTATTATATTTATATATTATATTATCATAGGTTTATACTTTACTTTATTTTTTTGTAAAGTCCGTTTTTCCTTTCATGGTGCATATTGCAACAAACTTTTTCTAACTTGTTAACTATTTTTTTGATACAAAAAAAAACTATTCATTAAAAAGGATATCTTAAAATATGCCTATTGTACAGAAAAAAAAACTGAATCACAGCAAAATAGTTACCTCAAAATATCAAAATTTTAGCAAAAAATTATGTACGTAGCGCATTGCTATTTATTTAAAAGAGAAGCTTTTATGAATGCGTATCTAATAATAACAAGCGCACAGTTAATCTATTTTTGTTTTTTTTAACTTACCTTAATTTTTTTAACGTACACTGCAGTTTATCTAAAGCCCCTAAATTTTCTTGATTGATAGTAAACTATCAACTTATGGTTTAAAGTCGTTACCATTTGATCGCGCGTTTTTTATATTTTAATTTTAAGTTATGTATGTTTTGAAGAAAACCACCATTAAAATGGTCAATTCATAATCATGACTTCACTATCGATTACGAAACCGACCCTAAATGAAACACAATTTTATTTGTCACTAGCGGTCCCCCGCGACTTCGTCCGCGCGTTTTGAGTTTGCTCCCTCCCCTCCCGTCGCAGCGTCATGTTTTATATCCTAAAGCCTTTCTCGATAAATAAGCTATCCAACACAGAAATATTTTTTCAAATCGGTCCAGCAGTTCCTGAGATAAGCGCGTTCAAACAAACAAACTCTTCAGCTTTATAATATTAGTATAGATTAGCGCAAGCGCACGTTGTACTTAAGCTGCGAACATTATTTTGGTGCGGAGTTATGTTAAAACTGTGATAGCTTCTAAGATATTTATTGAAATCAAATGATATAAAGGGCAACTTGGTTCTAAATAAAATGCTCGTGATGATGAATGTATTTATTTTGATAAGAATAAATACCTGTGTGTATAATACACCTCTAAAAATAATGCATTATTTTTTTACAAATTTATTAACATAAAAAAGGTTGTAGTAAGTCAACCATAAAAGATAGACATATGCTGTCGCAGACTTTATTATAGAACTCTTAATGCTGAACAATCCTGTCATACATGATTTTTGTGTAACTTAAGCGGTTTCCGCAGCGTATGCAGCGGAAGCCCTCAAAAGGAATATCTTTCTCCCGTTTTTGCAACATTTTTCATTTCTGCTGTGGTCTTATGAGTTGTATCTTTATGTTATATAGCCTAGAGCCTTCCTCGATAAATGGACTATCCAACGTAAAAAAAATTTTTCAAATCGGGCCAGTAGTTTTTAAGATTAGCGCGTTCAAACAAACAAACAAACAAACAAACAAACAAACAAACAAACAAACAAACAAACAAACAAACTCTTCAGCTTTATAATATTAGTATAGATAATAACTTTAGGGTATTATTGTTGAGCAAGTTTTAAAATGCGAAATAGGGAAAATGTTGCGAGGATATAGTTATATTGATATTGATAGGAGTGCCAGTAGTAGATATATGCGCTCGGGTAAATTTGCTGTGCAATCAGCATATTTGATATGAAAATATTATTTTGCACATTAAAATATTTTTTCTTTGTGTATTAAAGGAAAAAATATAATAGACTGTTGATGCATGTTTTAGATTATTTTGTACTAGTTTTGTTAAACAATTGTTTATTTCCTGTGAAATAATTTATTTGAGGTAAATATAACTAAATTGATGAACATTGATTGATGTGCGGTGAGTTATTTGATGTGCATTTAATAATATCCCAAGAGGAATGTCAAGATTGTTTAGTAGAATATTCGACAATCAAAGAAAACGGACTTTAGTATGACTCATTTTTGATTCAGATTAAAGATATCGTCACATTAAGATAAGAAATACGCATTCGGTTTAAAATATAACAATATACGTACGACCAATACACACAATAAATACAATACACGATACGACCTCAAATCGAGTATTTTATAATAATATCTTTTATAAACGATATCATACATATTACGAAAAATGCAATAACATAATTGAATGACGCTGCTATGATAAAATGATTGACGTAAAATTGAAACCTAGAAATAAAAGTGTGAGTAATAGTAGTAATTACAAGTCATAATCGCTATTATCAATACGTTTTTGTCTTTTTCCTCAGATGGGCGATATTCCTAATGTCATAGGAATTTCCGTAATGGATAAGGGATCCATAACAAAGAATCAAGAACAGGGCGCAGTAACAAATCAGTAGCCCGAAATATAATGTTTATTAAAAGGCAAGTACGTTTTTTTGTAACGGAGCACGCGCTATACTGGGCTTCATGATGCTGTACATTAAATTCAACGCTGCACTTTTAATTAACCAATTTAACAACTTTTCATCACTTTAACTTAATAAGTAATCACACTATTAAAAAAAAAACAACAATCAATTACAAGTACTTATTTATCTTTCCAGATGTGACTGCAGCAGAACAACCAGGAACCAAAATTACCATTTTACAAAAGTTGAATAACAACATGTCGAAATTAATTCAAGCTATTTTGCAGCAAGTTACTACAAAGCTCACGAACAATCTTTTATTTAACTTGAACATTAGCTCTTCTTGCGTGGACGGTGTTTGTTTCTATTACAAATGTCAGACCCTGACCCCGAACTGTAATGTAGCGCACTGCAAGTACAGTCTCTTCAGCGGTGAAGAACAATGTTCACCAGTCAAGCCTACGTCTACCATCAGAGTTAAAGCAGAACGCAATAGAATACAGATAGAAAGCATCGTCCAAGACCAACTACTGAAGAGTCAGAACGACGAAGATAATGATATTAAAATTATTAATAAGATTTTAAATAAATAATAACGACATCAAATCGAGTAATAATTGTTATACCTAAAACATTACATTTTACATAATGAACATAATACAGTTATTTTATTTACTTTATTAAGGATTAAGACCTCTTATTACACACAGCGACTTTTAGCATCGATGCAGTCGCGCGTTATGAAAATGCGCTTCAGCAACGCGACTCACGCAATGAACAGATTTAATTTAGCATCGATGCAGTCGCGTGTTAGCATAGCTGCAGAAGCGTGACCGCATCGATGCTAACGCGCGTTAGTATCGATGCAGTCGCCAAAATACAATGTTTAGTTTGTCAATTTCCAGCTTCTGCATCGATGCTAAAAGTAACGTAGCGTGTAAGGGGTCTAAGAGCCTGTTTCACCATTGACAAATAAGACCTACTCAACAAATAATTCTATTATAAAACATCATTACATATAAATTATAAGACAGATAACGAAAACCAGTACTTATTAAGACATTGCGGAACAGGTCGAAAAATCATTCGATCATTCGATTCAGCTCGACATATACATTTTATCAAAATTAGTAATGACTACAAAACGGAATACAATAGGAAAAAGTGTGAACGATGGGTAACGATAGTACCACAACTTCCTACGATCTACTCTGCCGATGCCGCGTGTTTACGAGGCCTTTATATTTACAACAAATACTACAACGAAAATCATACTATACGCTGATTTCAGAATCACGACAACGACAATCAACGAAAGAAGTCGACACCATAAGTTATGAAATGCGTTCAGAAAAAAAGCATAGACGAAGGGCGATACAAACAATTGTTGAAATGCGCAAAGCTTTAAATAAAACAAAAAACAAAAACGAAAAAAACATACAGTAACAATGTGGTACGATAAATTATTGTACATATTAGGTTCAGCTTAAATAAAATGGTTTGATATATTTTTAGTGGCTTTCTCTTAATATTTTTAGCTAAGGGCTTGATTCACAGTCAAGAAATAAGCACTAACCAACGTAATATTCAATTTGAAAACGTCAGCAATTATTAATGTAAATGCCATTTCAAAATCGGTTGTTTAGACTTATTTAGAGCCGATTTTTCAATGGTCAGATAATACTTATCAGACTGATAAATTATAAAGCGACAAATTTAAAAAAAATACATTAACGTATCATTGCTGACCATTAGGTGACGTTTTCATATTAGCCATATTGTATTTTATTCAACGAATATTTCTTATCTGACTATTGAAAAATCAGCTCTTAGTCGGATAAGTCTTATCAGACGTTGTTACGAGGGTCAAACTGAAAGTTCTTAGAAAATCAAAAACTGATTACATTAGCCAGTTATTAGTTTTATTATATATTTTCAAAATATTGTCCATTGACGTCAATACACCGCTGCATGCGATGGAACCACTGGGAAAAGCACTTTGCCCACTCGTCCTTAGGGGTCTCTTCAATGGCATCGCGATACGCAGCCACCGCTTCTTCAGCATTCATAAACCGCTTTCCTTTAAGTTTTTCTTTAATTTTTGGAAATAAATAAAAATCACAAGGCGCGAGGTCGGGGCTATACGGCGGGTGACCCAGTAATTCAACGTTTGATGTCGCCAAATAGTCGATCGTTCGCTTGGCGGTGTGCGACGAGGCGTTGTCGTGGTGAAGGAGGATCCTACTGCGAGGTCGTTTCTCTCGAACTTTTTCCAAGACAAGTGGCAAACAATTGGTAGTGTACCATTCTGCAGAAACTGTTTTTTGATCCTCTAACACAATTGTTGCGAAATGACCTATCCTTCCAAAGAACGAGGCCACCATTTTTTTTCCCGCACTTCGATCTCTCTTCACTTTAGTTGGCAACTCCTCGAAAGGAAACACCCACTGAGCAGATTGTCTTTTGGTTTCAGGATCATAACAGTAAATCCAGCTTTCGTCACCTGTTAGTATGTCGAACACAGCATTTGAGTCACCTCCGTTAAATCTTTCAATCATTTTACGGCACCAATCCACACGATGGAGTTTTTGAGCCTTAGTCAAATTATGAGGTATCCACCGGGCGCAAAGCTTCCTGACCGCTAAATGTTCGTGGAGGATTTTGTGCACTTGACTCATACCGATGCCTAAGCTTGTCCGAATCTGCTAATAGGTCACTCTTTTGTCAGTCTCTATCATACGCCGCACAACACAGATGTTATTTTCAGTCGTCGCCGTAGAAGGCCGTCCCTCACGTACATCATCAGTGAGATTAGTGCGACCACGTTTAAACTCATTAAACCAGTTGTAAACAGTCGCACGAGATGGGGCTTCATCGTGAAAGGCCAATCGTAGTCTATCATAACTTTCTTGTTGACTTAAATGACATCGAAAGTCATAAAAAATCATTGCACGAAAATTTTCTCGTGTTAAATTCATGTTGACGTGACACAGACAATTTTCAATTTGCCGCCAAATCGTAAAACAAATGACAAATGAATGAAATATATACTCAGTAATATTGGCCAAGAGTTCTATTTTCAAATTTTAGAATATTTTTTTTATTATATTGTTTATAAGTGGCCAGTTCTAAGAACTTTCAGTTTGACCCTCGTAAAATCGGCTCTTAAGAAATACATTGTGAAACAAGCTGTAAGTTTTGTCATTTTATGAGGTGGAAGCCTTAAGGCGGATTACCTGATTTTGCAATTTTCTTAGAGCGGGTGGTGTCGCGCTGACTTCTGTGTCCGAAGAGATTGTCCGCAAAAGCAGTGGTGTATCGCTCGAGTCGGCTAGCTCTGCGCCCGTTTCGCTCGGCTCTTGACCCTCACCTGCTTGCCTAAAAGGTATTTAAATCCTTTAGGACCTTAACAAAATTATTTTTTGTGCAATGAATATAGCCAACTACTATATAGAATGTGATGCATCAGTGCAGACTGTGTCACTTTTTATCGGTTAAATTATATGAGACCTTTATTAGATTGTGGTCGTTATCTATGATGAAATCAATCAAGAAATATTAGCTCAAGTATTTGTATTATATGTTTCTTTAAAATCAAGAAATAGACGGGTAATCAGTATAAATAAAGAGTCAAAAACCACTTAATCAAAGAACATAGAAGTATGTAAACGAAACAAAGATTACATTGGTAGTTTAGTTCCAACTATCCTTTTAGCTTTACTTATTTCGAGTTGAACATCTTGGAACTACAGTCTAGTACTAGATAAACGGGAGCTGCAAACTTCACGCGAGGTAGTTGGTTCTATCGACCTCTTTCTCCTTTCCGCGTGAGGCAACACGCGGTGGCTGCATTTGCCTTGAAAATCTGAATTTGGAACTCCTGTCACCGAAAAGCGGCTGCAGTTTGCGGTTGGTCTCGCACTTGCACCCTTTTTAAGATAACAGACATATAGTGTGTCTCTGGTCAAAGTGCATTTCCATATATTCAGTATATAAATACAGAATGTTGTTTTGGTCAGTGACATCCAGCTCAGGGATGATGAGTTATGCTTATACTTAAAAAAATATTTGAATCTCTCCTGTTCGGAAAATTAAACTTTAATGTATAGGTAGACGGGTATAAAATAGCTTTTCTAACCCAAGGGTTGAAAGTAATTTAGTTTTAATTGCTACGATCAGACATGGAGTCAATAGCAGATTGTTATACGTGAAAGCAACACACAGATTCCAACCTCGAACTTTCGGCGCCATGAAACATCTCGAGTGAAATGGGTCGCTTTCGTCCCTTGTATAACTATCTACTATTTCCTTACAAAAGCAAGGTTAAAGTTCTGCTAGCTACTTTTTAGCATCTATTTGTTATTATATCTTCATAACCATCTATTTGGCTTTTATATTTTTATGTCACCCAAATCTACCTGTATTTCGGGAGAAATGAACTTTTTTTACATAGCGTCCACAGCACAATATGAAAATTTGATTTTCCAACAGCAATTTTAGTTGCTTTTTTAATTGTGTAACCTAACATTTAAAATTGTATTCTGTAAGTTATTTAATACCAAAAAATAAAATTTTCGCTAATCTTTTGACGACCTCCGTGTTCGAGTGGCCAGCACGCTGGTTTCAAGCGTCGCCATTTCGTGAGGTTCCGGGTTCGATTCCCGGTCGGGTTAATGTAGAAAACGATATTTTCTATATTGTCTCGGGTCTGGGTGTTGTGTCTGATTTCCAAAATACAAGTGAATTGGCTACTTACTTTGGGATCAGAGCAATGTATGTGATTGGTGTCCAATATTTATTTATTTATTTTGTGTATACTTTTGTCTAATTTCACCTCCGGATTTCACTTCATCTATGGTCACATTATCATCATCATTCTCAGCCAAATGACGTCCACTGCTGAACATAGGCCTCCACGGCTTTCCACAGCGACCGATCACTAGCGGTCCGCATCCAATTTGATCCTGCGATCTTTATAAGGTCGTCTGTCCATCTTGTTGGTGGACGTCCCACGCTGCGTCTCTGGTCGAAGGGTCTCCAATATAGAACTTTCCTGCCCCAACGGCCATCAGTTTTTCGGGCTATGTGCCCTGCCCATTGCTACTTGAGCTTACTGATTCTCAAAGCTCAGTGTCCTCACCTACCCCAGTGTCTAAAGACGAAAGTCTTCAACCAGTGTGTGTTACCAGTGATGACATACGGATCCGAAACGTGGTCTCTAACTATGGGCCTCATAAAGAAACTCAAAATCACACAACGAGCGAAGGAGAGGGTATGCTGGGTGTTTCTCTACGTGATCGAATCAGAAATGTGGAGATACGTAGAAGAACTAAGGTAACGGACATAGCTTTGAGAATCTATGGTCACACTGCACACGAATTAAACGTACTTCATCAGTCGCTTACTGTATAAAGTAGTGTATGTTGACGTAGTTGGGCGCGACGGGGCAGGGCGGCGAGTCGGGCGCGCGCGGCGCGGCGGGCGCGGACGGCGCGGCGCCCAGCGGCAGCGTGCTCGCGCCGCTCGACGCGTCCTCCGCGCTCGACCCAGTGCCACCTATAAACATACCAGCACTTACTAGCATTATGATGTAAACAGTTATTTCTGTATTTAGTACACAATTAGAATTTTTACAAAATGTCAATAGTTTCGAAAAATGAAATCAATAATCTTATGGTGTGATCAAGAGCTATAAATAGGAACCATTTCGATAGAAAAAAAAATGATTGTAATGAAATCGGAAATAATGACGATACTACACGGCCAAGAGAAAAGACAATCGACAAACGATTATGCCCTGAACCGAAGAGATACCTGAGAGAACCTGTCTTCACGAAAACCACATGCAAGCTACTGGACCACAGATATTTTTTTTTCACACATGCAAGAAACAAATACACTTTGTCTGTTCATAGAGTGTAGGTATAGTTTTCTTTTTTTACCGGCGTTCCCCCGCGACTTTGTCAGCGCGTTTTAAGTTTACTCCCTCCCCTCCCGTCGCAATGTGATGTTTTATTTATATATATCCTAAAGCCTTACTCGTAAAATAAGCTATCTAACACAAAAATAATTGTTCAAATCAGTCCAGTAGGTAGTTCCTGAGATTAGCAAGTTCAAACAAATAAACAAACTCTTCAGCTTTTTAATATTAGTATAGATTTAGTAGGTACTTGCTGACATGTTTTAATACAAAATAAATAACTGCTATGATCAAATCAAATATAAATCACAATTACTGTAACTAACAGGAAGTCACATAACATTACAAATTGTGTAATGATTTACTCAAACGGAAAACTGCGTGTCAGTGCGTCAACTTTCTTTGTTAATGCGTAAATAGCGATTAATAAGCAGGAGGTAAAATAGTTTTTATATTTTAGTAGATCATAAGACTGTTACCGGCTTGAATATAAACATATTCGCCGTCATTGATGTCGACTGGCACTTGGTCGTAATACGGCTCGTCTTCAGCCAGCGGCACAGAAGCGGGTATGCTCTCGAGCGATATAGGAGCCGACTTGTCCGCATCTCCTTCGGGCAGGTCCGGTGTAGTGGAAGTAACTTCCTCGTCGATAGAGCGAGGCGTCGCCGCCCCGCCGGAACGCTTGCGCTCAGATGATAGGGAGTTGATCGACTCGTAACTTTTCACCTGTAATTTCAATTTATTTCTTCTACTTACATTTACATTTGGCGCCGAGAAAATATTTCCGAATGCCATTCGATAGAGAAAATCCATATATTCGGTAACGAAATGACCTCCGATTAAAAAACGTCATCAATTTTACATATTTGTTGTGGAGAATCTATGTTGATTGCTTTAGAATTTTAGTACAGGAAATAAATAACTGTATAGATTGTTTTGTGGTTTTCCTTAACACACTGATTCATGAGGAAAGTTCTTGTATTGATTGATATTTTTAGCGAGTAGGGCTAGTAATCATTGTGATCTACTCATCATAAAGGACCATATAAAGCGTCTTCTAAATCCTAATGCAAACGACTTTGTCTTTTTTGTACTTGATGTAAGCAGTTAAAAAAATATCAAAGGTAATTAATCTCATTTACCCTTTCACTGATAGATGGGGTTGAAGCCCGACTGGCAATGGACTCCCGGGACTCTGCGTTGCGTATCTTCCTTCCGAGAGAAGAGGGAGGGCTGTCATCGACAAGCCCTGACTCAGGCAACGACGCGCCGCGTTTACTGAACACTTTCGGTGGAGGTCTGAACAAGCAACAAAATAATTCAATGACAATACAGTTTGGATTAATGTCCTAAGCAGATACATAGAAAAAAAACATACTTACCTAGGTGGGACTTTTTTCTTTGCAATAGCCATTGAATCAACTGGGCTACTTTCGGAAGACTGTGGTGACTCTTCTGCTTTTTTGGCTGCATTCTCTGCTAGTTTCAGACCATTAACTTCGATGACAGTCACAAAATCACCTGCTTGTGACGCTGGACGGTTTTTGGCTTGGGTTGGACTTGATTTTCCTACTGCTGTAATGAGACAAAATAGTTTTTTTTTTTTGAAAAACTTACCGACATCTGATATATCACATTGATTGATTAATATGATAAATCTGATGGCTATTGGGGTAGAGAAGTTATAGATTAGAGATCAATCGACCAAAGATGCAGCATAGGACGTCCACTGTCAAGTTAGACAGATGACCTTGAAAATATTGCATGATCAAAGTGAATGAAGACCACTTGTAATGGGTTGGTGTGGAAAGTCGTGGGGTAGGTCTTCATTCAGCAGTGGATGTCCTCTGGCTGACAATAATGATATATCACATTAATTATGCAATAAAAATAGTAGGTACCACTAATATCTCGATTACTCTCCGCTCTCTGAACCACTTCACTATTACATCTTCTACGAGCTGCCTCAGCTGCAAGATTGGAAGAGAGCTCATTGATGCACTGGTTGACTGAGCTACGTTCGCCAACATGCACTGGCTTACTTCTGAGCTGCACATCTTCACATTCAGCTGTTTCAGTGGTTGAGTCATCACTCTTATTACTGCTATCAATACTAACTTCACTCTTTTTGGACAATGAATCAGTGTTTGAACCCTGTAGAATAAAACAATTAGTCCATAAATAAAATTTAATAATATTTAAAGTGGCTAAGGCATTTAATGAGTCATATTGTATAATTCGTTAACATAAAAGTTAGGCACCGAGCCTGTGATGTTTACTACAAGGGCATTGTCATTTAACCTTGAATCATAATGGATGGCTTTACCACAAACAGCCAAAGTTTTGCACAACCATTACCTTCAACCATCCAATTACCAGCATATTAACTAATTAAAACTATGACACATATAGGGTAATATCGCAACATGACACAATTGTTATGAGAATAATTTTGAATTAAATAACTTTCGGACAAATACAGACTGCAACGACTGTATATACAATATGACCATATACAGGGTGGCCAAAAAAGCGACGACAAAAAATTGTTTTCGTAGTTTATGGGATATTAATTTTTACAATTTTCAAACAATTATTCCTCTACTTTTTATGGTGTTATTCCGTTTTTTTTATTGCAATACGATTCTTATAAATTAAGTTTACGTAGATAAAATTATGAGGTAGCTAAAACTAAGACTAAAAAAGTTTTGAAAAATTGAAAAAAATCCTCGAGAATTTTAAAGATTTGGCTATCATAAATATTGTATATTTGGATAGACTTGGATGTGAAGCATCCAAAAAAAAATTTTGGACGTTACTGTTTTGCCCACTCTGTATAAGTGACTAACACTGTAACTAGATCTAACTGATATGAGATAACCTACGATACTCTACAAGACACTCAAGAAATTACAACAAATAAAATATACATGACTTATTATTACATGAATAATAGGAAAGATCTCACAAATTTTTTTGGGTGGTAAATTGTGTGTCAAATTAAAGTTTTTACTAATATTAGTTTATGAAGTTTCTTTGTTTGAATGCGGTAATCGCAGGAACTTCTGAATCGATTTGAAAATATATTTTTGTGTTGGATAGCTTATTTATCAAGGAAGGCTTAAGGCTATAGTACATCACGTTGCTACGGTAGGGGAGCAAACTCGAAATGCGCGGACAAAATAGGGATTACTAGCTATCATTGAATAAGTATATCTGAAATTCGGCATTCAAATCATATTTTTTTCAATACTTAATATTATAATTGATTTTCTGCACATTTTTAGGGTTCCGTAGCCAAATGACAAAAAACGGAACCTTTATAGTTTCGTCAAGTCTGTCTGTCTGTCTGTCCGTCCGTATGTCACAGCCGTTTTATTCTATAACTATAAGCATCACTGTTGAAATTTGGTAGAAAGATGTATCCTGTTAACGGCTTTACGATTCTCATACAAAAAATAAAAAATAATGTCATTTAAGGCGGGGCTCCCATACATGAAACTAAAACCAAAAAGAATTTTTTTGTCAAACCGATGTGTGTCTATGGATAGTTCTTTTAAAATGACATTGAGGTTCCTAAAACCATTTTCTTTTAAAGTCTAACGTTTCATAGCTAGACGCTTCCAAAGTGGTAAAATGGGCGTCCCCCCCATCTAACTTCTAAACTATGCGAGTGTAAATTTTGGAAAAAATATATAATGTAGATCTTAACAAATACTTTCAACGATAATTGGTTCGTACGGGATCAAACGAGAATTTTTTGAGATATAGCACATTTTCAACAACCACAAACATAACTTTGTATTTCATACAATCACTATGAAAAACAAAGTTATATTTACTGTCAACAAAATATTTTTGGAATTTACTATGTGGTAGTACGTTGATTCCCTAATTCAGTTAAAGTTGGCACGGAACCCTCAGTGCGCGAGTCCGACTCGCACTTGGCCGTTTTTTTTTGTATGTTTTTGTGTATTATTTTGCAGTTTTACTTTTACCTTTAGCATAAGCAAAGTCTAGGGAAGTGTCATAAAATCTGAAATGTCCATTTGTTTTCAATAGTGTTGCCAGTCTTTTTTTTTCATTTTCATTTATGCGGACGTCGCAATCAGGTACACCCTGAATATGGGGACGTCCCGCGCAAATCAGGATGCCTGACAACACTATTTACCAATAAGCCATTTTCATTTGGCACACAATGTATCAAACACCCTGTATATCTATGAAAGTACCAACAATGTATGTAAGCCATTTCAACACAGACTTATGATAGCATTACACTTTTTATATTAAAAAAAACACAAAAACTTAAAGCTGTACAGTATCTTAGTTATAAATTGCAATAACTGTTAGTTTCACACGCTTCACAGATCAATGCACAGTTACGAATAATTTGTTAGAAATACATTAATGTGGATTTCATGGCTATGATTATCATTAAAAAAAAAGCACTTGTAGCTCTTATTATGCTGTAACTTTACATCTAGTGGATTAACTGTAAACTTTTATTAAGAGTTAAGTATAAAGTATTGTTAAAAGAGTTATTTGTTAACTTATTGACATTTGTTTTTATTTGACATACTCCTTGTGAATGTTATTGATGCTTTAGATGAACAAAAAAGGATAAAAATACAAATATGTTGAATTTAGCAGTCCCCCATGAGAGCGTCCAAGTGTTTAGAGTTTACTTCCTCCCCTCCAATTACAGCATAATGTTTATTAGCCTCAATCCTTTCTCAATAAATAAGGTTTACAACAACAATAGTTTTTCCAAATTGGTCCAGTAGTTCCTGAGATTAGTGTGTTCAAACAAACAAAGACAGGAAAGTATACAACTATAAACAAAGCATTTAATCAAATCTGATAATTAATTGTAGTTTTTTTTTCTCAGACTGAAATAATAACATGCCATATGTGAACTAGATATAAGATAGTATATTATTACACTGGCGACTCCTAGAGATAAGGCACGATTAGACTACTTCTGATAAGAAAATTAAAGATATTCATACAATAAAACCAAAAAAAACGAATAAAATTTCTAGATATACGTAATACAAAGATGACTGATTGAAGTGTAAGAATTACCTGTTTGCTGTCTGAAGTCTTATCATCAGGTTCGATCACGTCAGCTCCCGAGGGCGGAGCCCCTCGGTTACCTTGAGCTGCAGCTTTGTGCTTTTCGACGTCTGATAGCAAGGTTTCTAAATATTCAACGTAAAACTCTTCCTTCTCCAGCTCTTCTCTAAGTATAGCCACTTTCTGTTTGTGTTTAGCCAAATTGGCCCTGACATCTTCTTCCCAGGCGGCTGGCAATGCACTCTCCGGAAAACGTTGCACCCAGACACGCTGAAAATCCCCAAAGACGCTCATCTCTCACAAAACGATTTCATGACCAATTTATGTTACAGTTTATTATTAGTGATTACAAATAAAATAATATTTCACTATAAAAAACGTATCACAAATCCTGTCATTGCA
Organism: Pyrausta purpuralis; assembly: GCA_963924145.1. Classification (NCBI taxonomy): domain Eukaryota; kingdom Metazoa; phylum Arthropoda; class Insecta; order Lepidoptera; family Crambidae; genus Pyrausta; species Pyrausta purpuralis. Next base: position 11,053,009 of record OZ001651.1, read on the forward strand.
AAATTTTCATTTTTTTTATGTCTGTCAAAAATATTTGTCGATGGTGTTGGTGTAACAGATAAAAAATAATTTCTCTTGGCAACACTTTGGTATGGAAATAAAGTCTGGCTAATAAAAGCTGAACCCGGTGATTTTTATAGCGGCAACACTACCACTGTGAAAAAAAAAGTGTTCATGGCCGCCATCATGGCGTATCTGCGTAGTTGGTTGTCACTGTGTTAAGTTTATTTTGTGCATTCCTTGGTTTTTCTTTCAAAATATGGGTAAAACTATAAAGAGTGCAGTGCGGCAGATTCTATTTACTATGATAAGTAAATATAAAGAAAAACAAGATGAGCAAATGGCTATAATCAAGCAAAAAGAAGATTGTTTACATGTTGCGATAGAGTTCGTAGGTTAGTAAAACTTATTCACTTAGATACTTTCATATTTATCAAGACTTTCACGTCATAATAATATATAGGTATTTATAATTAGTACATTCCAATTTTACCAATTTTACAGAAAAGAATTCGAGTGTTGAAGGAGCCAGTGCTGCTTTGGCAAATCTCAAAAAAATAAAGGAATTTCATCAAGAAGAGTATCTCTCACAGAATAAATATTTTGAGAAAATCTCTTCAATGACTGGTAAGTTCCTACCAAGCTCAAAATTATTGATATAAAATGTCAGAAATACATATTTTTGGTAATAGGTTCGTGTAAATTTTTTCCTTTGCTTAGATTTTTACACCAACATACACTATTTGTAAACAAATTCTAGACTTGTTTTAAATACAAGATGTATTTTACAGACTGAGAAAAAAAACATCGTTTAAATAAAAGGCTTATATAAACATTTTTTTTTTTTCAGATTACGTATAAGTTCACATAGATTTATATGCAAAAAAAATACACAGGAGTGATTAGTTTAAAATTAATAGGTTTAAAAAATATTGCTGTTTCTTTTTCAGATATTAGTATTTCAACATTGAAAAGGATTAATAATGAAAGTAAAGAAAACAAAGGGGTGTTCAGCACCCCAGGTAAGAAACGCCCTCATAAAAAGACAGTGTCTAACCTGGACAGTTTTGATATTCAAGCTATAAGAAACAAAATAAATGAATATTATGTTGTCAAGAAGCAAGTGCCTACATTAAGAAGCCTTTTGACGGATTTAAAAGAGAGTATTGCATTTACAGGCTGTAGAGAAACATTACGTCAAATATTATTAACCAACGGATTTGTATTCAAGCAAAATAAAAATCAGCGTTCTGTACTTGTGGAACGCTATGATATCGCAGCGTGGCGACATAGATTCTTAAGAACTATTGCTTTAAAACGACAACAGGGGAAGAAAATTGTCTACTTAGATGAGACTTATATTCATCAGAATTACAAACCAAAAAAGTCATGGCAGGGACCTTCAACTCAGGGCGCTATTGATAATATTTCTTCGGGGAAAAGGTTTATTATTGTTAATGCAGGATCAGAAAGTGGATTTATACCAAATGCATTATTAGTCTTTAGTACAAAATCAACTAAAGCTGACTATCATCATGACATGAATGCCTCAAATTTTAACAAATGGTTACGTGAAAAATTAATTCCCAATTTGACGGAACCCAGCATTATTGTCATGGATAATGCAAGTTATCATACCATACAAGTGAATAAGGCACCAAACACTAGTACTCGCAAAGTAGAAATACAAAATTGGCTCCGTTGTTATGATATTTCATTTGAAGAAACTCAGTCAAGAGAGGAACTGCTGTGCTTGGTTGATAAACATAAACCTGATCCTATTTATGAAGCTGATCAGATCCTTGAAGAACATGGCCATGAGGTGTTGCGACTTCCGCCGTATCATTGTGACCTCAATCCCATTGAGCTTATTTGGAGCACAGGAAAGAGAAAAGTGGCAAGTAAAAATATTTCAAGATCCTTATCAGAAATGGAAAATTTAATAAAAGAATGCTTCGATAGCATTACTTCTGAGGAATGGAATAAGATGGTTAATCATGTCATTCATATTGAAGAGAATTATAAACAAAAAGATGGAATAGTGGCAGAAATGGAAAGTTTCATTATAAATGTAACCGATTCAGGTGACGAATCTAGCAGTTCAGATTCAGAAGAATCGATGGGTGTGGAGTATCTGGAATCAGACTTTGATTATAGTGAATAATAAATAACTATGTATATTAGTAAACTTTGTTTTTGAAATTCTCATCCCGACATCCCAAATACTATTAACTTCTGTTGGTTTAAATACCTAGTTCAGCATGTCAGATGTATAATCGCAATGAATATCCTTACTTATTGATAGTAAAATGCGAGCCTAGCGGTGCCGGTGACATGGCCACCAGCCGTACCACCGACATTGTGTGTAGCAGCCATAGTACATATATGAAACGTGTTATAACTTCGTATTTCATATGAGGAAAGCCACAGTTGAAATCTACTTTTTGTGAATTTTAAAAAAGTATCAAATATGTTTCTTCCTATTATAGACGGTGTTGCCTAGTTTTCATATTTTAAATTTGCCGCGTTTTGCTAGGTTCAGCTTTTGATGGCCAAACTCTATGAAATGGCACACTGTCCACTGACCTCCATTGGTAACCTGTACCTTTTCCTGGTCTCCGGCAGTTCATAGCCACCAAGCGGCAAATTTTCAAATAAGTATTAACGTTTTATTTTATTGTTAGTTACTACAAAAAATAAGTTAACTATTTAGCAACTTCTAAATTATCAACTTATGCTATTAAGCATAACCAATCCAAAACCAAGGATTGATTTCTATTAAGAAACTCGAACTAATTTTACGGCAAATTTAAAACACTTCCCTATTCTTGAATTTTCAGAAAATAGTGTTGATCACTAACGAAAACGTAAACATAGTTTTAGGTAATCGATGGTTTTATGAGTAACTTTACTGCATGTTCAATAAATTATTGTATTGATTCGTACAAAATACAGTATTGACAACATTTCAAAAACTTTATAGGCATATTTGTATATTTTTCCCGAAAGAACTTTAAAAATGAAGGCCTGCATATATATTTTTTTACATTAGTTTTCAGTACTTTCCCTAATAATTATTGTTTAGAAACTCTCTATTCTAAAAGAGCGTAAGAACAAGAGGTTGCATGTTACGAGGTACAGCCTTTGATATTTTAGAAGAAAAAGTTGGCAATTAACAGTGTTGGGAACTGCAGTAATTTTAAAACTAAGATGTCGATGATAATGGTATAACCATTAAGTATTTACTTTAAATATAAATTTCCTGAATTTATGTTATGTTAATAATAGTAACAAACAAAGCGTATGTAAAATCGTGTATTATTAAATATTTTTATGATGTTTTATAATTACTAAAATACTATCTCATTACTGCAAATATTTTTGAATGAATTATGATGATTATTTCGTATTTGAACTAAGGAAAGAATGCATAATGTATTTGTCAAAGTGACAGCTGACAGCAAGCTTGTTTAAGTGTTTTTGAGCATAATATGTCATTGCAAAGGCGTAACCTGTGAAATGCCTACTTAAATGTTATTTTCATTTAACTTTAAAAATCTGAAAAATATTTAGCGTGTTTCGAATCGCTTATTTTCTTAATGGTTCAAGAATTTTAAAACCTTTATAAAAATGAAATCTTGTCAATTAGAGTAGTTTCTGGCCCTTTAAGGACTTTGACTAAGTTAAAATTACTTCTCGATAAGTAATTATTAGTCATGAATGTGTTTTCTCTCGATTGTCAAACGATTTTATTTTATGAATAACATAGAATTCAAAAAAAAATTATTTGCAAAATGCGGTAATTTTGTCACATCATGACCAACTTCTTAGTTTTTGGCCCCCTAATGAACCAGTTCTTGGCCGTGCTTTCTTTCAACTAAATTTTGTACTAAAACAATTTTTTCACATATATAAATGCATAATAACAAAAAATAAGAACTTCCAGCGATTACACCGCGAATAAATGATAACCAACTACAAGAATGTAAATCGTGTTTGTATTTTTTATTGTTTTGTTTCTTTTACTATGTATAGCGAAAAAAGGCTGGGTTAGAGCTTTCGTCTTACAAAAGTTGTGTTTTTTATTGCAATTTATGATAATTCGAAAGTTATCTTTGTTAAGAAATACAAAAATAATAATAAGTTGCCAATCCTACCTATGTAACGATGCGCAGGGCCTATAGCACAGATGGCCGTCGGGGTAGAAAAAATCTAGATATGAGAATCAAAATTCCAGCGAAGATGTCCATACGACTACGACTTTGTATCGATTAAATGATCACCATGGATAGAGACCGCCGCCGCCGTCTAAAGAATGTTTCTTAAAACCACGGAAGTGGTTCATGTTCAGTGTCTATCCTGGGGCTAATAATGATGATAATACTAAAAGCTACGTGCTTGTGCGCTCCTAGTTTAGTGCACGCCAGTAATGTTTGGGCTAGAATGCACGGAGGCTCTCTCTTATGTGTATCAATCGAGAGTAATTTAATTAGAAATATATTTATTTTTGAATTTAATCTTTTAAATGCCAAAGTAGAATATTCAAACTAAAATTGTAATATTTTCAATTATTGGCAGGGGGCAATGAAGGAAAATGTTCCCTGTGGTACCACAAATATAAAAATACGTTACAAGCCAAGGGGGCCAATAACTGAAAATGTTTCAATTTATATTGCAGGTGCTAGCCACCCCCAGTATTTTGTATGAATTATCAAAGGAAATAAAAAAGTAAACGGTCATTTAGAACTAATACTTAAATATTATACATCAACTCTTTGATAGAACGCATTACACGTTACAAATAAAACCATCGAAAAACTAAAGCTATGCTTACGTTATCATTAGTAATCAACAATATTTTCTGTAAATTCAAAATCGACTGTCAAAAATTTGCCATCAAATTCATCGAGTTTCATTGCAAGGGTATGTTATTTTAATAAAATGGCTTATAAGTAGTTTATTTATTTTTTGAAATTACAAGTATGTAATGGTATTTCTTTGGACAAAACCCTAATATTTTAAATTTTGTCGCCAGGTGGCCATGAACTGCCGGATGACAGAATAGTCACCTCTACCCTAATTTTAGTAGCAAAGCAATTCATACGAGATTTTTTTTAAATGTCGGAATTTGGAAAAAAATACAAAAGTGACATATCGGATTGGATGATTGATGTTGTCAAAGTTATCAATTTGGGGAAAAAAGCGCGGGAACCTTGTTAGAGAAAGGCGCCCAATTTTTAAAAAATTCAAAGTTTATTATTATTACTGTACATTTCTTGTTAATATCGTTGTAAATATATAGTAAATAGTTTGTTTCTTATGTGAAAGTGTTGGAGTCATGGGGGGTAGCAAGAAGAGGAAAAAGCAAGACCCTCCCGATGGGCCTCCAATAAGTGACTCATCATCTGATGAAGAAGATGCTTCATCGAAATATCAAATCTTTAAGGTACCAGGGTACTCCAGAAAGTACCCTGAAAATAGTAAAAAATCCGAGTACATAGTTTTTGTATCCCACAAAGAAGAAAAGCCTTTTAGCGACAAAGATAGACTAGCAATTTCTCACGCCATACGAAAGTATTGCGTGACTGGTATACTCCATCTAAAGTCCATCAATAAGTACAAAATCGGTATAACTTTTGATTTATCTAACAATGCCAATGTATTCTTACAAAACAGGAAACTTCTGGATGATTTAGGTCTAAAAGGTACAATTCCGGCAAGCGACACGGAGGTGACTGGGGTTCTCACTTCAGTACCCACCGATTTATCAAATAAAAAGATTTCGGCTCTTATTGGCAGCTCACGTAATGTCATACAAGTCCGACGGTTTATGCGTCGAGTGCGTAGTGAGGGTGGTGCGGTCTCGTACCAGCCCACTCAGACTGTTGCGGTGACGTTCGCCTCCACAGAGCTCCCGCAGTACGTATACCTCGACTCGTGGAGACATGAGGTAAGTGTGTACGTGCCGCCGGTCAAGCAGTGTCTGCGCTGTATGAGGTTTGGCCATATCGCTCAATATTGTAAAAATGCTGAAGTATGCTCTATCTGCTCAGGTTCTCACAGTTTCAAATCTTGTACAGTTGAACAAAAAGATGCCAAATGTATAAACTGTAGTGGTAACCATGTTGCTATTTCAAATTCATGCCCACAAAAGAAAGCCAAAATTGAAGAAAATAAAATCAAATCCAGAGCTACCACTTATTCCGAACTATTTAAAGAAAATTCTTTCCCTCATTTGTCATTAAGAAACATAGAAACTCAGAAAATCTTACTAAATCAGATTTTTTTATGAACATTCTGACTAACGCAGTCACCAAATTAATTTTGAATCAAAAAGAAAACCCAATAAACTCTACAACTATTAAAGAAACCCTACACCTAACCTTCCGAAACAACGCTTCTTTTCCCGTAAATGGAACTTAACTTTATTCAATGGAATGCACAAAGTATAATCAGTAATAAGATTTCACTTACAAAATATTTATATGATAACAATATACACATAGCTATTATTTCTGAAACTTGGCTTACGCCAATTAAAAGTTTTAATATTAAAGGATATATAACCGAAAGAAATGATATAGGCAACAAACACAATGGAGTAGCTATTTTAATTCACAATAGTATAAATTACAAAAAAATCAACACATTTTCTGACAATTCTTTACAAAACATTTGTGTTAGAATAACTTTACATAGTGTAGAAATAAGTATTGTTAGTTTTTATTGCCCAGCGAATTCCACACCATCTTTTGATAAACTTAAATTCCAGTCTTTAATAGATTCAATACCTGAACCAATGATTTTTGCAGGTGATTTTAACGCTCATCACACACATTGGGGTTGTCACTCTATAGATTCTAGAGGCAGAGACATTTTAGATATAATTGACAACAGTGATTTGGTATTATTAAATAATGGTCATGTAACAACTGTTGGATCTCTATCGTGGCGTTCAAATGCATTGGATTTATCGTTGGTTTCCTCATCATTAGCTCTTTCTTGTGACTGGTCCGTACATAACGATCCTCTTGGCAGCAGCTATCATCTTCCTGTAATCATAAAAGTCTTTGTAAATAATAATGTAAATAGAGATCAGTTGTATAATAATGGTATCATGCATTCTCCAATTTACCCTAACTTTAAAAGTGTAAATTGGAAAATGTATGGGCAAATTCTAGATTTTGAGCTGTCTGACTTTCAAATTGAAAATTATTCTCCACTGGATGCATACTCCACTTTCATAAAAATTTTGCACACTGCTGTAAATAAGTGCCTTCCAAACCAAAAAGTATCTATGTCTTTCCCTACTACTGCTAATAGCAATAGTAATACTACTGTTACTACTACTTTTAATAGTACACCTAAAAAAAAATTCAAATACCCTCCCCTTCCTTGGTGGAACAAAACATGTTCAGATGCTGTCCAAAAGTCTAAATCTGCATATATTAACTTTAAAAACAACCCTTCAGATGAGACATATATTGAATTTAAGCGTTTACAAGCTGTTAAAAAACTTACCTTGAAAACGGTTAGATCCAATAGCTGGATAGAATTGTGCAACTCTTTTAATCGATGTACTCCCTTGTCGACAATCTGGAATTTTATGCGAAAATTTAATAAAACATACTCCTGGACAAATAATGATGACAGTTGGGTTCTAGATTTTCTTTGTAAGTACACTCCTGATTATGTAAATAATAAAACAAACATTCCTTTCATTAGTGATGCTAATTCTGTAAATAGTTTCTTGACCGATTCCTTTACCAAGCAAGAGTTAATATCTGCCTTGTATTCTAGAAAGGATGGTGCTTTTGGTCTTGATGGTGTGCCATACATGATGTTAAAAAAGCTTAGCACCAAAGGATTGGACATGCTCCTGTTCATTCTGAACAATCTATGGCTAACAAACAATATCCCACATGCATGGAAGACTGATTGTATAGTTCCCATATTAAAACCAGATAAGCAGCGATCTAGTCCAGACTCCTATCGCCCTATCGCAGTTACATCTTGTGTAGGAAAGGTATTTGAACAGTTATTGAAGCAACGACTGGAATTTTATATAGAAAAAAATAACCTTCTACCTTCTAATCAATATGGATTTCGTAGGGGTATGTCTGCTCGTGAAAGCATTTCTCAATTACAGCTTGATATTCAAAGTAGTTTATATAAAAATAATTTTGTGTTGTCTGTGTTTTTTGATGTTTCTGGAGCTTTTAATAGTGTAAATGTTGATATTTTGGGCAATGAACTACTTTCTATTGGGATTCCAAGCAAAGTGGTTCATTGGATTCAAAATTTTTTGATAGAAAGGGAAATTTATGTTAAATATAATGGATTGTTGTATGGTCCAAGATTTGCTTCAGTTGGCACAAACCAAGGTGGCATTTTGTCCCCGTTAATTTTTATTCTCTATATTCGTCGTTTGAATATGATCTTGGGTTCTGATGTTAAAAATCTTCAATTTGCTGATGACTTAGTAGTTTATACATCTGGAAAAAGTTTAGCTAATGTTAGAACCCTTATAAATAAGTCATTGGAAGGATTGTTTACTTATTTCTCATACTTAAATCTTGAAGTTAATGCATCAAAATCAAAACTCTTAGTATTTGGAAATGTTAGAAATTCTACCCCTGAAATTGTCTACAATCAAGTTCCTATCCCTGTTTCTCATGAAGTTAAGTTTTTAGGTGTTACTTTCACTCATAACCTTTCCTGGAAAAATTACATTGATTTAATAGCTTCTAGAGCTAATAAAGCCTTCAATATTTTGAAATCATTATGTAGAACATCTTGGGGAGCTGATCCAAAGATAGTGTTAATGTTGTACAAATCTTTGATTCGAAGTCATTTTGAATATGGTTTCCTTTGTTTTGCCAATGACACTAGACTGGTTAATGTCTTAGAAAAAATACAAAATAAAAGTTTGAGGCTTATAACTGGAGCATTTAAAAGCACTCCTATAAATGCAATGCAAGTTGAATGTAGACTTCCACCTTTAAGCATAAGGTTCTCATATTTAAAAGAGAGATTCATATTGAAACTTTACAGTAAAATTAATAATCACCTGTTTCTTAACCTAAAACTTGCCCCACCTCCTCCCTTACGTAATCCCCTTTACATATTGCAGGGATTCAGTCAATTCCTAAATTTCCTTGAAACTTTGCAAATACATAGGTCTTCTGTACTTCCATGTTATGTTGGAGTCTTCCAAAGTCACTTTCCTGCAATCAACATTATAATTGATCATAATTTGTTCTCAAAAGAAGATGTATATAGTAAATTCTCTGAATTTGATGATTGTAGATTTATCTTTACTGATGGGTCCAAAACTGAGTCTGCTGTTTCTTTTGCTATTTTTGATAGTTTATTGAATACTGGTTCTGGTTATAAAATAAATTCAAACACAAGCATATTCACAGCTGAGGCTGTGGCTATTCTTGCTGCTTTGAAACATATAAAACACAAAAATAGTGGTTGTCTTAAATGGATAATAGTCAGTGACAGTATGAGTGTCTTAGAAAATCTTAAAAATAATAAATTTAATGCCAACACTAACTATTTGATTGTTGCAATCAAACAGTTATGGTTGGAATTAATAACAATGAATAATTTTAATGTTTCTTTTATTTGGGTACCGTCTCATGTTGGTGTCATAGGTAATGAGAGAGCTGACTTTTTAGCTAGAACCATAACAAATTGTGCTACAATAGTCCCTGATTCTAGTAGTAATCTAGATGTCCATGTACCTTGTTCTGATATTGTTCCTCTTTTGAAGAAAAGGTACATTGACATTTGGAGAAAACATTATAAACATAAAGTTCAAATTGAAAAGAAAGGTGTGTGGTATGATGAGTGTAAAACCCAAATTGGAATTATGCCTTGGTTCTGCAAAGGTGACACCTATTTAAACAGGAAATTTTACATTTCAATTCTAAGGCTACGATTTGGACACTGTAATTTGAATTTTCATCTCTTCCGATTGAAAATGGTGGATAGCTCTCATTGTGATTATTGTGATTTTGTGGTAGAGCAAACTCTATCACACATTTTCTTTGTTTGCTCGGCCTTTGGCATTCAGCGCCTTGTGCTTATGGACGAGCTGATTAAAATTTATGGCAAGCCTGATTTGGTGCCGCGCTCCATTCAAGCTCTTCTTGTAAATAGCCTGACTTACATACCTCTCTACAAATTTATTCTCTGTACAGTTTGCAGAATCTAATGTTTTTGTAAATATGTATAAATTTAGTTGTGGTTAAAACGTTGTAAAAACTTTGAATTAGTCAATGGTGTATAAAACTTTCTTGTTGTTATTTTTTGTAATTGCTTGTTTGTTGATAATTTTTGAATTTGACATTGACGTTTGATACGTCGCTTCGTTCCCTGGTTATGACATTTTGATCCCACATGGATTTTTATACCTGTGCTCTATTGGATGTTACTTAATACATTTAAATAAAAATGGATCTAACTATCTCAAAAAAGACTGATTTCTTGGATAAGACATGCATATAAAACTAAAGAATTAATTATCCCTAAATGTACTAGATAAATAAACAAACTTATGACATTGTACTCTACTGGATTTTAAGTGTATTTTGCTTTACATTTGAAATGAATGACTAAGCCATGGATTGAAGACATCACAAATACTGAAGACTTTATTTTCCCTAATTTGACAAAAGAAATGAAAAACCTACGACAAGGCAGCATGGTCTTTGACCTTAGCCTGTTCCAAAATGGAACGAAAATAACAAAAAAAAAAAAAATTATCAATTTGGGTTATTCGTAAGGAATTTGAATGGATTGTGATTAGAAAGAATTGTAAAAATGGATAAAAACTATGTGAAATCTACATTAGAAGGATTAAAATCGACATCATCTAGCCGTGTACAGGAAACTTTGCTTAAGATAAGAAATAAAATAATTACAAAAGATGAAGGTATCAAACTCTTCAGACAGAGTGGTGGTTTGGAATATTTACTGCCACACTTGCGTAAACCCAATGAGAGGATTCTAGATATTACACTGAGTATACTCGGTAATTGTTGCTTAGAAGAGGAAAGCAGTCTAGCAGTGAGTAAAACTTTTTATTCCTATTTAGTTATTATATTAGTGTTTAATTTACATTCTAATAAATTACCAAAATGTTTTTATTACAGGTAGGAAAACTGCATAGTTTTGGCCCATTAGTGTCAATTTTGAAGACTGTTTGTCGTGATAGCATTGTAGGCAGAGCTTGTCGTGTAATAGGCAACCTAGCTCAAAGGAATAGTAATGCAGAGGGCTTGCACAATCATGGCGCAGTAGCAGCACTTGTAGCGCTTTTAGAAAATAGAGATAAAAATACATCTTGCGCCACATTAAGTATGGCAGTTAGAGCTATAAGGTTTGTAAATAAATAATAATAACAATTTCAATCTGTCAATTCAATCTTCAATTGAATAGATCCCAAAATGCAGCATTTATTGCTTAAATTTTAACCTTAAATAATGGTTTACAGGCAACTTTGGATGGTAGTAGAGAAAAGAGATGAAATGCTTGCCCAGAGTGCTGTAAGGAGTGTTGCTATATTGCTCACTACAGAGTGTGAGGCAGCTGGTATAATAAAGTCCACAAATAATGCTTTTAGAGAAACTGATGGCATCAGAAAAAGCCAAGAAGAACTTATTATAGGAATACTTAAATGTCTCGGTTATTTTACTACTCATTCATCAATTCAATGTGCTGAACAGGTAATATTTTTTAATTTTAAATTCCAAAACTAACAATTCATTTTTTGATACTAGGATTTTCCTAATGTGACAGTAAGGCTATTTCATATTTATCTATCAAATTTTTATAATCATGCTGCACTTAGTAAATAGTAGCAATTTAATTATTTATTTGAATGAATAAAGCAAAGCAGGCAAAAATTTTATTTGAATATTCATTTAAATTTCAGATACAAGGAGATGGCAGAGGCTATCAGTGTTTGGTGGCTTTGACAAAGACCTATGAGTCCTTAGCACTGAAATGCCTAATGAATCTCTGCTATCTGTCATCCTGCAGGCCGTTGCTAGGCACTGCTGGTTTGGTGGAATGCCTTGTGGGCATATTGCAGAAAACATCAGGTGCTTAAAATAATTTCATCATCATCATGATTTGCTGAATTGGCTTACTTACGCTTATCATCATAATAACATGATTTCAAAATTTAATTTACATCATCCATTAACCGCTTAAGGACGGCATGGCATTCCAGAATGACATTTTTTTTGCACCGTTGAGGACGGCGGGCATTCCAGAATGCCATTTTTCCCGCGGTCGATATTAACTCTGATTGTTAAAGTAATACGGGTCAGATTAGCCTGAGACTTTTTTACTACATTGTACGATAAATTCCCCGTTCATTCATACCATAAACAAATATACTTTTAAAGAAGAAAAAAAAGAAATGCCTTGGTGAAATTTGATCTTATCTGTGATGAAATATGGCGGATACGTGCTCATCATTTTTGCGTGAAAAAGTGAGTTTTAGTGTGTGAAAAGCGAAAGAATGTAAGTTTCATGTCATTATATTATATTGTTTTCAGTTTTTTAGTTATTCTAAGTGTAAAGAATCGTATTTTAGTGTAATTTAGCCTGTAAATTGAAATAATGTTCAAGTAGGCGCGCGAACAAAACCATTGTTTTTGTGGTTATTGTGCATTGAAACAATAAAACTATTGAAATTTCACATTATGACATAGATATGTCTCATACGTATCCATTTTACATACACTTTACCACTTTTATAAGTGGCTATTCAATATTTATTACCGATTTACCGAAGTGAAATTGACGTTGATAGTTAGCGCGCGAACGATTATTTTGTTTCTGCATATTTTAGGATGTATTTTTGTATAACAAGCCCTATTGTGTTATATATTATTAAAAAGGTTATTTAATGGACTATATTGATGTATATTTAGAATCGTAAATAATGAATACTAACACGGAAGTGAAACTATAAAATTTCGACTCGCAACATTGGGACCTTTTCCGTTTATTGCTTTCTAAAACCTATATCAATTATCAAAATGAAACAGAAAAAAAACCTTATATTCTTAAATAAGTTACCTACTTTACGTAATAAACATAATGTGGCTAAATTTAATAATCTTATCACATTTATTTTTTCAAAAGCGCGCCGTTTTCTGCGCGAGACAAATTATGTATGTAGAAATGGCCCTAGTTCATAGGCCTAAAGATTATATTATTATCATTGGACTGTGCCTATATTGTATGTTATTAGAGAGGTAAAATACTGTAGAATATAAACGTGCATAGTATCAAACTGTCACTTGTCTCAAATCCTTATAAGAAGCATTTTATTTTAAACGGACGCATTTCTGGTGCGTCAGCGAAACAATGGCAGTTTTGTTGGCCGATAACAAATAATGTAAACATCACAAATCTCTTGGCTCAGCTTAATTAGTTACTTTGTTTCAATAGCTTCTCAGAAATATAACCCGAACCGTCGTAAGTGTAAACATCTGGCCTCACGAACAATAACAAAGCGATAAGCGCCGAGCACAGCAAAAAATTAATGGCCCGTGTCAAGTGTCTCCGTCCGTGGGTAATTACGGCGCGCGGTAGGTCTCCGGTTCTCAAAGGTTAATGATGAATTAAAACCTCCTATTTACTATTGCAAATAAATATACTACCTTACTTTGATGTGGTACCACTGTTGTATCTGATTTCAATTACACACTTTGGAATCACAGCAGCAGCAATGAACATGATTGGTGTCCTGTATTTATCTGTCAAATAATATAATGGAATTTGAATTACAACAATTTGTTTTAACCTTAACAAAGCTTGTTATGAATAAATAAATGAAATTATTTATTGCAATTAACAATGACTCATTGATGTTAGTAGAATTATAAATTATGTTTGTTTAATACAATTACTTAAACAATAATACAAGATGAAATAAATAGTTAATCTAAAGCTGCCTATTTTGCACTGTTACCCTCGAAAGGGTACATGATCGTCCGACATATAGGCAGTTGAGTCTGCTAGCAATCATGTTCAGGACGCTGTTTCCACCAGCCCGCACCCTGCGCCCCAGTGACGCGCAACGTTATAATATTATTTTTTAAACACACTTGCTCAAAACTAAGTTTTTATGCCACTGATTTATGGCTCATAATACTAGATATTAAACACGCGTGCTTTTCAGTATATTTTCGAACAAGTGCCTTCAGTTTATTAGCCCGACCAATTTACATTTGTACCCTAGTACCAAGTAGTAAGTAAGAAGAAGAAGCGATATAATTTAGTCGGGTTATAACTTTTATTTTAGCAACAAACAGTTTTTATGCAAAAAATAACAGTATCTACCTATTTATTTCAATAAAATCCAGCTTTAAAATATTCTCAAATTTTCTATAATTTGTGTTCTTTCCTCGCAAGTGTGTTGAAAAACATCGTATGAAACACGTGTGCCTGTGACCATAATATACGCGGCTTTCTTATGGCGCACTCGCTTTCGCTCGTGCGCACACAATATCGCCTTGTGTGTAGTGGTCAACTTAGCTCACTTGTATCATAATGTAATATTAAAGTGCTTCATGTGGATCGCTGTTCTCACGATTTTAATAACATTTCATTAGGTGTATCACAGTGGCCAGAAGGGGCAGCAAAAGCTCTAGCCCAACTTAGTGGGGAGTCAGTGAACAGGTCGCGACTAAGACATTGCGGTGGATTGGCCCTGCTAGTGGCCGCAGCTCGAGTCAACCCCCATGCCATGCATGCTTTGCTGCAATATGTATTTGATGATACAGGTAAATGTTACTTTTGACTTACTGCCTCTGTGGCGCAGCGGTAGGAGGGTCGCACTTTAAAGCGACGGCTGCGCTTGAGGTCCCGGGTTCGTCCCCGGGTCGGGCCAAAAATATATACTTGAGTTTTTCTGTCAGAAATTCTTAGGGTAGCCCGGAGTTTGGAAGTGGCGGTGTTTCACTCCCGTGCCTCGGAATAGCACGTAAAGCCGTTGGTCCTGCGCCTGAACTCTCCGGTCGTGTCAGATTGCTGTCCCATCGGGCTATGAGAGTATAAGGAATAGAGAGTGCACCTGTGTTTGCGCGCACACTCGTGCGCTATAATATGTCCCGCGCAGTCGGTTAGTCGTTGTGACTGGCCACCGTTATCGAAATCGGCTAGAGGACTATAACTTTTGACTTAGGTTTATATAAGTTAATTATTATGTTTATAATAACACACAAAATACATACTTGTTTCATTTGCAGCATTCCAAATCCTTGTAAATGAAGGTCTTATAAGCCTATTGACGGACGAACTTACACAGCACTTGACGACTATGGATTTTGAGCATAATAACATGGAACACACTGATATGTTAAGTGAGGCAGTAGAGTTACTGAAAGAAAAAGAAAAATCCATACACAATACAGAAACAGCTGTTACTTCCCAAAAAACTTTCAATGCTGCTTCCAGTACCAGTAATACTGAAACGAAAAGTAATTTATTCATGCGTCGCAAAAGCCAGGCGTCTACGAATAACGAAGATGAATTAAAAGTGGTGATAGAGAGAGATAACATGATTGTTGGATTTGTTGATGCTGTCGACAGCGACGCAAGTGACGAAAGTCTCAGTGAAGACGACAGCTCAATACCTAGACGTAAGTGCCTAAAAAGAGCTAGGTCGCAAAGTCCTAAACTTGCAAAAAAAGTAAGTATCTCGATTTTTGTATTTTGGGTATCTTGAATGTGACTCCTTACATTATCTTTGCTTTTTTTCAGATGGTAAATTTCATCAAAATGGCAGGCAAAGATTGGTCAGCCGGTGTGTATTGGGAGCCAAAGAGTCCCGAATGGCCTTCTAATATACAGCCGTCTACTTCATCGCGCGCCCCGTTGAGCCCCGATAGGGCCGACCAGGGACCGTTATCTCCTTACTCTGATGGGAATCAGTCAGGGTTCAGTCCCGAATACGCTGGCGGTTCAAGCAATAAACGAGCGAGGTGGGATTGGAGCCCTGAATCAGGTGTTAGCAGTTGTGATACAAGTCCCTACTGGAACAACTATCAATGGAGTCCAAGTAGCTCTGGGCCTACATCTCCCTTTAGCGTTAATGAAGGTAAGGCTGATTCAATATTATTTATTTAGGATACAAACGTGGAATGGAATGTAAGAAGTAAGAAATGAAAGACAAGATAAAGTGAGAAATATGTATTTGAATTTGAATGAGGAATGCAGAAGTTTATGTTCTGATGATTGTCGTGTGAGAAGAGTGTGTGTTTGGAATGGTATAGAGTGATCTGGAGAAAGCCTAAGAAGATGAGGGACTAAATTTAGAGTTCATCTTGCTGTTATACGAAATAAAGAAGTATACTAAACTATCGCGAGTATCTCCTATTTCTCATTATATTATTTATTGTTACCAGATAGTTCAGACTCTGAGATATCTGGGCGTTACTCTCCGGTATGCAGCGATACGGAAGGCGACTCTGTCGAGATGACGGTCGCTACCAACGTCACAGCTGAGCTCGACGCCGCACAAGTGGCTCAGGATCTTGACGAGCTCATTATGGAGGACGACGAGAGTGTTGATGGGGAAACGCCGTTGGAAGGTAAGTAATGTAATTAAATTAATGTGCGCCACATAATACACCAATTGTCTGGTTTCGAAGTTAGGGATTATCTTCCTTGGGTTGCGAAATAAAATAACAAATAAACGCATTTTACAACCATGACTTCGTTCAAATTGTTGTATTTATCATACAAATATTAAAAATTTGTCTCTTGCGGGATTCTAACACGCGACCGCTGGTTTTTGTAATCCGCGCCACTAATCCCAAATAAGCCGTCAATAACTGGAAAAGTTTAAAATGATTGGGTACTGTATTAAAATGGCTGAACGAATCTGAATAAAAGCAACACAATTATTCATCACAAGAAAAAAATCGTACCTTCGGTAAACACATCAAAATTGTTGCGCCCAACGAAGTCACGTTAAAAATTCGAAACTCGCCCCTACAAAAACCAGCTACGACTTGTATTGTGTTATTAATGAAAACTGGTAATTACCTAGCAGCTAGAGAGCCTAAGTATGATGAATGAAAGACGGAGCGTGGAAATTTAAAATATATTGAAGAAAGAAAAAATGGAGTTCTTTACAAGACAAAAGGGCGGAGCGGAAGAGAGCGACAGTGGCGACATCAGTCTTGATTCGCGTAGCATGCGTTCAGTAATGAAAACTTTATTTGTGGCTGCGTCCATATTTCATTATCCTCCCTTGAACGCAAGCCCATGCCTTCCAGGAACTGGAGATGCTTCACCCTCGGTAGTGACTTGGTGAGGCAATCAGCAATCATCATGTTGGTGCTGACATATTTAACAATGACGTCACCAGATAAGACCTTGTCTCGAACAAAATGGTGACGTACGTCAATGTGCTTGCTTCTGGCATGATAAGTTGAGTTACCTGAAAGTTTAATTGCACTTTGGTTATCACAAAATAATGTTATAGCAGAGATTTGAGTTGATGGCCAAAGTTCACCATGCAACTGTTTAAGCCATAGCGCTTCTTGTGTTGCAGCAGATAGCGCCATGTATTCGGCCTCTGTTGTTGACAGTGCAATAGTAGGCTGTCGTTTTGAGTTCCATGATATGGCAGCCCCCTGAAACATAAATGTGTAGCCGGTGCAAGATTTTCTGGTGTCCTTGCACGAAGCCCAATCAGAGTCGCAATAGCCCACAATTTCTTCATTTAAGTTGTTTTTGAAAAATAGTCTTAAGTCCTTGGTTCCCTGTAGATATCGAAGAATTCGCTTTGCAGCGTTATAATGTTGTCTTGAAGGATTTTTATTGTACTGGCTCAAATTGTTCACAGCATAACAGATATCAGGACGAGCTCCCTGTGATATGTATAAAAGGCAGCCAATTAGTTCTTGAAAGACTCTTTCTTCAATACCTTCAGAATCTTTAGAGAAAGTCACATCCAACTCCATAGGTGTTCCTACTGGGTTGCAGTTATCCATTCCAAATCGCTGGAGTGTATTTTCTATGTATTTGCACTGATCAATATAAATACCTTTGTTGGTGCATGAGATTCTCAAACCAATGTATTGTGAAGCCTTTAGTTCCTTCATTTCAAATTTTTCTACTATTTTCTTCTTAATTTTCATTGTTAATTCTTCATTATTAAAAATTAATAATATATCATCAACATATACTGTTAGAAAAAGGATTCCATTTCCGTTGCTGTGAGTGTAGTATACACATGGGTCCAATTCAGACTTCTTTAATCTAATTTCAAGCAAGTAGCTTTCTAATTTCTTGTTCCAGGTTCTACTGGCTTGCTTTAAGCCATAAATTGATTTGTTCAACTTACAAACTTGTTTAGATCCATTTTCATAGTGAGGAGGTTGCGACATATAAAGCTCGACGTCTATGTCACCCTGTAAAAAAGCACTAACTGCATCCAGTTGTTCAATTTTAAAATCATGTTTTGCAGCTATTCCAAGTAAGTATCTTATAGAAGTTAAGCGCACTACAGGTGCATATACGTCTGTGTAATCAACACCAAACTTTTGTTCATAGCCTTTGATGACTAGTCTCGCTTTGTACTTTATAATGTGACCATTTTCATCAAGTTTGGTTTTAAACACCCATTTACAAGGTATAGTGTTTTTTCCAGGTGGGAGTTCGCGCAGAGTCCAGGTGTTATTCTTGATTAATGAATTGTATTCAACATCCATTGCTTTCTGCCAGTCAAGGCTGTTGTCACTCTCCAAGGCTTGCTTGACAGTCATGGGGTCACATAATATTATGTTGTGATTTGATACATTTCGGCATAGGTAGGTAGGTGTATTCTTTGGTTTTCTAGGTCTTAAATTTTTCGTGATGAGTGGCTCAGGCTCTTCAGTGATATTTTGGTCGGGGACATAATCTTCATCATTGTCATCAGTGTTATCATGTGAGCTGTCAGTTTCCTTTAAAGTACTCACACTATCATAATATGATCTATCTTCATCATAACTATCTTGACTATTATTCATTTCTTGTTCTTGTGGTGAGTCACCCAATGGCATTAAAGTAAAGTTCTTCTCTACAGTGTCCTCCAAAAATACTACATCTCTGCTTCGAATGATTTTACCTTCCTTTTCATCATATAGGCGGTAGCCTTTGGACTCTGGACAATATCCAACAAATATCAATTCCTTTGCTTTATTATCCCATTTAAGCCGCTTTTGTTTGGGTATGTGCATCATGGCTTTGCATCCAAAAACCTTCAAATGTTGAATGTTCGGCTTTTTACCTGTCCACATTTCTTCTGGGGTTTTGTAATTAATTGATTTTGTAGGAGATCGGTTAATAACATAGGCAGCTGTGGATACAGCTTCGGCCCAGAATTTCTTTGGTAGTTTGGCATCAATCAATAAGCACTTCGCACGTTCGACTAAAGTTCTGTTCATGCGCTCGCTCATACCATTCTGTTCTGGCGAATATGGTACGGTAAACTGTCGCTTGATACCAGATTCTTTGCACAATTTGTCAAACTCTTCATTCACATACTCCTTGCCATTATCAGATCTCAAAGCTTTGATTTTGGTGTCCAGTTGATTTTCTACTAAGTTCTTAAATTCTTTGAACTTTTCAAGTACTTGCGATTTTGAGTGCATGAAGTAAACAAATACCTTCCTTGAATAATCATCTATAAATGTCACATAGTATGCAGCACCACCGAGCGACTTCTCTTCCATCGGGCCACAGACACTTCAAGCAGACATGAAGCCCTTGTTCCTTGAGCCTTGAAAGGTTTTCTGGTTTGTTTACCCTGCAGGCAAGTATTACATGAATAATTACTGTCTTGTTTAGTTATTTCTGTGTCAACACCATTTGCCGATTCAGGAAGTTTCAGGAGATTCTGATAATTAAGGTGGCCAAGTCTTTGATGCCATACATGAGCTGAAGCCAATAATGCATATGACTCATTGTATACCACATATAAATTGTCTTTAGTATATCCAGTCAAGACTAGTTTAGAATTGTGAAATATCTTACAACAGTCTTTATCAAACTTAACTTCACAGTTATTCTGAGTTATCTGATTTATTGACAATAAGTTCACAGCCAAATCCGGAACAAATAATACATTTTTTACCTGTATGACGCCAATCAACTGCTTGCTTACTCCATCATAGCTTTGTAGATTTACTTTACCACAGCCTTTTACGAGGGTCAAACTGAAAGTTCTTAGAACTGGCCACTTATAAACAATATAATAAAAAAAATATTCTAAAATTTGAAAATAGAACTCTTTGCCAATATAACTGAGTATATATTTCATTCATTTGTCATTTGTTTTACGATTTGGCGGCAAATTGAAAATTGTCTGTGTCACGTCAACATGAATTTAACACGAGAAAATTTTCGTGCAATGATTTTTTATGACTTTCGATGTCATTTAAGTCAACAAGAAAGTTATGATAGACTACGATTGGCCTTTCACGATGAAGCCCCATCTCGTGCGACTGTTTTCAACTGGTTTAATGAGATTAAACGTGGTCTCACTAATCTCACTGATGATGTACGTGAGGGACGGCCTTCTACGGCGACGACTGAAAATAACATTTGTGTTGTGCGGCGTATGATAGAGACTGACAAAAGAGTGACCTATCAGCAGATTCGGACAAGCTTAGGCATCGGTATGAGTCAAGTGCACAAAATCCTCCACGAACATTTAGCGGTCAGGAAGCTTTGCGCCCGGTGGATACCTCATAATTTGACTAAGGCTCAAAAACTCCATCGTGTGGATTGGTGCCGTAAAATGATTGAAAGATTTAACGGAGGTGAATCAAATGCTGTGTTCGACATACTAACAGGTGACGAAAGCTGGATTTACTGTTATGATCCTGAAACCAAAAGACAATCTGCTCAGTGGGTGTTTCCTTTCGAGGAGTTGCCAACTAAAGTGAAGAGAGATCGAAGTGCGGGAAAAAAAATGGTAGCCTCGTTCTTTGGAAGGATAGGTCATTTCGCAACAATTGTGTTAGAGGATCAAAAAACAGTTTCTGCAGAATGGTACACTACCAATTGTTTGCCACTTGTCTTGGAAAAAGTTCGAGAGAAACGACCTCGCAGTAGGATCCTCCTTCACCACGACAACGCCTCGTCGCACACCGCCAAGCGAACGATCGACTATTTGGCGACATCAAACGTTGAATTACTGGGTCACCCGCCGTATAGCCCCGACCTCGCGCCTTGTGATTTTTATTTATTTCCAAAAATTAAAGAAAAACTTAAAGGAAAGCGGTTTATGAATGCTGAAGAAGCGGTGGCTGCGTATCGCGATGCCATTGAAGAGACCCCTAAGGACGAGTGGGCAAAGTGCTTTTCCCAGTGGTTCCATCGCATGCAGCGGTGTATTGACGTCAATGGACAATATTTTGAAAAGATATAATAAAACTAATAACTGGCTAATGTAATCAGTTTTTGATTTTCTAAGAACTTTCAGTTTGACCCTCGTACTAGTAGAATTTTGTTATCAGCGACTTTGATGGAATTAACCGGAGCAGGGCCATAATCATAAATCCAGTCTCGGTTGTTCGTCATGTGCATTGCCGCTCCAGAGTCCAGGTACCAACATCCTTTGTTCAAGTTCGGGGAGGCAGCAAAGGCAGCGACAAAACTGGAAGAGGATTTAGTGTTATCATCACTGTTATTACTTTTATTTTTATTGTTGTTATCATTAGATTTATTATGCTGATTTTGCTTTGTATTTGTACTTGAGCGACAATTTCTAGAAATATGACCATATTTATTGCACTTGAAGCATCGAGGACCTTTTCCTATAGGTTTGGCATTCTGCATACTTCCTCTTTGGTAATATGAATAAAAAGCTGTCGACTCCTTTACACTTTTCACATCCTGCAGAATTTTCGTCTTTACAAGGTCAGAACTTATGCTCACACCCGAGCTTTCCATTGCCATTATCATGGGCCTGTATGATTCCGGTAGTCCTGCGAGAAGAAGTGTACCTAGCCACTCATCATCGACTATGAATCCTATATTCCGAAGCTTGTGTGCACAAGATATTACCTTATTGACGTAGGTTTCAACATTTCCACATCCTTCGAGATCTGTGGTAATTAATTCTCTTAACAAACCTACCTTTCTTGTTAGCCCTGAGTCATCAAAAGCCTTTCTTAAATTAAACCATACCTCCTTGGCGGTAGTGGCCTCCTGTATATGGATGAAATTGATAGGATCCACCAATAAAATAATCTTTGACCTGGCCTTTGTGTCCTCAGCCTTGGTGAATCCCTCGCCGTCCACGCATTTCCATAAATCTTCGTGTTCCAGGTAAGTTTTAACAGCAAATTTCCACGTGGTATAATTGTCACGACCTTGTAGTTTTTCAATTTGGACCATGCTGCCGTTAGACGACATTCCGTGGATTCTTGTTTTGGTCGTTTTATTGCTGAAAAAAAATACCTATTTGCGAAATAATACCGGAGTGAGTTTGCAACCTAACCTCACTTGTACACGCGTCAGTAAGTGTGAACACTTTTGCCCTATAGCTAAACTAATCGGGCGTCTGGGCCCATAACCTAATGAAAACTGGTAATTACCTAGCAGCTAGAGAGCCTAAGTATGATGAATGAAAGACGGAGCGTGGAAATTTAAAATATATTGAAGAAAGAAAAAATGGAGTTCTTTACAAGACAAAAGGGCGGAGCGGAAGAGAGCGACAGTGGCGACATCAGTCTTGATTCGCGTAGCATGCGTTCAGTAATGAAAACTTTATTTGTGGCTGCGTTCATATTTCATTAGTTATGATTCAAAGAATAATCTTATTATCTTATAAATGATCAGCTGTCTATCTATTATATTCCAGAAGCTGCCACGAAACTGGAAACGAACACAAAGTCGTCTCGCATAGCGTGCGTGCTGGTGCTATTATTCCGGGTATCACACGGCGCCGCGAGCGGCTCGCTGGCCGCCATCCGCGAGGAGCCGGTGCCCAATCATACGCTGGAGTTGCTAACCGGTCGAGAGGTGCTCAACGCGCTGCTGGACTACGTGGAGAGGTGCAAGCGGCCGCTCGGCAGAGCTGCTAGAATACTGGCCAGAGTTCTCAGGTAATATAACTACTGATATAGTGGTTCGCTTGCCTTCATCCATGAGGATCCGATGCCCAATCATACGCTGGAGTTACTAACAGACCGAGAGGTGCTCAACGCGCTGCTGGACTATTTGGAGAGGTGCAAGCGGCCGCTGGGCAGAGCTGCCAGAATACTGGCCAGAGTCCTCAGGTATTGTAACTACCGATATTGCAGCTCGCTGGCCGCCATCCGCAAGGACCCAGTGCCCAACCATACGCTGGAGTTGCTAACAGATCGAGAGGTGCTTAACGCGCTGCTGGACTACGTGGAGCGGTGCAAGCGACCACTGGGCAGAGCTGCTAGAATATTGGCTAGAGTCCTCAGGTATTATAACTACCGATATTGCAGCTCGCTGGCCGCCATCCGCGAGGAGCCGGTGCCCAATCATACGCTGGAGTTGCTAACAGGTCGCGAGGTGCTCAACGCGCTGCTGAACTACGTGGATAGGTGCAAGCGGCCGCTGGGCAGAGCTGCTAAAATACTGGCTAGAGTTCTCAGATATTGTAACTACCGGTATTGCGACTCACTTGCCGCCACCCGCGAGATTGGTTCGCTGGCCTTCATCCATGAGAAGCCGATGCCCATACATACGCTGGAGTTAATAACTGATTGAGAGGTGCTCAACGCGCTGCTGGACTACGTGAAGAGAGATGCAAGCGGCCGCTGGGCAGAGCTGCTAGAATACTGGCCAGAGTTCTCAGGTATTGCATCTTTGAATGTAAG
Source organism: Pyrausta purpuralis (assembly GCA_963924145.1). NCBI lineage: Eukaryota > Metazoa > Arthropoda > Insecta > Lepidoptera > Crambidae > Pyrausta > Pyrausta purpuralis. Next base: position 11,076,897 of record OZ001651.1, read on the forward strand.
CCAGTAAACATACGACCCGTCTGGTGTAGTGGTCGAGAAATCGCCTACTACGCAGCGGGTGCGGGTTCAATCCACGCACAATACAAACATTTGTGTGCATGAACATGTCTGTTTGTATTGGTCTGGGTGTTTTCTATGTATATCATGTATGTATTTACAAAAAAAAAAAGTATTTAAGTATTACATATCAGGGACAAAAAGGGTACCCATTATAAAGGTTTGAACCCTTATTTAACCCGATACCCAACCGATATTTCTGTATTTCGATACCTTTCAATTGCGATATCCGTATCAAAAGTTTTAATATAGGTACCCAAAATTGCGGTACCATTATTTTACGGGTCCGATACCTCTAAAAACCGAAATTATGTTGCATAGTTACTTTATCTCTTTCGCTTCTCTTGTATAAACATTTGCGAGACAAGGATAGAGTGACTTTGTGACTCGAAAATTGGTGATTCCATTGTAATCTCACCTAATTATTATTCTCTTTTACAACCCATACATATTTTGGACTGATAGCGTCGTTGTCCGACATCAAGGCTTATCCCTACGGTATGTTTTTTTTTAAATACTGTGCTTTTAATTACTTATAAAATAGCCCCTTTAAAAATTATAAAAAAAACAACTTTTATTTATTAGGCGGCGCGAGAGTGATATTTATGAAATCGTTACGCTACCACGGCGACGGCCCATCATCATCATCATCATCATAATCAGCCAAAGGACGTCCACTGCTGAACATAGGCCTCCCCCACGGCTTTCCACAGCGACCGATCATTAGCGGTCTGCATCCAGTTTGATCCTGCGATCTTTTTAAGGTCCTCAAAAACTCTCGGTCCACACTCTCGACCTTATGGCAGAACGTCGATCTATGGCACTGCAGACCTCCGTTAATGCTCAAACCTACAGGCAGCTTAATAGACGAATATTGAAGTCTCTGCGACATGACATTCGTTCCTTTAACACGAATAGTGTTAAAGAAACAATAGAGCGGAACCAAGGCTCCAAAGTGTTTGCAAGGGACATGTCTATTGGGCAAAGCCTGTTGACGAAGCTTAAGACGGACGACGGCAGTGTAGCGTCGACGAAAGCAGAGGTTTTGAGGGAGATCGAAAGGTTCTATGGGCAGTTGTACACCTCAGTAGCCAAACCCGTTGATAGCTCGGCCGGAGACCCACGAGCTATCCTGACCCGACACTACACTGAAGACATCCCGGACATCAGCCTCTACGAGATTAGGATGGCCCTGAAACAGCTTAAAAACAATAAGGCACCTGGCGAGGACGGAATCACAGCAGAGCTCCTGAAAGCGGGTGGAACACCGGTACTTAAAGTCCTTCAGAGACTCCTTAATTCCGTTCTGCTAGAGGGCATCACGCCTGAGGCATGGAACAGGAGTTTGGTGGTGTTGTTCTTCAAAAAAGGAGACAAAACCTTATTGAAGAACTTTAGACCCATCTCACTCCTGAGCCATGTCTACAAGCTGTTCTCAAGGGTCATCACGAATCGTCTCGCTCGTAGGTTTGATGACTTCCAGCCTCCCGAACAAGCCGGATTCCGAAAAGGCTACAGTACCATAGACCACATTCATACGCTAAGGCAAATTATACAGAAGTCCGAGGAGTATAATATGCCCCTATGTTTAGCTTTTGTGGACTATGAGAAGGCCTTTGATTCGATCGAAACTTGGGCAGTGCTTCGGTCTCTTCAGCGGTGTCACATAGACTATAGGTATATAGAGGTGTTAAAATGTCTATATAACAACGCCACCATGTCGGTCCGAGTACAGGAACAGAATACGAGGGCGATTCCATTGCGAAGAGGTGTAAGACAGGGCGATGTTATATCTCCGAACAGCGGCATTGGAAGACGCCTTCAAGCTCCTGGAATGGGAAGGATTCGGCATCTCCGTCAATGGCGAATACATAACACACCTTCGGTTTGCCGATGACATAGTCGTTGTGGCAAAGACGCTGGATGATCTTGGCACTATGCTCGAAGACCTCGACCGAGTATCCCAACAAGTGGGTCTTAAAATGAACATGGAGAAGACGAAAATTATGTCGAGTTCTCTTGTTGTACCCACTCTAGTATCCATTGGGAACTCAACTCTCGAAGTTGTCGACGAGTACGTCTACCTGGGACAAGTGATCCAATTAGGTAGGTCCAACTTTGAAAAAGAGGTCAATCGACGAATCCAACTCGGCTGGGCAGCGTTCGGGAAACTGCGCAAGAGCGTCTTCTCGTCTCAATTACCTCAGTGTCTGAAGACGAAAGTCTTCAACCAGTGTGTGTTACCAGTGATGACATACGGATCCGAAACGTGGTCTCTAACTATGGGCCTCATAAAGAAGCTCAAAATTACACAACGAGCGATGGAGCGGGCTATGCTCGGTGTTTCTCTACGAGATCGAATCAGAAACGAAGAGATACGTAGAAGAACCAAGGTAACGGACATAGCCTTGAAAATCAGTAAGCTTAAGTGGCAGTGGGCAGGGCACATAGCGCGAAGAACTGATGGCCGTTGGGGCAGGAAAGTTCTAGATTGGAGACCCTTCGACCAAAGACGCAGCGTAGGACGTCCACCAACAAGATGGACCACGGCGACGGCCCATAGATAGATAAAATTTTCGTATTGTTTGTAAGATTGTTTGATATCGCGGTGTATTTGTTTGCACTTAAATAACAATTTGTCCGCACAATTTAAAAAAGTCACTCAGGTGCAACAGCGTTACCAGCTTTTCCGGAGCGAATGAATTAAGAGGATTGTGAAGTGCCGATACGCGGCGCGAGTAGGTATTTTCAAAAATGCTATATATTCCACATCTTTTTTATTTTTTTATTTTACAATTTCTCTTCTTTCTCTTCTTCTCTACAATTTGCCCCTGCCCTTGGACTCGCACCGTGCGATAGAGACAGTAGCAAGTCCGATAGGCAAAAACATATTTTTTCCTTTTAAAATATTGTTTCGTGTATATCATATAACCTTTTTACCGCACTTAACTTTGTTTTAGTGGTTATCAACATTATTTTAATAACTGTTGCCGCCCGCCCTCTCATCGTGCATTATTGTCTTTAATATTTTTTTATATATGAGTTCATGTAAATTCGCTACAGTATAGGTTGTTTTATCGTATCTAAATAAAATAATTTCCTATGATTACTATGAATCACTGCTTTCATTATTATACTTCCTTAAATCTTGAGGTGCTGTGGGTAAGAAGGTACGTAAATTAAGTAGTAAATACGTTATGTAATTAAAAATATCAATTACGGAGTTAAATTAGGGAATTACGACGGGATTTCCTATTTTCTTATTATTCAACCCTCAACACAATTTGTTGTACAAATCATTGAAATTGTTATCAGGCTTTTCAAAATGATAATTAAAAATACTGCATTTATTTTGACCTTATTACCGCACAAATGCGACAACTGGGCCACGAGTATTAAATAAAATAATTTCTAGTTACTTATCTTTTTTCGACGATAATGAAAATGACATTAGAAAATTGTGCTAGCGAGATTGACAATTGTAAAAAATGCAAGTCCCGACGAATGTAGTTATCGTCGAAAATAGATAAAATTAGCCGTATTCAAAAACAAATCCTAAGTAAAGGAAATGTATGAAAATTATTTAAAAGCATCATAATATATTAAAAAGCATGTCTCTAAAAGTTAGTTCATAGAAGTATCCGCAAGAGGCTCTACATTCGAAAAAAATAGTACACCGTATCTAGGAATTAAACACTTGAGTAAAGGTAAAAAATACATAGAAAAATCTTTTAATTTTTTTTCTAATATAATTCTAGCATAATTTTCGATTTTTCTGCTAAGATGAGCTTTTACAGATTTTCATTACCCTCGATAGCGTTATCGTCAACATCTGTCAAAATGAGTGTGTCGAGTCCTGCAAATTTGCGTTGTCGGCGTATCGACTGTCAAAACACCGTGTCGAGTCTCGCAATTCACGAGTTACTCGAGTTAGCATACGTCACTTCGCGTCGAAACTACCACGCCTGGTTGCCATTTCTGCCATATCACCGATAACTTTATCAAAAAGTTATACAAATACCTGCTTGTCATCACGGCTGTCACTTCTCGTAGCTAACTGGCGGAGAAGAGCGACGCGTCAGGATCGCACTCAACTGAATAACTGCAACAACGCATTGATCAAAATCTGCATGCGTTGTTGCCAATTTTACCGGGTACCCAATAAAATTATAAGTACCCAACCGATTTTTTTATGATACCCTAATATACTGGTACCCTACATTTAGGTACTCTTATTATCGCAGGAAATAAGGGTACTGCGTAAACAGATATCGCAATTTCGGGTACCTCAAAAATTTCGGTTTTTCTGTCCCTGTTACATATATCCGTTGTCTGGCACCCATAACACAAGCTTTGAGTAGCTTACTTTGGGGCTAGATGGCGATGTGTGGGAATGTCCAAAGGATATTTATACCCAAATAATGCCTCAATTGTGTCTCTCAAACCTCGAGCTCACCATCGATTTACAGTTTGTGCGTAACCCACTCTTTGCATTAAGACGCCGACTAGTATAAAATGCGTTCCGTCTATTAGTAGGGTGAACCATATAGTTATGTCCTACTTAAGGGTGTCGCGTAGCAGGCGCGGTCGCAGCCTGATATTTTGGAGGGGGTCACTCACTCACTACCCCAAAAAAAAAACGGCGAAGTGCGAGTCGGACTCGCCCACTGAGGGTTCCGTGCCAACTTTAACTGAATTAGTGATCCACTTACTTCCACTAAGCTAAAATACTATAAAATTTTGTTGACAGCAAATATAACTTTGTTTTTCATAGTGTTTGTATGAAAAACAAAGTTATGTTTGCGGTTGTTGAAAATGTGCTATATCTCAAAAACTACTAGTTCGATCCCGTCCAAACCAATTTTCGTTGAAAGTATTATTATTTTTTAAATTTAAATTCGCTTAGTTTAGAAGTTAAAGGGGGGGGGGGGGCATTTTACCACTTTGGAAGCGTATATCTCACAAACGTTACACTTTTAGAGAAAATGGTTTTAAGAACCTCTATTTCATTTTTCAAACCAAAAAACATTTTTTTGGTTTAAGTTTCATGTATGGAAGCCCCCCTTAGAATTTTCGTAAAGTGGTTAGCAGGATACATCTTCCTACTTACTTTCAACAGTGTGAGGCTTATAGTTACAGAATAAAAAGGCTGTGACATACGGATGGACAGACAGACAGACAGACTTGACGAAACTATAAGGGTTCCGTTTTTTGCCATTCGGCTACGGAACCCTAAAACTGGCCAAGTGCGAGTGGGACTCGCGCACTGAGAGTTTCGTGCCAACTTTAACTAAATTAAGGCATGTTGGCAGCTAAGTTTGTTTTTCATAGTATTTGTATGCAAGACAAAGTTATATTTGCGGTTGTTGAAAATGTGCTATATCTCAAAAAGTAGGTACTAGTACGATCTCGTTCAAACTAAAGTTCATTTAAAGTGTTTGTTAGATAAGCACTACATTGTCCTATTTTTAATTTTTGTAGTTTAGTTCAAAAGTTAGAGAAGGACCACTCATTTTACTTCTTTGGAAGCGTCTATCTTACAAACGTTTGACTTTCAGATAAAATGGTTTTAGAAACCTCAATGTCATTTTGAGACACCTATCCATAAACACATATTTGCTCAAACCACATGCATAGGTTTGAGCAAAACAAAATTTTTTTTTTAGTTCCAGTCATTATTTTTTGTATAGCATTTGTCTGTATAATGCTAATATTTTTGGAAAGTGGCTGTGACATGCGGACGGACAGTCAGACAGACTTGACGAGACTACAAGGGTTTCCGTATATTGCCATTCGACTACGAAAACCTAAAAAAGGTATCTGGAATAAAATAATGCCTTTATTTTGAATCTTTATCAAACAACAATCTTTATCATTACATCGCATATCGATTTTACTAGTTTTAACAAAACAACGTAGTTTAGTTCCTTGTTTCTAAACTGGGTCATTTTCAAGTTTTTTTGGACATCGTACATAGTTCATAAAAACAGTACTAGATGTCAGCAAACTAAAAATTTATTACTGTTCCCCTAATAGTAATTTCTAGCTACTACTACTAGCTTTCCCTTTTGTTTTTTGGAAAATTTCTGAGATTTTTTAATTAGACCTTAGATTTTGGGGGGGGGGTCATGTCCCCTGTGACCCCCCCCCCTTCGGACCGCGCCTGTCGCGTAGTGAATATTGAATAGTGGTTGCCCACTTCATCCATAGTGTTTTGCCTCTGGTGGTCAATCACTGTTTTGTTTACCCTACTATTATCTATGGGATTGGCTTTGAAGTTTCACAAATGTCCAGGTTGAATACTTGCTAAAAAGCTTAGCCGGAATTCTCTCCCTCTCCCACTTTCCATCATCGTATACATATTCATGCGCAAATTTGTTTATTTTTCATTGTTTTACTGACAAGTGGCAAGCCTGTAGTCTCAACTAACGTTATTCTCACTATCTTTTCAGCAATGCATTGTGTTTTATGAGTATACTAAAGCACAGGCTTGCTCTGAGGTTGCATAACATGTCTGTGACTTCGAAACATCCACCAACTAAATGTCAACAGTGTAAACAAGTATGTATACTTTACAACTACAAACATTTGTTGTATTTTAGTATTAAATTGCTAATGATAGAATAATGTTTTTATTTCTGTTTTACAGATAGTGCGACTAAGCGCGAAATTGTTAACCCAACTCACTATACTAGCTGAATCAAGTTACGGTATTGGTGAAATTAGTTATCAATTGTTAAGAGGCAGCTCTTCAATGAAACAAACATTATCCTTAACTTTACCGTATATTGTAAGGTGCGTAGATTACGTCTTCTCTCATTTACTATTAATTACTTTACATTATAAAGGGTGTCTCAAGAATTGTGTGTCTGGTGGTAGAGGACACCAAGGGCTATCGATTCGATCCCCAATGTAAGTTCAGCGAAACTCAATAGTCTTCGAGTTATTTAATTTCGAACTAATTTTGGTCTGATTGCGACTTGATCCAGAAAAACACGTGTAACAACTAAATTCTTAACGTTAGAGTCTCAATTTTTGGTATTCAAGTAGTCTAATAATGTACCTTTCTGGTAACAATAGTATTGAAATGATATCATTTAACAGTCTGCCAAAAAAATTTGCTTCTTCTGATGGTAGAAAAAAAAACTAAAATTTAGCAGTATCTTTATCACGCTCTTTTTCAAAATAATGTACTAGAAAAAAGATTTGATAACTGCCTTACTAAATTGGTTAACAGCTGTGCAAATTTCATATCGGAAAGCGAAGTGGAAGTATAAGGAAAAAATACGTAAAGTTTATTGAATTGACTATGAAAATCGTATAATAATCATTAGTCATCTTTTGTTTAACGTTAAATGATCTAAGTTGCGAGAATTTGTTTCATCGAATTAAAGAAAATCTTCTTGAAAAATTACTCTGGTTGTTTGATGTGAATTCTGTTTTGTGACTCTCTTAATTTTCTTTATCTGTAACTATCAGTTACTCATTATGGTAGATTTATTGACAGTGAAAATTTAAATAGAAATGACCAGGGCGGCCAGCTTATCGGGCCTCCGCATCGAATCCATGTGTTGTGGTAATGCACATCAAGGTAGTTTTGTCTCATAATTCCCGAACCATGAATTTTGCAGAACATACATTGAGGTCGAATCGATAGCCTGGTGTCCTCTTCCACCTGACACCCGCTGGTACACCCTCCTTGTGACACCCTGTATTAAATTGTTGACAAATTTGTATTTGTTTCAGGACTGAAAGACCATTGAAGAAATACTTTATAGATTGTAGTGCTTTAAATTCCTTATTCGCTATTGTATCTGATTCAAAAGAGGACATACAAGAATGTGTCACGGCTCTTGCAAAACTAGCGACTAATGTGCACATAAAGGATCCAAAGTCCCTGGAAAAGAGATTTAAAGACCATGTCTATGTTAGCTATGACCCAATATTAGATAATCTTTCTGCTGATGAAATTGTTGTATTTGAACTAGATGATTTATCCACAGTTAAGGCAAACAAAGTTTTCTTGTGCCAGAATTCTGAATATTTCAGCGCTATGTTAATGGGATGTTTTAAAGAATCAATAGAAAAATGCGTAAAATTAACAGACGTATCGAAACCAGCCCTAGAATATTTATTCACGCTTTTGCATTGTGGTATCAACAATCCGAAATGTGACGTGCAGGTATTTCCAATGGCTGAAAATTTGGAGACCAATTTGGAAGTCCTTTTACTAGCTGATAGATATTTATTTGACAAACTTAAAGATTTGCTTAGCAGTGCAATTTTACAATTTCAAATGACACCAGAAAATGCTGATAAGATTTATATTTGGTCTCTGAGCAAAGGAATGGGATTTTTGTGCGTCGAATCAGTTGCATATTTACTGACTGGTAAAATGTGCGAGGAAATGCGCACACAGTCATTTAGGACGATACTGAGCCTCGAGTACAAAGAACAATGGCTAGACGACATTCAGTCTATGATTAGACGCCAATTAATCAAATGAGTTTTTTCCTTCATTGTAGACTCGATTGTATTATATTAGTTTCAAAACATTTTTTCTTAGTACAATTACACTTTAGACCCTTTGCATACTGCTAACTTTTGGTAGCGATGCAGTCGCATATTGTGAACCTGTACACACTTGCGCGAGTTTTGACATCGATACAGTATCGATGCTGCATCGCGACTGTATCGATGCTAAAGACCTACCAAGTTATCTGAAGACTGTCAGAGTCACGCGTCTGTATCGATACTAAGGCGATGCAGCATCGATACTACATCGCTACAGTTTATTGGCCAGCTTCCGCATTGCGACTGCATCGATACTAACGCGCGACAGCATCGCGACTGAGTCGCGCTGCTGATAATTTCATACTAAATGGTAGCAGCGGCGCGCGGGACCAGGACTGCTGTTTTTTTATTATTTGAGCATCCGCTGCAGTCGCTCTTATGAGAATACGCACTTAAGGTTGACAATTCGACGCTGCTAAATGGCGCAGTGTGCAAGGGGTCTTATTTTTAAACGACAGACCTACCAAGTGTACAGAATTATGTATGTAAGAGTTTATGTCCAAGAAGAACTTACCCAGGCATTCCTATGCATTTTTATACTTAGTCATCACATTTTTACTTAATATCTTTATCACATACATGGATTGTAAACATAACTTTTTTATTTATTTGTAGATTCTTGTATTCTAACTGTATTGTGTATATTTTATATAGGTACTAAAAAAATTAAGTAGTTATGGAATTCACTGCCTTTATTTTATAATAAAACATAATGCGTTATCATTAGAAATCTTAACCCAAAATAATGTATTTTTACATTTGTATAACCTATTATTAAACAATAAATTGTGATTTTCGGTATAAATAAAATTAAATTTAGAAATAGATAGATTATTTGGAAATAAAAAAAAAAATGGTATACTTACATATTTTTTTAAATCTTTAGATAAATATTCAATCAAAATCCTTTTTCCTAATAGTCAAATTTAACTTCACGTCTTGATTTGGAACAAGTACTTGCGAAGTAATAGCAGTAACTTCAGTGATGTTTTCACATGAAAGTTCAAAATTATTGATAACCTGAAACAATGTATAAATTATGTGATAACTTGTCATTGTAGGAAGACATTGATTGCTTACTTTAGATGAGGTGGGCAATCAGACACTCTTACTAATCTGTGGCTATCACTATTCTACACTCGAGAGCAATGAATCCGGGTCACTTAAAGAATGTTAAAAATCTCGGAAACTAAAAATGATAGGTTAATGCAATAAATTGTATTTAATAGACAATGTAATACTCCTTAAATGAAAGTAAAAAAAATATGAGTCACCATACATTTTATTAACACAAAATTACATAAAGAAAAAAACTGCTGATCTCTCCTTAAAACAAAAATAGGAAACATGAAATTTTTGAACTTTATTACGATTTTCTTGAATTTTAATACTTCGTATTGCCTCCTCGTGCTTCCATTACTGCGTTTACGCGGTTTGGCATGCTGTACACCAAGTGCCTAATACGATTATGGGGAATATTCTCCCATTCCTCTGTGAGAGCAATTTTGAGCTCACGAAGCGTGATTCGGGGAGGGTTTCGTTGTTTTACGCATCTGCCTAGCTCGTCCCAAGCATGCTCGATCGGGTTGATATCCGGGCTGCGCGCTGGCCACTCCATACGAGTTATGTTCATCTCTTGAAGGTAGTCATTCACAATCGTACCTGTATGAGGTCGGGCATTGTCATGCATAAATATAGCATCCTCACCTAAATTGACCATAAATGGACCAACGTGATCATTGAGGATTTCTTCCACATATCTTACGCTAGTTAAAGAGCCGTTTTCTATGATCACCAGCTCTGTGCCACTTTCAGAAGAAATTCCGGCCCACACAAGTACAGACCCACCACCGTAGGCTACTTTTTCTTCGATGCATGCTTGCTTGAATCTTTCCCCTGGTCTTCGATACACTCTGTGTCTTCCATCGTGCTTGTAGAGCATAAATTTTGATTCGTCGGAGAACATAACTTTTGAGCAATCTTCAATACTCCAATTTACGTGGCTCTGAGCATATCTTAGTCTTGAAATACGATGCCCACGCTCCAGTTTAGGGCCGTTTGCAGGTCTAAGGGGTTTTAAGTTATATTCAGCAATCCGACGTCTTACTGTCCATGCACTTGGGTTACTTCCTCCGAGGCGTCGAAACTGATTTGTGAGTTCAGTTCCTGTGAGAAAGCGATTTCGAAGCATGGTGTTCACCAAGTATCGGTCTTCTCGTGTTGTGGTACACCTGGTTCTGCCCGTTCCTGGTCTGCGTAGATTAGAACCAGTTTCTTCGTAACGTCGGAGAACTCTTTGTACTGTTGACAGCGACACACCGACAGTCCTGGCTGTATCGCGCTGACTCCGGCCGGTTTCCAGCATTGTAAGTATTCTGGTGCATTCTTCAGGCGTAAGCGACATAATTTCAGCTTGAATAATGAATATAGAGCACTATCAACATGGTTTATGTACCCACATAAATGACAGATTACAAACAAAAGCAAAACCAAATGCTGTAATTTCGTAGTTCCATCTTCGAAAGTGGCCCTTTTTCAAATTTGATTTTTTTATGATATAACTTTACAATAACTAAGAAGTTTTAATACGTTCATTTAAGGAGTATTACATTGTCTATTAAATACGATTTATTGCATTAACCTATCATTTTTAGTTTCCGAGATTTTTAGGATTCTTTAAGTGACCCGGATTCATTGCTCTCGAGTGTATGTGAAACCCTAAGGTGAGCAATATAAGAGTATGTATTTACATTTAAAAAATATGGTTCGCTCGCAGGCAGATTGCCATTAAAGACATGGATCCATATAATAGGTGTTTCTCGCGATTTATAAAACTATACGTTCACGCGATTGTAAGTCCTAAACACATTATGCCGAAGTTACGCGACCGAATTTCGGCATGATTACGCCCGCAATGCATTCTGTCTTACTGACGACACATTATGCTGTATACGTCGGAGCGTAAAATCAGCTGCGGAACATCGGTCGCGTTACTTCGGCATTGTGTGTTTAGACACTAAGCCTATCCCATCAGAGTCATGTTATATTTGATCTGAAGTCTTCAATGGGAAACCCCGTATTTATTACGTTACCAGCAAACTTATTTTCGCCCTGGCCGGGTTTTATGGTTTTTATCCTATTTGTATACAAGACAAATCGCACAAAGTTCAAACCATGAAAATGCGTCCATCCGTACTCGAGTTATAAGTGGTGTTACCAATATGATTTTCTTAGATTAGGAATATTAATTTAATTACATACTAACAATATTATAAAAAGTGATGAATAAAAATACCTGATATATTATATCAGTGAGCTGAATCATGGCAATCTTTTTTCCTATACAAGATCTTGAACCAAAGGCAAAAGGCAATGATGCAGAGTGTACATGGTTTATCAACTCTTGTTGCCTTGGGTCTTTTCTATCCCAGCGATAAGGCAAAAAAGAACTTGCTTTTGTAAAGTTGTTATCATCACGTCCTGATGTATAAATAGATGCTATAATTGGAGTCTGTAATGAAAAAAACATACTGTATTTACACATAGAATTTTGGATCTTTTACTGTACTGTAGGGTTAAGAAACAGAAGATTGACCAATGTTGTAAGGGTACATAAAGATAAATCAGTCTGAAAAAAAAATACTTTATTGAGTTTTCTTAGGCATAATTTTATCTAAAGAAAGTCTAATTTCTCCTTTTATATGGTTATAGGGGTCTTCAATTTCACTTGGTGCTTCTGGTATCCCCAACTTCCTCCTCACAGTGGGTGAAATGAGGATTAAATTTTGTGCAAGTCCAACACTACTTGATGTTATCCAGTAAAGACATAAGCAAGAAGGGACACTAGCTGCCACAGGTATCATTATTATTGAAAATACTCTGAATACATTTGTGAACACATTGTACATTTTAGATGGTTTTCTTAACTTTGACATTCTCTGTATTTCAATTATCGATAAATTTGTTAAGCCAAAAGCAACTGGCAATATCCAAGAGTGGTCTGGTTCAGTGAGGTTTGGTATCCATCCAATACCACCAGCAGACATCTCCATAAAGGTGACCAAAGCAGCAGCATCTCCTGTCTGCATGTACACTAGATTTCTGAGTGCAAATGACATGCACACCCAGATAGGGATTTGTACCCAAATAATTAAACTGGCTTTGAAAGGGTGACAATTATCTCTCACAATTAAATTTTGCCATTGCTTTTTCAAAGACCGTTTGTAAATAGCTACAGCTTGCTTGTCTGTTAGTTTATACATCTTTTTAGCCATAGCAGTTTCTTTCTTCAACTCTTGGACCATATCTTGCAATTCCAAACTAATATTTTCCACTTTTGCCAGAATGTAATTCTGATAGACTGTTAGCGGTAACGTCATCAAAGAACGTATCAAAATTGTTGATGTTATTATTGTGGCCCACCAGTTTAGACCAGTGAGTTCATGGAATGATAGCAACCCATCTTGAATGAAATGAACCATGCTGCTGTTAGATATACTGGCATAAGTTTCTTGTTGCCACTTTACAATTCCTTCCATTGAGAAATTTTTGCTATGATGTAAATTAGTAGCGGATATAACTGATTTCCGCAAAACTTTATTATTCTTATGGCCGACATCGTATTTCATAAAATCTACATTATTACACAAAACACTATAGTTTCGAATCTTTGGCATATAATTATATATTACTATGCGTGAGAACTTGCAGGAATACATTTTAACATAAGCAATATTAAATTTGAAATAAATTTTGAAACTATCAAAACATAACCCACAAATTTTCTGACATAATTTGACACATGACGGTCGGTAATACGTCAATGTCAAACCTCCGTTTTGTATATTCGTTTCTGTAATATTTCCTCATATAACGTAACGTTACGTTACCGTTATCCTGTTGAAGTTTACGTTACGGATATTATGTGGGTAGTTTTAGAATAGACATGAATAGAAGTATAAATGTAGTCAGAATCCTATTCTTAAAAGCACCCTGCTAAGCCTGTAGGTATTATTTTATGATAATGATGATGTTTTCTAGCATTTATAATACGGTCATAGATAATAATATTATTCACTCTAAATCAGAGCAGTAATCAATCATTTCACTTACCCCTTCATTTAATTTGTAAGGACCTAACAAACAGTTCTTTGGCAGTATCCTTGTCAAAAATGGAGCCACTGGATATAATCTCATTGTTTCTTTGATAATATGTTTGGCTTGTAATGCATCCTTCAATAATTCGTTAATCGCAGCATTATTTTTTGAAAGCAGCAGTAAAGACCAGAGCGTAGTGTAAGCTGTCTGTAGACATATTTTCAGTCAGTTATTTATTGAGTTAGATGCTAGATACATAAAGGAGGAAGGAGATACTAATAAATGTCTAAATCCGACAAAAAGTTTGCTTCGATGATAAAGTTCATGCTTGCTTTTCATAAACTAATCAAAGAAATGAATAGTATAAGTATAATACTAACCGTATCACCGGCAGCTATAACAAAATCTGCAACAATTCTCGTTATGATTTCATCTGACATATTGTCCTGCCGAAGTTTAGATACCAATCCAGCAGAATTTGGTCTGTTTGTCAGAATTTCACGCACGATTTTTTGAGCTGAAATTGTTCAAATTGTGAATCATCCAAATAATTATTTCATTCTTATTTAGTGAAATAATTAACTTATGCAATACGATACCCACCCAGAAAAATTGATAAATCTACAGATTCCTTAAAATTTCTCCAGGCTTTTGTGTTAAGACGCTGGCACCAAAGTACGGGTAGCCCGTAAAGTTTAGTCGTTGTATTAAATATCTTCTTAACTGATTCGGAAAACATTCTTAACAAATCTTCATTATGTTTACTAGCAGTTAAAGATTCGCCGCCCAGTAAAATACTGATTAATACTGTAACAAATCAACGTGCAAATATGAGTATTAAATTAATATACCTACATGCGGGCACCGATAGTTTCGTGTTCTTTACTTACCATCTATGGAAAGTCTATACAAATCCGATTCTAAATTAGGAATGAAACTGCCGTTTTCGGCCTTTTTCCTCCACATTTGTACAAAGTTTTTTATTGTAGCTTTTATCGGTTCCTCTAACCATTTATCTGAGTTTTCTCTTAGCAAATGTTTATTCATGATTCGCCGATTTGTTAGCCATTCTTCACCGTTCATAAAAAAGAGACCTCTTTTAGAGCCATACAATTGTTCATACAAAACCCATGGTTCAGGTAGAATATGCGTAGGATACTTTCCTTCCAGCTTAAGGAATAGAATCTTCATCAAATCAGGATCACTTACAAACACAAGTTTTGTATTCCCTTCTAATTTTTCGTAAAATATTGGGCCTAAGTGCTTATGTCGTTTATCGATGTATTCGTGTAACCTGGAATCATACCAATAAACAATAAGTAGGGTACCTTGTGCCGATAGTTTTGTTTATTTGTCAAACTTAGTTAACGAAGTGGGTAAGATATAATTATTTGCTTACATCGACCCGTTTCCGGCGGCGAACAATTCCAATTTGGTTCCAATTAATGGTAAACCTTTCGGGTGGGGCATATCCTCAATATCTACGCCAGTATTAATGTCACTGTACATTCTATAATTTAAAAGTTTTTGTTTGGAAATACGTTGAGCTACACGAAGCATTTTAGTCTGCCTGGAATAACGTCTATTGTCAAAAGTTGATTTATACAAAGGATAAATATTTGTACAGGTATAGAGTTTATATTTTATAACGACAAGTAGCAATAAGAAGGCCTTACCTCAATTACGTGCCTCTTAACACTGTAAAGCAAAACACTGAGAGAAAGACTACCGTAATTACCCGATGCTGAGAACAAACTGTTATAAAAGTTTACGGCTCGTATCAAGTTGCACCGACTCCCAGGCGCGATCCTGTTTTTATAATGCTAAATAATGGTGAGATATGCGAACCCGGCTACCTACCTACCGATCTTGATCGCTCGAAACAATATGGTAATTCGGAGTCGAACTTATTGTTTTTTATCATATTTTTATGTATTGACCGATAAAGCATTTTAAATGTAAATGTGTTTGATTTGAAAAACAAGGAAGTAAATATATTTGTAGGACCAAAGCGTTTGTAATATCTAAATATAGTACAATAAGAAGGTGCTGCTGCGAATCTGTGCTGTTAGGTACATAAAATTGTATCTACTGGTCTCCCCGTATAGTTGTCCTGTCGCACTAATTAGGTAAGTACGGGTAGGTATGGTAAAGTAGTTTTGAAGGAGGTGACTGTGGCGTAGGTTACGTTAAAGATCCATGCTTTCGTCAAGCATGAAGAGTTCACTGCTAAGTAAAAGACAAAAATATCTAAGCGATTGTTTTATAAATTATAAACTTCCTGTGAAATACATTATAGCAATGTAGATATATTTCTGATCATTTGACGAACTACTCGTATCTTGTCGTGCGTGCGTGATGACTTACTTTAAGTTACAGAACGGAGTCTCCGGTTTGATTCCCGGAAAACGTATTTATTATCCCGCGGCTCCATCTCTACGACGCGGTGCCTTAGACCGCGTTACGGCGCGATGCCTTTCCGTAGTGCGGTGCGGGTACGAAGTAAAGATGCAAAGCCGGTTATTGACGATTTTAACCAAGCGGTTAAAAATGCATTTTTCGTTATTAACGGTTAATCAACCGCAATATGGTTATTACGGTTAAATACCAACGCTAGATGTCGCTAGTCCCTTAAAATG
Organism: Pyrausta purpuralis; assembly: GCA_963924145.1. NCBI lineage: Eukaryota > Metazoa > Arthropoda > Insecta > Lepidoptera > Crambidae > Pyrausta > Pyrausta purpuralis. The sequence goes on from OZ001651.1 coordinate 11,093,264, forward strand.
TGTATCAAGAGTTGCGCGATGATGCCAGCTTGCTACTACTAACGAAAAAAAAACTTCGCGTGTTGCGAATTCTAAGTCGAATGGCGTCGATAAATTTTTGTACGACGTATGTGGTGTTCGCATTTGATGTTCTCGCTGATAAATCGTCACTCGTCGTCGATCGAGATGATCGTGATGCAGGCGAGAAATCTGATTTATTACTTTTTTAAGAGACTACGTTTTTTCCACCTAATTTAGGACTTTAATCAATGTTAATACGTCTGTTCTTTAAGTCTAGTTGCCTGAGCTGATTTATATTGTACGTTGCAGTAATTAAACGTAACATGTTGATACCACCATTATTAGATAGAAACGAAAAAATGACGCTTCAAATATGTATGATTTATTAAATCTTAAATGAGATCTTTATCCTTCGGATATCGATTTATCACTTCACCTAATAAACAGATTTTTTTCATTTTTTCGTAGTCGCAGTCGGATAATTAACCGTTAATACCTTTGGTTAAATAACGGTAGCTAACGGGTTTTTTACAACTACTAGCGGACCCGACAGACGTTGTCCTGTCTACACGTCTTTAATTTGAAAATTTAAAAAAAAATGTGATTTTAAACCATTCCCAGATCCCCTTGAACACACACAAAAAATTTCATCAAAATCGGTCCAGTCGTTTGAGAGAAGTTCATACTATATACACACTCACAGAAGAATTATATATATAGTACGGACAACAGCACGTCAAGGTAAACACTGCGGTATCTTTTGCAGTTGTAAAAAGGAATAGTTTGCAACAAAAGTGGGTAACCTGATGTGCTGTCGACTGTACCATGCTACAGCGGCGTCGGACTGCGGTACGCCGCGGTACGGCTCGGCGCCTTCTGCCTGCCACATCGCGCCTACCTTACTTGATAATTATGATGTATTTTAAAAAAAGTTCACAACTTTATGAAGCATGACAATTTTTTCTTGATGTAATGAAGGAGTTACATCAGTCAGTTAAAATATTTTATTTAGTTTGCTCTCTCCCCTCCCGTGCAGCACGATATTGTATAGCCTAAAACCTTCCTCGATAAATAAGCTATCCAACACAAAAAAAATGCTTTTTAAATCGGTTTAGTAGTTCCTGAGATTAGTGCGTTCAAACAACCGAACAAACTCTTCAGCTTTATAATATAATATAGATAAATAAAAAATATAGTATAATAAATCCAATAATAAATAAATACACTGGACTGCAAATAAACCGGGCCGCCCACTACCTTAGAACTCAAAAAGTATTAAACTTACAACTATCAAAGTTGATGAAATCTTGAGGGATTGCATTCCACTCCTCTTCAATTGCGATTTGCAGCCTGTGAGGGCCAAATGAAGCAGATACCTCGGCTCGAACCCGACGTTTCAGCTCATCCCACAAGTGTTCTATCCCTATGCTAACTTCCAAGTCCTATACTTGCGAGAAAATTCAAGTCGTGCTCGACGGTGGGCTACAGTTAATTTTGAGCCAGTTGCAGCTCGTTTTGGAGTCAGGTTTCTTTCAGCAAGTCTCCTTCTGACGGTATCTGAACTTATGCACTTGGCGTTCGTCACGCAGACTTTTTTGGACTTGAACGGCGGTCAGGCGGCGATTTCGTAAAACAGTAAGTTGAATATAATGATCATCTGCTGCTGATGTAGCCCTAGGCCCGTACTTGGTCGGCGATCGAATACTCTTGTCTCTAGGTATCGTCTATAAACCCGTTATTGTAGATCTGCTGATTCGAAGTCTCCGAGCGACCTTACGCTGCGAATGCCTGTTTGAAGTACTTAGAGCTGCAGATTAAGCTGCTTTCTGAGGTGTCGTATCCATTATTGACCGAAGAAATTACTAAATATTTACGCGTCTGAAGTTAGGGAATGGACACAACTCAAGAAATCATAAGAAATATCCAACTACCGTCATTGTATAAAAAACTGGCCAAGTGCGAGTCGGACTCGCGCACTAAGGGTTCCGTGGTAACTTTAACTGACTTAGGAAACCCACTTACTTACATTTAGCTAAAATACCACGATATTTTGTCGACAGCAAATATAACTGTGATTTTCATAGTGTTTGTATGAAGAATAAAGTTATGTTTGCGGTTGTTGAAAATGTGCTATATCCCAAAAACTGCTGGTTCGATCCCGTCCAAACGATTATTGTTGTAAGTATTTGTTAAGGTCTACATTAAATATATATTTTTTTAAATTTACACTCGCTTAGTTTAGAAGTAAGAGGGGGAGGGTATTATAGAAAGAAGAAAGAAAGCTTTTATTGATCAAGGACATCACAAACACACACACATACACAAACAAACACTCGCACAACTTTACAAAAAAAAACTGGCATATATTTAGAAATATGCTAACAAGGGAAAAGTAAAATAAAACACTTTATACAATTACAACAGACAGGTACACAAATGTCAGCCAGCAGTGCGTGTGCCGTCGGTGACGTCCGAAAGAAAGGACCTCACTCAGCATGAGCCAGGCCCCCTAGGCTAGAAGAGGACCTGACGCTGGTTTTCAGTGAGCTCTACACCTTTTACCACTGTCGAAGCGTCTATCTATCAAACGTTAGACTTTAAAAGAAAAAAGATTTAGAAACCTTTATGTCGTTTTAAAAGACCTATCCATAGACACCCCACACGCATAGGTTTGACATACTAAAACAGAAAAAAGTTTTAGTTTCATGTATGGGAGCCCCCCTTAAATATCATTATTTTTATTTTTTGTATTAGAATCGTAAAGCTGTAACCAGGATACATCTTCCTACCAACTTTCAACCGTGTGATGCTTATAGTTACTGAATAAAGTGGCTGTGCTTTTTTACCATTCGGCTACGGAACCCTAAAAAAGAACGCCAATCGCGAACTCAAATTGAAATGGAGCAAATCTTTTCATTATTAATATGTGATTTGACGGTACTTTGGCATAAATTTGTAGTAATTTTAATTAACATGAAACATTTATGTAGGTATAACTTTTTATACTTTAAAATTTTATACTTTTTGAGAAAGTTGGATCCGAGTTCCAGGGTAGCTAGGAGGCGGGCCTAGTAATTAATAAACCAGACTAGTCAATAAACCGGGGTTTATTTGCTTCCAGATGTAGCATACATATAATATAGTAAAGATTTAAAAAAATCTTATCTTCTGTACCTTCTTTCCAATGATCCAGGGACACATTCTTTAGACATACTCTTACTAATACTCACACACATTGTGGACACATTGTATATTGTTTTTGTGTCAAGAGGCTTTCATCGTGTTCATTGACTATTACAAAAGCAAATTTTGCCGTTAATAATACCGTTGTGATAGCTCGGTTGGTACGGACGGTATGGGCGTCACGCCGTAGCACGGTACACAGCGTCGCACCGTAGCATGGGACGGCACTACGCACGGCGCACGCTTAGCGTGGCATGATCTGCACTAAGGGCCGCGGCTTAGTAGAGCTATGGTATAATACTATAAACTATGTTTTGGTCGCCCTAACTTCTTAAATTATGACATTTGTTAACAGAAAAAAGTTATTTTTACAATAACACAAGTAAGAAAACACAGATAGAACACAGAAGGTGGTACCTACACATAAAAGTTTAAAATCTTCCATTTGTGAGTCTGTATTGTAGAATAGTAGTTTTTTTTTTTTTGTTGGGCACACCGATGCTGTCGCCGTGACTTGTCAAAAATTGAAAACTCATGAAAAGTGATTTTGCTTGATCGAGATTAAATTGGATTTTTCAAATAATATTGTGCAAAAGTATTTAGTTTTCCATCAAAATGACGGTAAAAAATAAGCCTGAAGAACCTAAAAAGGAAAAAGTGGAGCCCGCGCCGGCACCGAGCGATGATTTGGTAAAACAGTTTGCATTGATGACTATCATAATTGTTTGTAACTTGACTCAGTTTTTGATAAATCTATGCGTATTTCAGTCGGAAGAAGATAAACGTCTTCAGGAGGAGCTGAATATGTTGGTGGAAAAACTTACGGTACTTGATTTCTGTACATTTGCCTCTCTAATGGTGTTAATAGCTTGTCATCATTCTAACCTAATGTCTTCTTTCAGGGCAATGATGTAGATCTATATTTCCCAGCTTTACAAATGCTAAGCAATCTCATCAGAACGTCAACAACGTCTATGACTTCAGTTCCTAAACCCCTTAAGTTCTTGAGAGAACACTACCCAGCTCTGAAAGAAGTGTATGAAAAAATTAAAGATGCTAAAACAAAGAAGTTTTGTGCAGATGTTGTCTCAGTGCTAGCCATGGGTGTTAGTGGATCAGTAGTAAGTATTCACAATTTTGTATCTCATTGAATTAATGTGTCATTTATTTTATTATTTATTGAAATCCTCTATTTTAGGAAGCTGCTGAGAAAAGAGAATGTCTCAAATATTGCTTGCTTGGCACCTTATCAAATGTTGGTGACTGGGGTCATGAATATGTCAGGTAAGCATTAGTTAACCCTTTGTGTTTTCACAAATCTAAGGATAGAGTTAGCTTATAACATCAAATGTTAAGCTGTAAAGATAATTCATATAGTATCGTTTTTTTAATGCAATTAAACTTTATTGCAATTGACTAAAATATATTATCAATAACTTCAAAATTCCTAATTTTTTCATAGGCAATTAGAAGGAGAGATTGCTGAAGAATGGAATGTAGACAATATGGACACACTTCTGCCGTTGGTCCGTGATGTTGTGTCATTTGATATGCAGCACTCTGCTGAGATCCAAGCTTGTGATTTGTTGATGGAGATTGATAGGCTTGACTTACTCACTCAACACATGGATGCTAGCAATTACCCACGAGTCTGCCTCTATCTCATTGGGTAAGTTATCAGGCTGTTTAATTTACTTTTGTATTATTTATTGCTACCATAACCAACAGTAATAATATAGTCTTAAATTTTTTACGGACACATCTGCATTCCCAATCACACTACTTGTTTTAGATACAGTGGGAATCTCTATAACTTGAACATGTCTTAGTTGAAATTCTCTGTAACCACCAAACCCCCAAATATGCAATATCTTAAACTCACCATTATTTTCTGTGAACCATCAGACTCAATAAGTCATAGTTTGTTAAAGGTTAAAAGCAATAAAATCTATCAGAAATGCCTGGTGGTTATAATCTATTGTTTTTTCTTAGTTTCATTGTTGCCCATGTAGGTAATGATGATAATAAACCTTTTCGTTAAAATTTTGTTAAGTAAGACAGCTGTATGTGTTTAAGTTTGTATTTAGTACTTTTTTGGCTGTTAACTAGCAAGCAGCAACATGAGCCTTTGAGGGCTCTTAAAAGAAGCTAGGAAACTATTTAAGTGAAATTTTCATTGACCTATGATTCTACACACTACAAATCATGCCTTGCTAAGTAAAAATTTTAGCCATAAAATTCTTTAATCTTGAAATCCTTGTTAAGCAGAAGACTCAATAATCAAGGTTTTTTGTATGTCCCTTGACATTTGAGTTATCAAGATGCTACTGTACAATTAATTAAATTTTGAACTGTTTTGATTCAGCTGTGCTAGTTATGTTGTGGAACCGGAATCCACACAAATTCTACAAGGTGTGCTGGACACATACCTCCGTTTTGGAGAATACCCAAGAGCACTTTTAGTGGCTATGCAGCTGCATGACAAAGCAAAATGTGAGGAAGTCTTCAATGCATGCACAGACCCGTGAGTGTAGATATAAGTTCCTTATACTATTACTTTTTCAGTCAGTCAGTACATCAGTGGTTATTCTTAGTCATTTATTTATTTGTTATATATATATATATTTATTTTAGATTGATAAAGAAGCAGCTGTGCTACATGCTCGCACGGCAATATGTGCCGCTGGAATTAGAAGATGAAGATCTACGCACAATCTTACTTAATGCACATATCAATGACCATTTCTTGAGTTTAGGTAGAGAGGTAAATAATTTGCTAAATATTATTTCTTACCAATCAATTATAGCTGCTATCTGTAAGATTTCCACAACACACACATTTATAATTTCAGCTCGACATTATGGAGCCCAAAACTCCTGAGGAAGTATACAAGACTTGGTTAGAGTCTGCTGGCTCTGCTCTTCGGCCTTCACTATTGGCTGAGCATCCAGTAGATTCAGCCAGGCAGAATCTTTCCGCGACATTTGTAAATGCCTTTGTCAATGCTGGTTTTGGACGAGACAAGCTTGTCACAACTGAGGATGGTAACAAGTGGATGTACAAGAACAAAGACCATGGTAAATAACAAAAAACAATAATAATTTTCCTAGTTTTAAATAATTATTGATTAATTAATGGTTTGATTCTAATGATTTTTTCTTCAGGAATGCTGTCCGCTGCGGCCTCGTTAGGAATGATTCATCTCTGGGATGTAGATGGTGGTCTGACCCCAATAGACAAGTACCTTTACACAGCGGACGAGCACATCAAGGCGGGCGCGCTGTTAGCGCTTGGGCTCGTGAACTGTGGTGTACGCAACGAGTGCGACCCGGCTCTCGCCCTGCTGTCTGATTATGTGCTGCATTCCAGCTCTAACTTACGGATTGGAAGTGTTTTGGGTGAGTGTTATTTTTCTACACCCTCCTATCCCAATATTATCTGTATGTGGTACTTAAAATTAAGTAGTGGGCGTCGGCTAACTTAGTATCAGCTGCTAACTAAAATTACTTTTTTTTTAATGATTTGTATTAAGTTGAAACTGTAGTTTTTTATTTTTATTTGGTATGGGTTTGCTCTTGACTCCAGACCGAGCGAAGTGCGACTAAAACGAAGTCCAAGATGGAATGAGCTTGCCCAGAAGAAGTCTGTTCACATAGTCTTTATAGTGCTAAAATACTGTGTTGTTTCTGATGTTCATAGTTCCAATGTGTAGTACAGATATATATATATATATATATATATATATATATAAATATTTTGACAACATCACATACATTGCTCCGATCCCAAGCTAAGTAGCTAAAGCACTTGTGTTATGGAAATCGGAAACAACAGTGGTACCACAACACCCAGTCCCGAGACAATATAGAAAAGATCGTTTTCTACATTGACCCGACCGGGAATCGAACTCGGAACCTCACGAGATGGCGACGCTTGAGACAAGCGTGCTAGCCACTCGACCACGGAGGTACACATACATGCTGTTCTTAGTTCTTTCAAGACACATTCCTATTGTTTTTGACCACTATACTTTTAAGTTATTTACCTGTTTAAATTATATCTCTATTTAATCTGATTTACACATGTTGAATGCTCCCAGGTCTGGGCATAGCGTACGCGGGTACTCAGCGCGAGGACGTGCTGTCCCACCTGCTGCCGGTGCTGAGCGACACGGCCGCGCCGCCCGAGATCTGCGCGCTCGCCGCCATCTCGTGCGGCCTCATCGCCGTCGGCTCCTGCCACGGGGACGTACGTGTTAAACCTTTAAGCAGCGATGCTGACGCGCGTTAGCATCGATGCACTCGCAAAATGACAACCTTTACACACTGCGCTACTTTTAGCATTGATACAGTCGCGATGCAGAAGCTGGGAATTGACAAATTGTGCACTGAATTTTGGCGACTGCATCGATACTAACGCGCGTTAGCATCGATACAGTCGCGATTTTGCATCGATGCTGAATTAAATCTGTTCATTGCGTGAGCCTCGATGTTGAAGCCAGTTTTCAAACGATCGCTGCTAAAAGTTGCAGTGTGTAAGGGGTCTTTCTCTTACTATAACTGCCTCGGTGGCGCAGCGGTAAGAAGGTCGCACTTTCAAGCGACAGCTGCTCCAGAGGTCCCGGGTTCGTTCCCCGGTTCGAGACACAAATATATACCTGGGTTTTTCTGTTCAAAAGTTCGGGTAGCCCGGAGTTTAGAAGTTGGCGGTGATCGCCCCTGTGCCCCGGAATAGCACGTAAAGCCGTTGGTCCTGCACCTAATCTCTCCCCGGTCGTGTCAGATTGCTGCTCATCGGGCTATGAGAGTAAAAGGAATAAAGAGTGCACCTGTGTTTGCGTGCACACTCGTGCGCTATAATATGTCCCGCGCAGTCGCTTAGTCGTTACGACTGCCCACCGTAATTATAGTATATATAGGGGACTATAACTGTTACTATTTCTTCTTTACCCAATTATGATAAAGCCAAAAGGAAAGGTTATAATTTTAATAGTCTTATGTACCAATGTGTGTAGTTATTTATGTGGGTTCTACATTTACGGTTAAACTACTGAGCGGATTCTAAAAAATGAGATATCTATCGATTTCCTTTAATAGTCCACTCTGGGTAACAGTATCTACTTTTTGCAAAGAAAAAGCAACATGGCGAGTGTTATAAAAATATATTGGGCATAAACATGAACAAAATTGTTCACTCATCCAGTTCAGTAATTGTACTATCACAATATCACTCACTACTTCACATTCATTCGGATCAATTGTAAAATTGAGTTGTGATTATATAAAATTGATATGAACTAGATGTGTGAAGTGGTGATATCCTTACATAAACAATCCTGAAGTCTTATTGCAAACTATCGGACCCAGCGACCTTCGTTTCGCCCCCGGCCGCGTAGACGTTAAACAATTTATTCTTGTTACTATAGTAGAGAAAAACAACGATGCTAAATTGGTATAGCCTGCACAGACAAACTAGTCACCACCTGAGGGATATTATTCATATACTTCTTTCTTTAAATGTCTACGGTCGTATGTGCATTTGGACGTTAGCGCCCACCACCTCTCACCGCTCACACACCTTAGGCAATGACTAGCGTAGCTTATCCCTGCAACTATAGACTCATAGCGAGTTTTGTAAAAGTCTCTTAATAATTCGGCAATTTGTTGTTCTGATATTCACAGGTAACCTGCGCCATTATTCAGCGGCTGATCGATGACAACAAGGACTTGCATTCTTCGACCTACGCTAGATTCCTACACTTGGGTCTCGGGCTGTGTTTCTTAGGTAAAACCTTTCATTACATTTCCATTTTTAAAACTTAACACTAAAGATCACATCAAACTGTATAACAGCTATAACGTAACGTGATTTAATATATGTACAACATTCAAATGAAATAGAAAACACCTAAGGTTCTTTCCACACTGGTTACAAGTAGAGTTGTAAGTCCAATGTATCCTACCAAAGTATACAGTAGCATTCCGGTAGACTACGGTAGATTTCGGAATCCTTTCTTAAGGTGCGGTAGCCTTCGTAGATTCATTCAGTTATTTAACTGTATCACAATTTATTCTTGTGAGAAATAAATGTTCTTGAATCCGAATTTGAAATAAATCATAGTCATTTATACTAAAATAGTGGCTATTATTTATTCTTAGTATTATTTAAGAAAGCTACGTAGCATGCCATAGTATTCTGTATCCTACCTGAACTATTTTATTAGTACTTAATATGTATGTAATGTATGTGTGAGTAAATAAAGACATTGTTTTATTTTATTTTATTTTCGAAAGATTCCGTGCGTTATGATAGGCTACGGTAGATATCCAACACTAGTTACGAGCTTGCTTCCTTATGTGCAGGCTGCAAGGAGAAGACTGAGGCTACAATGGCCGCGCTGGAGGTGCTGCCCGAGCCGCAGCAGTCGCTGTGCCAGACCACGCTGTCCATGTGCGCGTACGCAGGCACCGGCGACGTGCTCGTCGTGCAGCAGATGCTGCACATCTGCTCCAAGCACTACGACACCGATGTATGTCCGACAGTACTCTGATATGTTACATTTTTATCATTATCACCATTCATCATCAATATCAGCCTAACCCACTTAAAAATCTGCCTAAGAAACATTAGGTCCTATGTACAGTGGTCTGCACATCAGGTTAACAACTTTTGTTGCAAACTAGCACTTATTACAATTGAATAAGATACCGCAATGTTTACCTTGGCGTGCTGTTGTCTGTACAATATCAGTACAAAACTTGTTTTTTTTAAATAGTTATATAATTATATTTTTCAAAGTTACATTTATTGAAAAATAGGTAAAAATCTGTTTCAGGTACACAAAAGGGTATATTTTTTTCTAATTTGGATTTAAAATAAATGTAAACTGATGAAAGTAAGCTATACTTGGTATAACTACACGTCCTTCCTAATAACTAAGGTGTCCTTTTAAAAAGCCAGTAGTATAATCTGGGCTAAGGACGTCCACTGCTGAACATAGGCCTCCCTCACGGTTTTCCACAGCGACCGATCACAAGCGGTCTGCATCCAGTGTGTTTGTTACATTTTTATAGCCAACAATTATTCCTCACCACACAAGTCACATCACAACAACAACAACAAATCACAACCTACAGCGCTTTCCTGTTTCGATGGGTGACCATTCTGGCCATAAAGTGATGTAAATATACTAAAACATCGTCCTATGTATCAGAACGAACAATCGTCAACTGAAGACACGGCTTTCAAGAAGCAAGACAAGAAAGAGTCCAAGGAAGGTTCCAGCGCCAGCGCCACGGCCGGCGGCAGCGGCGCCGCCTCGAGCAGCTCTAAGGATGACAAGAACAAGAGTAAGTTGACGCTTACAGGTAGATAACATTTTAATCGATCGAAAATCGATATTAAAGGGTATTCCACCATTGTTATTAATCTTATCCTGCATTGATGGACAGCATGGCTACGCACAGGATGAACCGACTCCAAATGAATTTGTTTCTTCTAATAGAAGACTAATGCGTTATTTGAATCTTTTTAGTTATTTATTTTAAAGACCATTTTTTTATCTGTTTAGTAAAGCTCTATTTTGTACGTTTAAAATAATTCGGTTCACCGGTTTTCAGAGAAAGAGCAGACATTACAAGAATGGGCATGCCAAACATTGCACGTCCCTCCCGGTTCCCTGACCTGTTCATTTCGTGTCAAAACAGATTATTTTTGTTACTTTTCCTTGCATTACTGCGCAGTGTCAGGGTCATTTTTACGATGACTAGGTCATATGCAACTGCACGTTGCGTACGCACCCAGATTAACATTGTTCTTGCGTATAATCTTGGCCGAGCGAGATTAGTTGCCGCTGTAGCTGGAATACGGTATGAGGTAAATAAATATGTATTGTATTTATATCCAGGCTAATCGTTAAAAGACAGCAAAAGCAAGGAGAAAGAGCCGGGTACCACCCAGGTCAACGTTGTTCTTGTATATATTCTTGACCGAGCGAGATAAGCCGCCGCAGTAGCTGAAATTTAGTAAAAGGCAAAAAAACATTACTTTTATCTCTCCAGGCAAATCGTCAAAAGACAGCAAAAGCAAGGAGAAAGAGAAGGAGAAGGAGGCTAACAAGGAGCTGTCGTCCGTCCAAGCGATCGCGACGCTGGGCGTGGCCGTCATCGCGCTCGCCGAGGAGACCGGCGCCGAGATGTGCACGCGCATCTTCGGCCAGCTGGTGAGTGACATACTTGATATCGGTCGCCGTGAGCGTTAGTCGTGACGTCATCAATAACATTCTCGCAGCGATACGAACGATCGCGGTAGTCAAGTGGACGGGCAGAATGGGCGAGACAGTCGTCGTGAGCATCTAGTGGACCGCTGCCACTCTAAAGTCCGTTTTTCTCTGCTTGGCGAATATAATGAGATTATTCATTTAAAAAAAGATATACACAAAACTCACAACACCGATCTCTTTTAAATCAAACAGTTAATTTTCCTAAAACTTAAAAAAAATGTTTACAAAATTAGCAAAGCAAAGTAAATCGGATTTTAGTCCACTATCCGCGTCGCTAACCCATGTCAGCTATTGACATCAACAAGTTAATGCGGTACAATTAACCAATCGATGTTTATTGGATCCTTGATCTTAAATTGCTTGCGCTTGCGAAAGCAATTTAGGTTAGAAGAGAAAAGATATACAGAACTTTGAACACGAAGAATATGTAAAATATATAAGTATTAGTAATTAGTAAAATATATTAGTAGGCAAGTAGATATTGTTTCTGAATCTCATTTAATTTACTTAAAAAGATGCACGAGTAAATTAAAGATCACTGATTGTTTGTTACCTTACTTATTATTTGGTTTTCATGTAATATACAGCATTACAAATGATATGTATAGCTATAATCGAAATGTAAGTTTAATGTGAAAAGAAAAATACAAATCTTTTAAGTTATTATGAATAAGAGTCTCAATTTAATTTTTTTGCAGTACCATAAAAATAAAATAAAAATATGTTAACAATAAAATGTTGTTCGATCATAGGGTCGTTACGGCGAGCCGGCCGTCCGTCGCGCGGTTCCACTAGCCATCGCGCTGTGCTCGGTGTCGAACCCGCAGCTCGCCGTCATCGACGTGCTCAACAAGTACTCGCACGACGCCGACAACGACGTCGCGTACAACGCCATCTTCGCGATGGGGCTCGTCGGAGCGGGGACCAATAATGCGAGGTTAGTTATATGTTTTTTTTTTTAAATAGTTGCTTCCGGTTAATCCATGTTATTATAATTTAATTTGGACACTAATCACCTACATTGCTCTGATCCCATAGTAAGTAGTCACCCAGACCAGACACTATAGAAAATTATGATTCCATTGACTCGACCGGGAATCGAACCCGGGACCTCGGAGCGGCGACGCCTTGAAACCCAGCGTCGTAAATAGAAGTGGGACTAACTGCTGAAATTCGCATGTTATAGCAATTTTGATACTAATAAAATATTATGTTCATTTAAACATTATAATAATATTAGGATTGTTATGCTAAAATTAGCAGTAGTAAAGATTATTAGCTACTGATGTTACTGTTAAATTATTAGTACTGCAAACAGAAAACTGTCATATTGCTATGACAAAAAAATAAAATGTCGAAGATAGTGTTAGTCCTAGTTAGTAGTCCTAGTTAGTGACGACCCGTCTGGTGTAATGGTCGAGAAATCGCCAACTACGCAGCGGGTGCGGGTTCAATCCCCGCACAATACAAACATTTGTGTGCATGAACATGTCTGTTTGTCTTGGTCTGGGTGTTTTCTATGTATATCATGTATGTATTTACAAACAAAAAGTATTTAAGTATTATATCCGTTGTCTGGCACCCATAACACAAGCTTTGAGTAGCTTACTTTGGGGCTAGATGGCGATGTGTGGGAATGTCCAAACGATATTTATTTATATTTATTTATTATTATCTATCTGATATGTTATCACATTGCTGCAACCAAAAACCTGTTTATAAAATTTTAATGTAGATAGTACTATTTATGTTTTTCACTCAGAAATATCTTGTTTCTTTAATATGGAATCATGATATGTTTCGTTCAGAAATATTTTGTTGTTCTTCAGAACGAAATAATGCAACAGTTGTACTTGCGACTTTTTTTAAAAGTAGAATTCACTAACATTAACAGATCTGCTATGGACTTAATTAATTTATCATAATATTTGATGAACAGTTTTTATTAGGTAATAATTAATCTATACTAATATTATAAAGCTGAAGAGTTTGTTTGTTTGTTTGTTTGTTTGTTTGTTTGTTTGAACGCGCTAATCTCAAAAACTACTGGCCCGATTTGAAAAAATTTTTTTACGTTGGATAGTCCATTTATCGAGGAAGGCTTTAGGCTATATAACATAAAGATACGACTCAAAATACCACAGCAGCAATGAAAAATGTTGCGAAAACGGGAGAAAGATATTCCTTTTCAGAGCCGCTTAAGTTACACAAAAATCATGTATGACAGGATTGTTCAGCATTAAGATTTCTATAATAAAGTCCGGGACAGCATATGTCTATCTTTTATGGTTGACTTACTACAACCTTTTTCATGTTAATAAATTTGTAAAAAAATAATGCATTATTTTTAGAGGTGTATTATACACACAGGTATTTATTCTTATCAAAATAAATACATTCATCATCACGAGCATTTCATTTAGAACCAAGTTGCCCTTTATATCATTTGATTTCAATAAATATCTTAGGAGCTATCACAGTTTTAACATAACTCCGCACCAAAATAATGTTCGCAGCTTAAGTACAACGTGCGCTTGCGTTAATATATTATAAAGCTGAAGAGTTTGTTTGTTTGAACGCGCTTATCTCAGGAACTGCTAGACCGATTTGAAAAAATATTTCTGTGTTGAATAGCTTATTTATCGAGAAAGGCTTTAGGATATAAAACATGACGCTGCGACGGGAGAGGAGGGAGCAAACTCAAAACGCGCGGACGAAGTCGCGGGGGACAGCTAGTCTGTTATAATAATAAATGCCCACTCCTAATGCTTATACACTTACCATTTTTAAGTTTTTTCACGAAAGTACTTACATAAATAATACCACGTTTCAAATATTGTAACTAGCCAGGTCAGAAAATATGAATGAATTTTTGTCTCCCTTGCGCATTATGTATGTTACAAACTTTTAAACGAGACAGTATCCGAACACTTACCACCTAGTAATTCTAAGAATTGACTTGTGACTGCCACTGCAGAAAAGCATGCAAAAATGAACTGTATTGACATGACATGGACGAACGTGGGTGGGCGAACGCTTCTCCGTGGAAGGTTCGTGACATGTTTGACAAGTAAGTACATTCTTACGATAACCGGGTAGTGAGCAATTGGTAGGATAGTATGTGAATGACTGATGGTGTGATTATGTGTATTTATTAGTGTTTCTATATTTAAGAGCAAGCACACATTGACCAAACACAACCACTAGAGGCTTAATGGTTGCAATTATGAAACAAACTATGGCTTAGTGCGCACGCGATGCGAGCTACTAACGCAGCCTCGAACCACTAAACCTGGATTCTCGCGGCAATCGAACTTTTTTCGTGTGGTAATTCGATTTCGAGTTTAACTGTTTTAGCAAAAAAATCAACTAATATAACTAATTATATGTAGACAACATATAAAAAAATGATCCTGCAATCAAAATCTTAATACATAAAAGTTTTGACCCTGAGAATTCAAAACCTATTTTTTCTTCAAGAAAGAAAATTCGATCAAACTTTATTCGTATACGAATTGCCCTGTGGCTCGAATGCGGCCCCTTGAAGGCTTAGTTTGCGTTAACACGATAGGTGCGGAACGCGGCTTAAAACACCTCGTCCGTGTCTGGTCTTTACAGCGGTAAGACTTTAAACAAAACCTTTAACTTCTCTGTCGTGCGAGAGGCATAACTTCCGTCTGGTTCAGTGTAGGAGAGTGATAACTATATGTTTGAGATGTGCTATTGATTCCTAGTTCTATGGTACACCAACCTAATGTCGGGTTTGTTAGACCTCGTGCCGCACTGAACAAATAATAATATCAACACAGTGCGGAACGAGGTTGCGAACGCCTCGTACCCCCCGCGCACCTCGTACCGCACCCCACGCTAGCTTCACCTGGCTAGTGTTGTGCAACGCAGTTGAGGCTGCGCACGCGACGAAGTAAGACCGCTGCGCTGTCTTTGTGTTGAAAATTATCATGTCGAAACGTTGCCGAAAAAAGTTAATCAAGGAGGAAGATGAAGAAAAACCGGTTGGAAAATCTGAGCCAAAATCAGAATACAGGAAGATATTTCAAAAACAGGTAAATCACAAATATACTCTGTCTAGGTGAAATAATTATGCCAAGTTATCTAGGTATATAAAAGAATACCTACCTACGTACGGTGAGAACCATGGGTACTACTTTCCCGATCCACTTTCCTAGTCGGTCTACTTTCTCGATAAGTCCACCTTCTGATGGTGTATTTCTTTTTTCATTCCGTCCATAACTTTGATAAATAAAAACAATAAAATAAATTCTATATTTATTTTCCCATCACTAAATTATATAAAAACCTGCCATTTTTCAGTGCGGTACGAGGTGCATTAGACCCACACATTTATTTTACCCATAGAATCAAAACTAACTAATTTAACCACGGGCGGCGGCAGATCTATGTTAATCAACTCATTGTTAATAATAATCAAAACCAATATCGTCCATTTTGTCTCATTTGGCGCCAAAAAAAGGATTTTAGTCTCTTTTGGGCGGTGGGGTATAATACGCCTCGTGCCGCTACAATGTCGGGTATAGGACGAGGTTTAAAACAACTCGTAACGCAGTAATGGAAAGTATAAATAAATTTGTGCCGCTGGGAACGTGTTAATGCTATACAGGGTTTAACAAAATCAACTGCATTCCTTCTCGGTGGTGATTCTGTTGCTAAAATACAACAACTTTTTGTATGGGACCAATATCGAAATCCCAAGATATTTTTTAACTTCTCCATACAAATTAGAATCAGCTGATCGGCACTCTAGTATAGGAAAGTGAATTTTTTTTTTGGGATTACGATGTTGGTCCCACACAAAAAGCAGAATTGGCCCCTAGAAGAAATGCAGTTAATTTTGTTATAACCTTTGTAAAATTTATGAAATAACTGGTGGTCGCGTTTAGTGACTGGCATTAGTGGCCCTATGTGCGCTCGCTCTAAGACTACAAGGTGTCCAGGCTGGCGACGATGCTGCGCGCGCTGGCGCTGTACCACGGCAAGTCGCCGGTGCACCTGTTCATGGTGCGGCTGGCGCAGGGGCTGTGCCACGCCGGCAAGGGCACGGTCACGCTGTGCCCCGCGCACGCCGACCGGCGCCTCGTCAGCCAGCCCGCGCTCGCCGGCCTGCTCGTCGTGCTCACCGCCTTCCTAGACTGCAAGAACAGTAAGTGATTCATTCTTTTTGTTTTTCCTTACCTGAAAGTTGTCTGGGAGAGTAGGGCCGCCTGAATTGTACTCCTATATTATATTTACGTGCACTATAAAATATTCATTATTAGTATCCTATAAATATTATACATTTTTTTTTCTTATTAAAATTCATTTACACAGACAGCAAAGAAATAAAAATCAATCACGGTAACCTAGGTTAAACCTGTATCTGAGGCAGGGGCGTGCATTAAATTTTTGATGGAGTATGCATATACTAATTTTGATTCTGAACTTCCTAACAAATTCAATATCGATCTTAGATTTTGTATCTAGTATAGAGCTATATGAAAATGACGGTGTAATACCAGCAAAAAAGAACTTACCTAGGTTTTTTTCTGTGCAATTTATGAAGGAAGCATACAAGCTGTGTTTGTAATGATTTTACACCACACACAAGTATCAACGAAATGGATGATTTTCTAATGACATGCCATTTAACTGATACCCATAGTGGCTATGATACGATTTTGGCCTTCCTTATTCTCAAGCAAAGGTCTTGCCTTTATTTAGGGCATCAGCGCACAGTTAAAACTTTCAAAACAAAACGAATCTTCTTTTGAACCCACATCACACACAACATGACTTTTATGGCACTCAAAGTAACACTGCAATTTCACCATCGTTTCGAATACAAAATAAACAAACCTCGAAAACACTTATTCAATCGAAATACAACTGTTTACTTGAAATTTAAGATTTTTAACACTCGCGGGAAGGAAGCGAAAAGCAAAACAAGAACTCTATAGATAAAAATGGCTGCCGCAAACTTTTAAAGAATGTTTGCATTACTTTTATACCAACACTTTAGCTGGGTTGAATTACTTGCATAAGAAAAATAAATTAAAGTAAAATTACGGACTTTCCTGTATTCACAATATCATTAGTTTGAGAACAGTGGCGGCGCAAGACCAAAATTTTATGTGGGCAATATATATTTTGCGAGGCCCTCTGAATCCTCTGATGGATGACGCAAGAGGACGGGCTTGTTGAGAGTATTTTTTTATCAAACTAAATTTTTTGTTATTATTGTACATTATCAACTAATAGTAAATTAAACAATTAAAGAAACATAAATTTTCAAACAGTGTCGTAATAAAGATTAGATGCTACATTTGCCTCGATAGATAAAACTGCCAGCAGTTTTGAAGGAGATATAACTAGTCATTTTTGAGTGCGAATGTGCTCCATGCACATCTATACTAATATTATAAAGCTGAAGAGTTTGTTTGTTTGTTTGTTTGAACGCGCTAATCTCAAAACTACTGGCCCGATTTGAAAAAATATTTTTACGTTGGATAGTCCATTTATCGAGGAAGGCTTTAGGCTATATAACATAAAGATACGACTCATAAGACCACAGCAGAAATGAAAAATGTTGCGAAAACGGGAGAAAGATATTCCTTTTGAGAGCTTCCGCTGCATACGCTGCGAAAACCGCTTAAGTTACACAAAAATCATGTATAACAGGATTGTTCAGCATTAAGAGTTCTATAATAAAGTCCGCGACAGCATATGTCTATCTTTTATGGTTGACTTACTACAACCTTTTTTATGTTAATAAATTTGTAAAAAAATAATGCATTATTTTTAAGAGGTGTATTACACACAGGTATTTATTCTTATCAAAATAAATATATTCATCATCACGAGTATTTCATTTAGAACCAAGTTGCCCTTTATATCATTTGATTTCAATAAATATCTTAGGAGCTATCACAGTTTTAACATAACTCCGCACCAAAATAATGTTCGCAGCTTAAGTACAACGTGCGCTTGCGCTAATATATTTTAAAGCTGAAGAGTTTGTTTGTTTGAACGCGCTTATCTCAGGAACTGCTGGACCGATTTGAAAAAATATTTCTGTGTTGAATAGCTTATTTATTGAGAAAGGCTTTAGGATATAAAACATGACGCTGCGACGGGAGGGGAGGGAGCAAACTCAAAACGCGCGGACAAAGTCGCGGGGGACCGCTAGTTTTTAATAACCGCAAACATAACTTTGTTCTTCATACAAACACTATGTAAAACAAAGTTATATTTGCTGTTAACAAAATATTATGGTATTTTGGCTAAGTGGAAGTGGATAATATACTATGATGTTTATGAGGTTTTTGTTATTAGTTAAGGATAATTTCGAAACGAACTGTATATTTTCATGACATGAAGTATATTTTTCGAATTCTAGACTAATGTTTATCGCATCTTTTTAGGGTTCCGTAGCCGAATGGCAAAAAACGGAACTCTTATAGTTTCGTCAAGTCTGTCTGTCTGTCTGTCTGTCCGTCCGTATGTCACACCCATTTTATTCTGTAACTATAAGCATTACACAATTGAAATTTGGTAGGAAGATGTATCTTGTTAACCGCTTACCGATTCTCATACAAAAAATAAAAAATAATGACAGTTAAGGGGGGGCTCTCATACATGTAACTAAAACCAAAAAAAATTTTTTTTGTCAAACCTATGCGTGTGGGGTATCCATTGGCACGGAACCCTCAGTGCGCGAGTCCGACTCGCACTTGGCCGGTTTTTTATATTTCTGACTGTAAAAATTTAAATATTAATTTGATTTTGAAGGTTTTTTTGTGCAACTTAATTATTATTCTTGAATTCTTAATTATTCTTGAACTTGAAAAACTTGATTTGCTACCGCTCGTTAAACTTTATTTTCGTTTTGCTGAATCAGATTTCCATTTTCTCCCGATTTCTTTCGCTACGGAACCCTAAAAACTACAAAATTTATCAATATTTTTTACCTTGCTTTTAATGATTAAAAACTGCTTTTAAAACACATTTTCGCACTGAAAAGTTCAAATGAATAAAATACAGTTCTTTGAAACGCAACACGTACTCTCACATCGAAATCTGTTGGCAATACATTAAAGTATGAGATGCATGCAGTCGTCGCACAGTGTGGTATTTGGTCTCAAAACCTGGCCAAAAATATTTTATGCCTCTAATAGCTACAGATGCTAATTATATATTAATTAAAATGATAAATTTAATAAAACAACGACTTGTAACATATAAAAATATTTATTCATCACTACTACTGAGTTCTAAACTATTAACATTTGTTACATCACTTTCTGATAACAAACATAGTACATCAGACGATAGTAGTTTTTTATTCTTATTAAACTGATGTCTCATTCCAGTTATTAGGGGGTCTGAAGTTAAAAAAGTCGATTCAAAATATCAACATTGCAGGTAACACGAGAAAATTTGCGGGTGTAATTTAATCTATATGACCTTAAGTGTTTGTTCCTGGCCTCCGCAGCTTCTTCTGACAATTGTCCTATTGGAAGAATTGCTTCTTTGATAACTTCAGCTCCATGTCAAACTATTTTGTGCAAGGTAGGGATAAAAATTATATAATGTCACGTATATTTCGGCAGTTTCTTGACAATACTTTTCATACGCTTCTGTGTTTATTTTAAGTCGACAACATAGTGTGTCTAATATTATCTACCTATAAATTAAATCTTTGTCTACTCCTGTTATGGCTGCTGATATTTCGTATTCTTCAAAAAATCGCCTGCTGGTGTTGCCATCATTCATATTTCCAAAATTGGTTTCGGGAATGTCAACTAAAAGGCCCAGTTGTTGTTTGAATTGGTCTTGAATTTGTTTTTTTTTTATTTTCCACTTTAACTCATCCACGTCCTTTGATCTAAGATCTTCCATTTTTCGTCTTTTGCTTCTTTCACTGGACTGTATGAAAGCCTTTTGAGGTCGACCAGGACTCACTAATGTAACAATACAAAATTATAATTACTTAGAGTGTTTAATATTCGTCTAGTATTAATTAATAATAAATTATTGTTGAAAATATAAAAGATTTGTAATTTAAGGTACCTGTAGATTTGAAGTAACCTAGCTTCAAATCTTACTTGTGTTTTTCGGGCCGCTAACTATTTTTGCTTGTATTGGTGTTTAATAATGGAGAGCTTTTGCTTTGTATCAGCAAGGACTAATGAATCACTTTCGTCGTATTTACTTAAAATTTCTTGTTCCATAAATTTGAGTTTCTCATGCTTTTCATGACGATATACAACTCATTTCGAGTCATAGACCTCAATCCAGGAGGCCCTATAACAAAATAAATAATAAAAGTATAATGTCTATAATTTACCCCAAAATATAATAGGTCAGGTAAAAAAATCTTAAAAAAATGAGGGGCGGTTTCGGGCGCCTAATTATTTTTGGATCATCTTATGTACTGACTGTTTCATATAAAAAAATATTTTTGACAGTTTAGAAATGTTCAGAAGTACAACAAAACCCTTTTTTTAATATTTGAAACTTCAAATATATCTACCGATTTTGTACACCTCTTTTATCAACTGTTTAAAACAATATCGGCTGAAATTTCATTAAAAAAATATACTGTTATACAAAGAACATACCTGGGACAGAAGGATCCATAAAAAAATATCAAAGAAATTGCTTCCGCACAAAGAGACAAAACGTTTTTAAAACGCTAAAAACTGAGCACATCGACAAATCACACGAACACTGCTAGCGAACAGTAACTTCCGACTGGTGCTGTGACGCACTCCGTCAAGGTAGCGCGATACGGGTTTCGCCTTTTGTTTCAATAACTATCTGGCTTTTTGAATTAATAGAACAGAAGGTTCGCAATCAAGTATAAAAAAAAACAGCTTTTTGGCCAGGTTTTGATATTAAATACCACACTGTGCGTCGTCGCATGCTCATGACTTAAAGCATGTTTAGTTTAGTTTAGAAGCGCAGACATAGATGGAGCAAACAGAATAGGAAATACCTAGCGGGCGAAGAGAGGAAGCGAATATTCCCGCGTCATTCACGCCCCACAACGCCAGCAAATGTTGCCAGACTATCTTTAAAAAACGAATGTGGTAGGTTAGTATTGCCAAATACTTGCTAGACAGTTTTTTTATTATTTATTACTAGATGAGTAATTTATATTTATATTTGCGTTCGTGGGCCTTCGAGGCGCGAGGCCCCTTGGACCGCGAGGCCGTAGGCGGTCGCCCACGTCGCCCACGCCTTACGCCGCCTCTGTTTGAGAATTACAAAAGATTATGAATTAGGAAAATGGCGTAGGAAATTGCAACGTCGCGCCATCTAGTATCGGGTAGACGAGTAACAACGAAATTTCCACTTGCACACAATCTCTTTTGAAAGATTTATATTTCTTTTAATTAATGTTACATTAGTTTTTCTATATCACAATCACTTTAAATTAAAACTATGGTTTATTAATATAAATCTATGTTTCTACCTTAATTCCAAATTAAAGTTTCTCCTAAGACATGTGTTTTGATTAGACTCCGAAGTATTTTACGTCATTTGTGCGTGACTAGGACAAAATCACTCTCCAGTAGGAAACTGATAGAGAAAGAAGATAGTATGCATGCCTACTTTAGGAGTCCATGATGCGAATATCACCTGCCACCTTGAATTGTACGAACAGAGCGTCATTTTCAATTCGGTCGGGTTTATATCATCATTGTGTGACATTGTACTCGTAGGTACGAGGGGCGATTGCAAGAGTGTGCGTGTATTTAGCAAGCAGCCGCTGGGCAGCCTACTACCTAAATATTTTCGTTTCAAAGTTGAGCGTTAGAACTTAATGTATGTAAGTTGATAATAAAAATGCTTTTAGTTTAAGCTTAGTTTAAAGTTATATTGTACTATTGATTTGCCATTATAATGGCGAGGTAGGCACTGCTTAACTGCCTATTTGAAATGCACGGCGCACGCCCATGATCTGAGGCTAAAAATATCTTACACTAGCCTTTTACAGCTAATATAATCTAACAATTAATAAAACTATCATCTATTAATGTCTGCGAAAATACATAAGCGTCAGTATATTGTTTACTATTCAACGTTAGTAAAATCGGCCCTTAAGGTCTTTTCCCAGTATACTGAAACATACCATGACAGTACTTTTACCGTGCTAAGAATACGTGTTCGGCAAAAAAAACAATGAAACCTTGCTCACTAAACCGTGCCGTCCCATCACCGACCAACACCGTTGCATACCTTGCAAAGAGCGTACACACATCAAATAATGTTCGTGATCACTAGCATAAGCTGATTAAATGTAAGTGTATAAAGAAAACATATTTGTTGTGTGTTTCCCTAAAACATAAAAACCCTGTAATAATAATTAATTAAAATATCAACATAAAAAGTAATGATGTCACTTACTGTAACAAAAAAAAAACATAGTGATCGTAAATTTTTTTGATGTGTGTATTTTCCCGGTGCTGACACGCTACGTTGCTAGACCGGTGAGCCGGCACAAAAACCGGGCGTCACTTCAGACAAAAGACGTCACGAGGTGAAAGCGATTATGTCTTTTAGGCGGCAGTGACCTCGATTGTTCGTGACACGTCGTCAGTTTTTCATATAAAACCTATTAGAGCATTTTTTAAGTACGAATAGCACTTATTTGCACTGAAATATAACATAATTACTGTTAAAATAAAACTATGTAACCTATTTATATAAATGTATGTTTGTTTACTAATTAATATGTTTTCGCAGTTATCCTCGGCAAATCTCACTACCTCCTGTACGTGCTAGCGACGGCGATGCAGCCCCGCTGGCTCGTGACCCTCGACGAGAACCTGCAGCCCCTCAACGTGAGCGTACGCGTGGGACAGGTAAATAAATAATCGACCGTTTTGTAAACCAAAAGGCTATGAGTATTGGGAACGTGCGGAGTGTATGGTCGGGTACAGAAAACGACCGCAACGCATGCCGTGGCAGAAATGTACAACTAAATGGCTTTAGTGGAATTCATCCACGTTTGCCTTGCTTTGAAAATGATTTTTTTTATTGTTTTTGTACTATAGATAGAGATGTGAGGCTGGTATTATAGAAAACTATCACTGAGGTATATTACTCGTACTACACCATTATGCAGTATTAAACCGTTTATACCATTTCATACTTTTTTGTGTGTGTTTTATGTCTTTAAATTTTTAAGCAGTTTGCTTGATAATAAAATGATAAAATATATAATAAGTATTTAGCACCTTTTTCTAAAAATCATTTAGGGTGCCTGATTTTGCGCATTTAACATTACACGTTGTAGTCTCAAAGACAGCAAGTTTTTAAGACGAGCGTCATGCAGCTTAAATAATCTACTCGCTAACCTCACTTTGCTCTCCGCAGGCGGTCGACGTGATCGGCAAGGCGGGCACCCCCAAGACGATCGCGGGCTCGCACACGCACACGACGCCCGTGCTGCTGTCGTTCGGCGAGCGCGCCGAGCTCGCCACCGACGAGTACCTGCCGCTCTCGCCCGTCATGGAGGGCTTCGTCATACTCAAGAAGAACGAGGACAGCGTCATGGCCGCTGTGCAGTAGATACTTAGCTACGTTTATTAACTATACTGTATTATTGAACGATTTTTAATAAATATAACACACTTAAGTATACCTTGTTGTTATTTATACGAGTTGATTACACATTGAGTTGGTGATTACAACACATTTTGCGACGACCACTACCACGAAAGCCAAAACAAGCCTGCGGGGTGAGACGTCAAGTGGAACGCACCCTCTGTATCATATGTTACACGATGATTCACGATCCTAGTCTGCCCCACATATTTACTTAGTTCTGTAATAGTAGACTTATGCACTAAACCATATACTCACTGTGTGTGACTCATGTAACCCCGCTGTATTCACTAAATTACACATTCTCTTCCTCATATTATGTCCAATACATCATAATTTATACACCTATCTAGGTGTCAAACCTATTTAACATTTGTTATGGAAATGCCGGAAGTGTCCACCATGTTGAATGTAACTTGGCTATGATATAAGAATATTTTGGATTAATCTTTAGATTATCTTATTATTGTAATAATATTTTATTAATTGTAAATCAATTATTTAAAGATTATTGGGACACTTATTAGATTTTTATGTTTGCCGTACAACAAATGTACATTTTGCCGCCAAAAGGAAGTTGACTCTGATTGGTTGGTGGAGGTTAGATTTATTTTAAATATTGTAACTTTTAAAATAATAATCTAAAAGGCTTACTAAATTCATTACGATGAATACTAAATAATTAATGAATTTATATATTTAATTAGCAGATTGTTTATCCCTACAAATAAATATTATAGTAAATGTTCATATATGGAAACGGATGTCGTCCCCACTGTTTTCCTACCGTTGTTCAGGGTTTTGATTTGTATAAAAGCGAGCTGCATGCCAGAATATAGCCTCTGTTTGTACTTACTTTCACTTTGTGCCCTACCTTTGTGATATTTTGTTGGAATAAAACTTTTGGAGAAGAACCTGGAGATTTATAACACGTGTTTATTATTCAAGCACCCCACACGCGGTCACACCTCAGAAGTGGGATGTGCAGAATAACGGCCTTACGCTGCCGGCTCTGACCAAGGAAGATTAATGGACCAAGAAGACTGCTGAGATTTAGAAGACCAGAAAGAAAGGCATCGTCGAGTGATTCGTGCTGACGCGGGAGTCATCCCCAAATTTCACCGAGAAGAAAGTACGTGTAACATCACCAATTGACTGCTCAAAATCAACCAGCTGCGTGAACTCTGTGGATACTGTTCAATTTGTCATTGCTCGAAAACTGCAAGTAGACGCTACGACGGCATTGCGAAAATCAACTTGGAGAAGAGGAAAGTCTGAAGAAAGAGCCAGTGCAACAAGACCTACGGCAACGATACTGCAGCAACCAGGAGTGAGGCAGTGCTACATGTCGACGGGTCAGCCAGAGATGCCAGTCTGCCGTACTCAACGACGCAACACCAACCAGCGCAGCGCTCCAGCGGCCACGTATGCATCGATTGATGGTTCGCAGCATCCAGTTCAACGCATCAGCCGCTCCAGCCATCTCAAGGTGAGTCGCATTATGTTTACTCCTAAGTGACGTATTTAGACTAAATAGGTCAAACCATTAAATACTAAAATTTGCCATCGACCAGTGCAATGCGGAGCTTTCGAGATGCTCACACGCAATCGCTAGGTGGATCACACATAGTTTTACACATAGACAACGTTTGTTCGAAAATAACGCATACATTACGTTTACGCTGATAAAAATCTTATTGTTAGGTAACCTATAACCAAATTATTCTGGTGAAAGCTTAGCGACGGGGAGGTAGACAGAGATAATACAATCAATCTAGACGAAAGTTAATTGAGTAAGTTAGTAAGGTTATTATTTTGAACGGTGATTATACTTTTGTTAGTGCGTGAAAAAGGGGGTAGTTAGTGATGAATTATTAAACCTAATAACTTCGTTCTAGGTGAAACAATATCTATGTGTGCGTATATTTTACGAGTACCGTTTACAACAAATTTGATTTAACTGTAAGTAAAACCACACATACAATATATTTTTTATTGCAGTATGAATAATTTACAACATAATGCAATAAATATAGTTGTTTAATGAGGAATCAACGGTTCGGGTTTCTTTTTTCCTCCGTTGAAAAGATTTTCTTTCCTCAACCTTAAACAAAAGAACATTGATATTAGTGTTTAAACATTTATATCAAAGCAGTAGTAATAGAAGTTTAATTTATTGGAGTATATTAGTATTAGCTACAGTATTTCAAATATTCCAGAATAAATCGTTGGCTATGTTACCTACGTAAACTCTGTGTGATCTAAATAAACTGATTTCTGTGTCACATACGGATAATGATTGTCTGTGTAAGCAGCGGTGTCTATGTGACCTATGCAGCTACGTAAAGTAATGTATGTGTGAATGACTTAAGGCAATGCTGGTGTGAAATGTGACCTACATAAATTATGTCTGTGTGAGTAGCAGTATCTGTGTGGCCTACGTGAAGTACTGTGTGAACTACGTAGAGCAATGCTGTGTGAGCTACGTAAATTGTCTGTGTGAGTAGCAGTATCTGTGTGGCCTACGTGAAGTACTGTGTGAACTACGTAGAGCAATGCTGTGTGAGCTACGTAAATTGTCTGTGTGGGTAGCAGTATCATGTTTTAATGGAAATAAAGATTTTGATTGATTTTATTAATTGATTGATTGATTGATTGTGGCCTACGTGAAGTACTGTGTAAACTACGTAGAGCAATGCTGTGTGAGCTACATAAATTGTCTGTGTGAGTAGCAGTATCATGTTTTAATGCAAATAAAGATTTTGATTGATTTTATTAATTGATTGATTGATTGTGGCCTACGTGAAGTACTGTGTGAACTACGTAGAGCAATGCTGTGTGAGCCACGTAAATTGTCTGTGTGAAGAAGCAGTGTCTGTGAGGCCTACGTGAAGTAATATGTGTGAACTACGTAGATCAATGCTATGAGAGCAACATAAAGTATTGCCTATGTGACCTACGTAAAGCATTGCTGTGTGAGCTACATAAAGCAAACATGTGTGATGAATATAAATTATGGTCTGTCGGATCTAGGTCAAGTAGTGTGTGTGACTTACGTAAAGTTATGTCTGTGTAACTGGTGTCGGCTAATACCCCTTCAGAATTTATTACACATGCTGAAATTTCCTTACTAGAAATTTTTCTTTGTAATGCAAAGTAACAGAATTACCGTGTCCACCAAAACAAATTATTACCGTGTCCATCAAACAAATTTCTTGCAAGTTTCCAGTATACTTGTTGATTCTGCTCTTTCTCATTTTCAGCACACCAACAACGCAGACTTCCAAAACACCACCAGAGCACCGTGTGACACGGTGGTTGCAGGATGGCCGAGTGTTACACGATGATTCACGATCCTAGTCTGCCCCACATATTTACTTAGTTCTGTAATAGTAGACTTATGCACTAAACCATATACTCACTGTGTGTGACTCATGTAACCCCGCTGTATTCACTAAATTACACATTCTCTTCCTCATATTATGTCCAATACATCATAATTTATACACCTATCTAGGTGTCAAACCTATTTAACATTTGTTATGGAAATGCCGGAAGTGTCCACCATGTTGAATGTAACTTGGCTATGATATAAGAATATTTTGGATTAATCTTTAGATTATCTTATTATTGTAATAATATTTTATTAATTGTAAATCAATTATTTAAAGATTATTGGGACACTTATTAGATTTTTATGTTTGCCGTACAACAAATGTACATTTTGCCGCCAAAAGGAAGTTGACTCTGATTGGTTGGTGGAGGTTAGATTTATTTTAAATATTGTAACTTTTAAAATAATAATCTAAAAGGCTTACTAAATTCATTACGATGAATAACTAAATAATTAATGAATTTATATATTTAATTAGCAGATTGTTTATCCCTACAAATAAATATTAAAGTAAATGTTCATATATGGAAACGGATGTCGTCCCCACTGTTTTCCTACCGTTGTTCAGGGTTTTGATTTGTATAAAAGCGAGCTGCATGCCTGAATATAGCCTCTGTTTGTACTTACTTTCACTTTGTGCCCTACCTTTGTGATATTTTGTTGGAATAAAACTATTGGAGAAGAACCTGGAGATTTATACTACGTGTTTATTATTCAAGCACACGCGGTCACACATATGAATCCATTAGACAAGATGGTCGCCGCTGCAAAATGGCAGATTACAAGTTTTATCACTGCCCTCTCAATATAGATATAAATAAGACCCTTACACACTGTGCTACTTTTAACATTGATACAGTCGCGCGTTATGAAAACGCTCCTTATTATTTGTTCATTGCGTGAGTCCGCGCTCTTGCAATCAACAGATTTAATTTAGCATCGATGCAGTCATGCTAACGCGTGACGCGCACACGCACTCGACGTCGGTTCTGCTGTCGTTCGGCGAGCGCGCCGAGCTGGCCACCGACGAGTACCTGCCGCTCTCGCCCGTCATGGAGGGCTTCGTCATACTCAAGAAGAACGAGGACAGCGTCATGGCCGCTGTGCAGTAGATACTTAGCTACATTTATAAACTTTACTGTATTATTGAACGATTTTTAATAAATATAACACACTTAAGTATACCTTTTTGTTATTTATACGGTTTTCATCCATATGATTGTGGTTGAGTTGGTGATTACAACACATTTGACCACCACGCCCACGAGCGTTAAAATAAGCCTGCGGGGTGAGACGTCAAGTGAAACGCACCCTCTGTATCATTATGAATCCATTATACAAGATGGTCGCCGCTGCAAAATGGCGGATTACATGTTTTATCACTACCCCCTCAATATAGATATAATAAGACCCTTACACACTGCGCTACTTTTAGCATTTTGCGACTGCATCGCTGCTGTAAGTCGCAGTGTGTATTGAGATGGGTCTTAGAGAACACCTACTGAAATAAATAAGTAACAAAACAAAATAAGTTAGCAACAATTTTATAATTAGGAATTTAAAGTACCCACTTTTATGTACAAAAATAATAGTTTTGTGGGTCCTAGGGACCAGTCATCACACCACTCTCATAAATCTAGCTATAGGTAAACCGAGCTCCCGTTCCCCGCAGCCGAAGACTCAATGAAGCAGTTTTTCGTATTATAAAATAGAAATGTGAGGCCGGTATAAAACGAAGGGATCACTGAGGTATACTACTATATGCAGTATTAAACCGTTTTGTACCATTTCATACGATTTTTTTTTGTTTTTAATGTCCTTCAATTTTAATGCAGTTTGCTTGATAATTAAATGACGAAATAAGAAATACCTAAGTTTTTAGCACTATATTACAGAAATAATTAATGAAAAAACACTTGTTTCACAGATTTTAATAAAAATTAACTTTAAAACATGATAAGACATGACCTTAAAACATAATCTAGACCATTTGTTCAACATCAATGTTTTCATGAGACAGTTCTGAGAAGTTTAAATTGTCTAAACTTGCAATATTTTACTTTGATAACGAGGTTTTTGTTAGCTTATAAATCTAGCACTTTTATATTTTCTGTGCTATAAAGTCAAATCAATAATCCTGTAGAAAGATTTGACGTTTACAGTGTTACCAATTTTCGACGAAAAAATAATAGTGGTGTGACCAGAAGAATGAAACACATCAATGTCATTCATTCACTCAAACATTCTTATAACGCCTTGAATTAAATAAATTCTTATTTTATTTCATCTATCAAGCAATTTTAAAGGCTAGTTTTGTTTAGTCGGTATAAAAATATTAACATTGGTAGGCTTGTCTCTTTATTAATTATTTGTTGAAGTTGAATCTATTAATTGTTTTTTTACTTCCTTCCTATTGATAGATTGTTCTAAAATTTAACAACATAACATTTCTTGTTTTGGAAACTACACCTACATTATGCGTAATTGTAAATTCAAGATGGCCGACGTTTCAAAATGGCGCATTTCATATTACCTTATTACTACTACCTCGTTAATGGACAAAAATGAAGGGCTTGATTAGTAGAAGAGTTCTCTGTAAAAATCAAATCAAATTCAATATAGCCACCAACCAAATGTCAGGATACATAGTTTTACGACCTCTTAAAATATGGGTGTCAAACAAAATAGCTAGACTAGACCAGTAGAATACTAAAGTCACATTTTTTTTTAACTGTTTTATGTACTAAATGATAACTATATAAAACTCTGCCTGTAACATGGCAGTTTCCTCCTCAAAAACGTACTTGTAAACATTGTTAATCATTACTTTTTCGCTGGCAGTAAGAGCAACCTTCGGTCGGTTTTTCTTTGGAGGAAGAAAGTCTTGTTGGCGTGATGTTCCAGGTTGAGGATCCATGTTAATGATTCGTATTAATAACGAAACAGTACGGATGCATGTTAACAAAACAAAACTTAACAAAAACAACAAACTCAACAAAGAAAAACTTAACAACGAACAGCGCGTGAGCAAAGTAAACATTCGTGCACTCAGACCAGAGGTAAGAAGCCGAATGAAAAGCAAACGCATCTAAATTTCCGCGCAGGTAGCGCCCTCACTGACCCTAGTGAGGGCGTTAGTGCGCTACCTGCACGTAAGCCCATCGTAATAATCGGAAACAGGGTACGATTTCAAACCAGTTTCCAGGTTTCCCTAATAAAGTTAAGGTTTCTGTTATATCTATATTATTGGTCAATCCGTCAATCTGGTTTTAACTAATTTTGATTTCATTGGTCAAAATTAATCGGTTAATTTGAGTAAAGGCGGTGCAAAGGAGTGCTTCCTCTATTAACCAATTTAAACCAGTACTTGAAAACCGGTTCCGATCCCTGGAGTATTGGCATTATTCTTTCACTCGGCACTTACCACAGTTACTGGTTTAAAACGTTTTATTTGCAAGTGCAATTATATTTACAACAATAATAAACAAAACAATCAATCATTCATTTGTAATTATTACTAACTTGGTTTTAGACTCCCTGAAAATTCGTGCTTCTCGTTTTTAAAAGAATTCACATACATAAGTACATTTTCCTAATAGGTATTTATTTATAATATGTTCGTTCGTACAACCTTTGTTTGAGTGAACAAAATGAACGAAATAAACCACATGAACGAACCACATCACTAATAAAATAAATGTGGCAACCAGGTGGCAACATTATTTTACAAAGTGACATTAGCATGTGTCAAAACTTTCTATAGGATTATTGATTATACTTTTTTTTTTAGATAAACCGAGCTCCCGTTCCCCGCAGGCGAAGACTCAATGAAGCGGTTTACTTTTTTTTTTAATACAGGGTTTCACGGCTCTGGGTCCTAGCCCTTTTAAGCCATTCGTTTATTTCTTCTTCCTTTCTTTTGACAGTTTGTTCAAATTCCTTGCTTCCTCGTTTCTTTGTGGTTTTATTCATTTTACTTCTCGAAGACAGGGCTGGACAGGGCAGTTAAGTTTGAAAATAGGGATTCGGTGGTGATTTTCTATCTTCTCGTTCGTAAATTGTTGTTTGCTTCTTCATCTTTATATATCTTCTAAATCGTGCCAACTGTAGACACTATGAAAGTGTATATGGACTTGAAGTACTTTGGATTACTAAGTTTTCCTGAAGTTCACGGGGAATCGAATGCGGATGGCACAATTGTTCGAGATCGGTAATCATTGAGAGTCGTTTATAACTGTTTATAACTGTTATAAACTTTCTGTTTTCTATGTTATAATTATGGCGATGGTACCAAGGTTTGGCGGGCGGGCTTCCTTGGATCTTAGCGTACCACTTTCCCTTCTCTGCGCTTGTTGCCATCCAATAATCATGCCACAACTTTTTCAGGTCTACATTTAAGTCTGCTCGATAATCAGTATGGGGAACCTTCATAGATTCTGAATGATCAAAATCAAAGCTATTTCTTGCTGCTCTGTCAACTATTTCCTATAGGCTCATAGCCTAGATAATATAATACTACTAGTAGGTACCTATAGCTTGTTCAGGCTCGACCAGTGCTCGCACACGCACACGACGCCGGTGCTGCTGTCAGTCGGCGAGCGCGTCGAACGACAGTCAAAAAAGCGATATCAACTTATCTATTTTTTAATAAATTCTAGTATTTTTTCAGTTAATTAGCGTCTACCATTAGTATTTTACGATGACCTAGCTTGGTTGCCGGAAACTTTATTTTATTCACTTGCTAGGCTTTTAAATGGGTTTTACACTATGTATATTTCATGTAACTTGAAATCTTTCAGGACATAATATGTCCGGAATCTTTTATATAATTTATATATTACCATAAATACTATTATAGATTAGAACTTAAAACATTGTTATCACACCCGCACACCCGTCGGCGTGCTGATTATGGGAACGCATTCCTAATATCACCTCTAACTTTTAATAAATGAAAAATGTATTTACCTATATATATTCGATGGTTTAAATAAAGCAGATCGGTACTGAACATAATGGTAATTTTTGACGAAGTAGAAACAAATTATTTTCTGCAAGTGCTGAGGAGCCATATAACTTTAATTAGGGGATAGTAGTACTTCTATGTGAGGAGCATAGACCGTTCTTAATTCAGTGCTTACCACTGTTCATGGTATGTATTAAATATAATATTATTATCAATTATTATAATATTTAGTTGCGATTATTTGTTTATATTGAACATCATACTCCTGAACTGGAAGAGTACCTATAACGTGTAACAACAAAACATATTCAATAAATAAATACTTTAAGAGTTTTTAGTCTTATTATATTTAAATATAATAGAAATCAACCGCCTTTGTATCACACAACAATCCTTCTAGACTCTTATTTCACCGGTTGCCTGGAAGACATCGCTCCTAGCGCTGATAATACAGTCGAAATCGTGCATGTGATTTATCTTTCAAAGATATTTTCCCCCCCTTGTGTCTGTTCTATATAATAATTATAAAAACATATTATCTATACGTTAATCTAACACGGACGACACAATCCTGAAGATACCTTAAAAATCAGAGGGTAGGTATAATAAACATGATTTTTTAGCTTTATCTGCAGTGGAAGTAAAAATATTAGGAATTACAAGTAAAAACGTAGGTAGAAATTTATGTGCTGAAGTATACAAATGAATGCTAAATTGTTCACTACCTACCCCCAGTTTACCGAGACGAACAGGGACCATTCTAGTTTCATCGCAGTTAACCAGTTCAATAAAACCAACATGTTGGATCTTTGGCAACTAATTCTTATTGTGATTTTGTTCTTAGTTCTACTTGTAATTGGGTTCGTATTTATTTATCAAAAATGTACTTATATATAAGTTGTAACGATTGAATTATCGTTGATTGTAGGTGTATCTTGCCAACCGCTTTACGATTCTCCTAAAAAAAATATTTGAGGGTTTCTAAAACCATTGTACCTTTAGTCGCCGATGCCGGGCCGATTTTTCAATGGTCAGATAAAACTTATCAGACTGATAAACTATAAAGCGACAGATTCAGTTACGTTTGATTGCCGACAATTAGGTGACGTTTTCAAATTTGCCATATTGTATTTTGTTCGACGAATAATTCTTATCTGACTATTGAAGAATCAGCCCTAATAAGTCAAACGTTTGTAATATGGACGCTTCGAAAGTGGTACTGTACGTTGAACCTTGGCCCCGTCCTCAATATAGGTACCTGAATTGACCACTGTTTGTGGTGTATTCTGTTCAAAACACATAGAATTTAAATTTTAAATTTAACCTTTATGGTGTAAAATTAAGCGCAGTAAAATTTCAAACAAATTATAATGACTTCAAACCAAAAGTTGACAGTTTCCCATCAATCAAGAAACAGAGTTTTATAAGCACAAGCAGATAAACTGCAGTGTGCCAAAAAAATTAAGGCAAGTTTCAAAATAAATGACGTAATAAATATACTGTTAGTTATTATTAAATAAGCATTAATAAAAAGCTTCCCCTTTAAATTAATACCATTGGGCTGCAAACATAATTAGTTGCTAGTATTTTAGTATTTTGATGTAGCTATTTTGCTGTGCAATCAGTATTTTTGATTGAGATTCGTTTTTTTTTCTTACATATTTTGACTTTATTTTTTTAAGTAGGACCCTATTCATTTGTTTTGTCTGTTTTCCATAGGTATACCTTAATATCGACATTTGTAGGACTATGTACGCAAAATAATGACAATTGCTGCACTGGCCGAAAATCGTGGAAGAAAATGCCTACTTGTCAGGAAAGTAGAGAACACATGCTATCTTCATCCATGCCTACAATACCTACCCATTTTATTGTAAATGAAATACAATATGATTATTTTTCAGCTTCAATATAATAAATGTTTATTGTACATATTTTTTTATATGAAAATCAGAATAGGAATTTATGTAAAAAATATATATTAAATGTTTTGCTGGCACCAATTTTAAATGTTATGTTAATAATAGAAAGGTTTTTTTGTAAATCAGGAATGAAATAAGTTATTGCAAATTACTTGTCTTAAAATTTATTTGATGTTTTGTGCTTATATTATTTGATAATATTTAAGCCTGTTGATAATTATTATATGTATTAAATTTTAGCTTGTGCTTGTTTCTTTCTCATTACAATTTGCATCTTTTTCTGCCCCCTCTTCATCACTACTGCTATCAGACTGAGATGAAATTGACTGCTTTTCATTTCCTGGTGCAGGATTCTTCTTTTTCTGTTTTGCATTTTTCTTTTTCTTTAATCGTTTGGCTCTTTTCTTAGCAGTTTTCTCTTCAGCAAGCCTCTTGTTTTCTTCAATTTTTTTGTGGTATTCTTCATCCATTTTCTCCTTTAAGTATAAAAGAATTAAATTACACTATCTTATTAGCTAGAGAACCAACAGTAGTGAAATAAATTACCTTAGATAAGTAAGTCCTACAGGAATACTTGTTTCTGAATAAGGAATTCAGGAATACTTGATTCCTACAGGAATATTTCAGTACAGTACAACAGTACACTATAATGAATAATCTATGTTCTAGTTTTTTACCTTTTCACTTTTTTCTTGAATAAATTTCTGTCTTGCATATTCTTTTCTCCTGAGATGTCGGTACACGTGAAACTCCCCAGAGCCAGCGCCAGCACTAGACCCCATTACATTTCGCACAAAATCCGGCGGTGCTGCTAACGACTTCTGTTTGGGTGGGTCAGGAATCACTACTGGTTTGTCCTGTTTCAATAAAAATATTTTAGTCATTGGGATGATACTTGGACCTTTTGTAAAACAGATGTAAAATACTCACTGGATTTTTCATCAGCTTTTCTAATTTTAATCTTTGTAGATCCGTTGCATTTTTTATTAAAACAGGTTTCTTTTCTTCGGATTTTGTTTCTTTATCGCTCATTTTTACCTAGCCGACCTAATATTCAGTAAAAACTAAAATAATTAATAAATGTTTATGTACCTACATACAAACATAAATAATCAGAGCAAAATTTCTGACAACAAAACATACACGAACTGTCAGTGTCAGTCACTGCCCCTAACTCTTACTACTCTGTGGTCAGAGCAGGAGAAGTGTTGCTTCTGCTTCGATTATGATTTATTCGTTTGTATTGTTTCTATTTTCAAGTTTATCATGTATTCCATATTGAATTAAGAACTAGATCACCGGTGAGAGGCTAAAAGATGGCTCAGCTAAACAACATCTCACTTCAAATTAGGGTCATAATTTTGACGGAGTCTGTTTTTGATGGGCGTCAGTGTCTTAATGCCTCAGTGCGCCTTGAAAACTGCAGAAACACCTAACTTAATTTAAAAAAAGAATATCGTATTTTCGTGAAATAATGAGCAAACTGAAATCTTCAATCGTTGACGTACTTTTTATAAGCTGTCAAAAAAACGCTACTTTTCCATGGATTTACGCCATAATGTGGCAATTTGAAACTATGACATCGTACTATATGATATAATATATATATATGATATAATTCTATTTTCAGAGAAAAATATAAAAGGTGAAACAATTTTTATATTGAATTCCAAGCTAAATACTAAAACAATACATATGATTGAGACTACTTAATAGGAGTAAGTAATACAAACATTTGTGTGCATGAACATGTCTGTTTGTATTGGTCTGGGTGTTTTCTATGTAGGTATATCACGTATGTATTTACATACAAAAAGTATTTAAGTATTATATCCGTTGTCTAGCACCCATAACACAAGCTTTGAGTAGCTTACTTTGGGACTAGATGGCGATGTGTGGGAATGTTCAAAGGATATTTATAGGTATATTTAAGTATTATTATTACAAAATTTGTGGCAGGTAGCCCCGATTTCAAAAGGCGCACTTTTTACGGTTGATGGATAACTCCGCAGATGTGTTGACTTATCAACATGCTGTATTTTAATTCTTCTGTTTACGCGACCGGCGTGAATTCCACTTATATGAATTAACTAGCGGTCCCCCGCGACTTCGTCCGCGCGTTTTGAGTTTGCCCCCACCCCTCCCCTCCCGTCGCAGCGTCATGTTTTATATCCTAAAGCCTTTCTCGATAAATAAGCTATCCAACACAGAAATATTTTTTCAAATCGGTCCAGCAGTTCCTGAGATAAGCGCGTTCAAACAAACAAACTCTTCAGCTTTATAATATATTAGCGAAAGCGCACGTTGTACTTAAGCTGCAAACATTATTTTGGTGCGGAGTTATGTTAAAACTGTGATAGCTCCTAAGATATTTATTGAAATCAAATGATATAAAGGGCAACTTGGTTCTAAATGAAATGCTCGTGATAATGAATGTATTTATTTTGATAAGAATAAATACCTGTGTGTATAATACACCTCTAAAAATAATGCATTATTTTTTTACAAATTTATTAACATAAAAAAGGTTGTAGTAAGTCAACCATAAAAGATAGACATATGCTGTCGCGGACTTTATTATAGAACTCTTAATGCTGAACAATCCTGTCATACATGATTTTTGTGTAACTTAAGCGGTTTCCGCAGCGTATGCAGCGGAAGCTCTCAAAAGGAATATCTTTCTCCCGTTTTCACAACATTTTTCATTTCTGCTGTGGTCTTATGAGTCGTATCTTTATGTTATATAGCCTAAAGCCTTCCTCGATAAGTGGACTATCCAACGTAAAAAAAAATTTTCAAATCGGGCCAGTAGTTTTCGAGATTAGCGCGTTCAAACAAACAAACAAACTCTTCAGCTTTATAATATTAGTATAGATAAAATTGCATTTTCTTTGAATATTGGGGTTGAGGAATTATTGATGATTGTAGGCAACTATCATATTATTTCTTTCTTTTTACCATGAATGAACTGACTGCTTCTGCTGTTGCTTGCTTATTAATATCCCCTATTTAAAAGATTAACTCCAGTGTTGTAAGTTTACCGTTGCCTACCAAAACGCACGGTATACTAAGTAGCTTTCGTAGATAACGTTTATTATGAAATTTGCATGATATCAAAATAAACCACGACCACGACGACGACACGAAATTTAATATTTATTTAATCATTTATTTCAGGCTACAAAAGGCCCACACAATAGATACATTAAAGACTAACATAATTATAATAATATTTTAAAAAAAATGAAACATTATTTTGCCGGCGTAGTGTTGCGCATCTTGGTGTCCGGTAACCGTCCGCGAAACCGACGATACAAAACACCCTTCGGACAAAATTCTGCTTGCATGAAGGTCGACAGCTGTTCAGTCGGAACCCTTACCACAAACGAATTGAAATTCGTATTATGACGAGACTCCAACCGTTTGACCCTCAGTGAGTATTTGGTCTTGATACACGCATGCATCGCATGCATGTCTATATGATATGGGTAACTCACTACAAATGATCTGAAATGTTCTCATTATAAACCAATAATTATTATAGCCACTGCTTAAAATAACTGGTTGATAATATTTCATATGAATTATTTGTGTGTAATGGTATGATAGACTGTTGAATTATAAAACTTGTGCGTAGTTGTATCAATCAACCATAATATTCCATATTGCCCATGTTAAAATATTGATTGAATAGAAATTCGATTTATTTTAGATCGTAGTCGACATTTATTGCATGTTGTAGCAGCACTGGTTTCACCTTGCAAAGGTCAAATTATTTTCCTTCTCTGCTGACTTACGTGTTGGCGGTGGTTTTTATCAATTTTTATAAAACAATCACCTGAACCAATTTCGCCGGTAAGTAGATATCTTAATTAATGCCGGAAATTACTTTTCTTCTACATACATTTTTAATACCATGTTTTATTGGAATGTACGTTTCTAGTTTATGTAACCGATTGATTTTTCACATAAAATATTTATAATTTCCATTTTTCCGATTACAATTAAATATAATCTAAGATACTTATATTAGAAGCATTATTCTATGAACCTAGTTGCGCATTCATACCGGCAACAACCTTTTTTGACCTTGCCGGTTTGATCCAGATCATGCTATTGAGTCACCAGAATCAAACCGACTTTACTATCATCTGTTTAATTAATTACCATACATATGTATTTTCAACAGGTTTCTTATCACATATCCTAACAAGATGCCAATCAAATCAATCAAAGCTCGTCAAATCTTTGACTCTCGTGGCAATCCCACTGTGGAGGTCGACTTGGTTAGTACATACCATAATTTATAATATTTTTTATTATTTATAAAACATATTTATTTATTCTTCCTTACTTCATTATAAAAAAAAACACCCAATTTCGTGATTTTTTTTTCATGAAAAAAAAAACACGAAATTGGGTATTTTTTTATAATGAAGTAAGGAAGAATAAATAAATAGAAGAGTCTGGAAGAGATCACACACAACTGCCTTAATTGTAAATTTTCTTCAAATGAATTTATAACTGACTTATGTATATTTTGTTCCATACAAATTAGAAATCCAACTATATTACCCTATGGTTAATGTTACAAAGTTTCAAGGATCAGTCCAGTCCAGTTAAGTTATTTTGGAAAATTCTGGTAGTGTAACAAACTTTTTAATTCATAGGTAACAGAGCTAGGTCTATTCCGGGCAGCTGTTCCTTCTGGTGCCTCAACTGGTGTTCATGAGGCTTTGGAACTGAGAGACAATGTCAAGGGTGAATATCATGGCAAAGGAGTGCTCACCGCCATCAAGAACATAAATGAGACCATTGCCCCCGAGCTGCTTAAAGCTAACATTGAAGTTACTGAGCAGAGAGAGGTAATGTTTTCATATTTATTTCACACACTTGGTATTAATAAATTTTTGTTCATAATAAATTTTATGAGTAATATGTTTTGATTTTTCCAGATTGATCAACTCATGATCAAACTTGATGGTACTGAGAACAAGTCTAAATTTGGTGCTAATGCCATTCTTGGTGTCTCCCTGGCTGTAGCCAAGGCTGGTGCTGCCAAGAAAGGAGTTCCCCTCTACAAGCATTTGGCTGACTTGGCTGGTAACAATGAAATTGTCCTGCCTGTCCCTGCCTTCAATGTCATCAATGGAGGTTCCCATGCTGGCAACAAACTGGCTATGCAGGAGTTCATGATCTTGCCCACAGGTCTGATAATAATTTCATTTATAATTTTTAATTTAATTTTTCTAGTGTTTTATTAACTTTATGCAAACTTTATATTCTAAATTGAACTTGTCAAGACGCAACTGTGTCAGGCTAGCTTTTACAAGTGCAATTTATAAATTGTATACCTTTTTACAACATCTCATAAAACTGAATAAAAGATAAACATAAGATAGTGACTTTATTCCAAGTACTTACTTTTTTTTGTTATAAATCTAATATAATGATTGCAGGTGCTGCCACATTCAGTGAGGCCATGCGCATGGGCTCTGAGGTCTACCACCACTTGAAGAAGATCATCAAGGAGAAGTTCGGTCTGGACTCCACAGCTGTTGGTGATGAGGGTGGCTTCGCCCCCAACATCCAGAACAACAAGGATGCTCTTTACCTCATTCAAGATGCTATCCAGCAGGCTGGATACACTGGAAAGGTAACCTTTTTGTTTCTTTAGGTACATAATGTACACAGCACTTACTTAGATTAATTATACACATACACAGCATCATAAGGGTGCAACTACTTACTACAGTTGACAATCACAATGTTTCAAGGCTTCAGCTATTGTCTTAGGTGTAGCTGAATTATATCTATAAGGGCCAATATTTCAATGGTCAGCTAAAACTTATTAGACTGAAAATTATAAAGCAACAGATTTTAAAAAATTACAGGTACCTATGATTGCTGACAATTAGGTGACGTTTTCAAGTGTTAGCTATATTGCATTTTGTTCAACAAATATTTCTTATCTGAGTATTGAAAATTTAGCCCTTAATGTAACAATGATATTTTATTCCCACAGATTGAAATCGGTATGGATGTTGCCGCATCTGAATTCTTCAAGAACGGCACTTATGACCTTGACTTCAAGAACCCCGCTTCAAACCCGGCGGACTACTTGCCGTCCGACAAGCTCGCTGAGTTGTACCTGGACTTCTGCAAGGACTTCCCGATGGTCTCCATTGAAGATCCCTTCGACCAGGACGACTGGGCGGCGTGGGCGAGCCTCACTTCTAGGACACCCATCCAGATCGTCGGCGATGATCTTACGGTAGGTATTTTTACAATACCGAATTGATTTATTAAATTTAAGAGCTCATGTGGGTAAAGTTTTTTCCAAAACTCAAAATAGGATAGATAGTTGTAGTTTTTCTCTTGCCTTCCACATCGCAGTTAAAGAACCGGGGGTTTCCCGCCTCTTAATACCTATAGCCTTCTGCCAGTACTGATGTTGCCCAACACCAGGAGGACGGTAATTTAATGGCGGCGTTTAATCGCCATGTCTGATCGCCCATCCCACTAGACTCCCCACTACATTCTGGTTATCCTGTTTATTTATTTAACGTGACATAACTGCCTCGGTGACGCAGCAGTTGGATGGTCGCACTTTAAGTATTTTAAAGCGATGGCTGCGCCAGACGTGCCGGGTTCGATCCCCGGGCCGGACCAAAAATACATATCTGGGTTTTTCTGTTCAGAAATTCTCAGGGTAGCCCGGAGTTTGGAAATTGGAGGTGTTTTACCCTCGTGCTCGGAAAGCACGTAAAGCCGTTGGTCCTGCGCCAGATCTCTCTCCGGTCGTGTCAGATTGCTGTCCCATCGGACTATGAAAGTGAGAGGAATAGAGAGTGCACCTGTGTTTGCGCACACACTTGTGCACTATAATATGTCCCGCGCCGACTGCGCTATGATTGGCCACCGTAGTCGAAATCGGCAAAGGGGACTATTATTCAACATATTCGCAGCTAACTACTAATATCTGGTGGACCATTCACTGCCACCTGTGATCCCGCTAATAGCTTTTGGAAACTTTCCCTGATTAATCACCCTTTTTTTGGCAATGGCTTGTAGGATTAGTAATATAAACTAATAACAGAGCAAGCATATTAGTCATAACGATAAATAATAATTTTAAATTATTATTATTTTTACCCCTTGAAAATGCTTTTTGTTTCAGGTGACCAACCCTAAGCGCATTGCTACGGCGGTGGAGAAGAAGGCGTGCAACTGTCTTCTGCTGAAGGTGAACCAAATCGGCAGCGTGACGGAGTCCATTGACGCTCATCTGCTGGCTAAGAAGAATGGCTGGGGAACCATGGTCTCCCACAGGTAAAGGCCTACCTTTCTTATACCTTATACCATACCTTTATTGCCCATAAATGGATGCATAACACATATTATTTCTATTTTTAGTTATCTCTAGATAATTTTATTTTAAAACATGCTCTAACCTAACCTAACACTCTTTTTCTGCATAACAATTTTATCTTCATTACTGTGACAAAAGTAAATTGTCTCATATTATATTTATGTTTATGGTCGAGGTCTCGCGCCTAGCCAATTTCCAACTCACAACAACAAGAAAATCGCTTGCACTCAATTCACTAAAATGGTTCTCACTTCAATCAAAATACGACGCGCGGTGCAAGTGATTTTGGGTCCTTAAGCGGTGAGGCGGCGGCGTTTGGAAATTGATAAGCGTTATCAATTTCCAAGTTGTATTAATCTGTAATGAATAACTACTTGGCCCACATCGAACCGATAGCATGGTAGCTCAATTGGAAGAGCGTTTGGCGCGGATAGCCAGAAAGTGACTGGTTCGAGTCCCGCCCGTGCGCAATTCTGAAAAAATGTTTCTTATTTCATCTTTAAATAGTAAAGTTAGCCTGTAACATCCCACTGCTGGGCAAAGGCCTTACCTCAACTATGAGGTAGTTTAGAGCCATACACCACCACGCGGGCTCAGTGCGGGTTGGTGAAGGGGTGTTTGCAAGGCTAGCGACTAACCCTGCTGTCAGATGTTATCAAACCGCCCTTAAGGCCTCTGACTAGGCTTAATGACTAATATCAAGCGATATTAGCCGGGACCAACGGCTTAACGTACCTTCCGAAGCACGGAGATGCTCGTGATGTACGTCACTTACATGGTCGGAATGGTCACCCATCCAAACACGACCGCGCCGTAGGTTGCTTCACTTCGGTATCACTATCAAAGCGCTGCTACCACTGCGCTATGAACACCTCAATATCATCTTTATGAATATAAATTATGACACTAAAGTGTTAAAAACATTCTAAACCATAGTTTAATACTATAAATAATTGCAGGTCTGGTGAGACAGAGGACACGTTCATCGCGGACCTGGTGGTCGGTCTGTCGACGGGCCAGATCAAGACGGGCGCGCCGTGCCGCTCGGAGCGCCTCGCCAAGTACAATCAGATCCTCCGCATCGAGGAGGAGCTCGGCGCCGCGGCCAAGTACGCCGGCAAAAACTTCCGCAGACCCGTCTAATTCCAAACGAGATTAATAACTGAGCATTTGCTAATATTAAACCTGTTGTTGTTGATGTACGATTATTGGACCTAGTTTAACAATAATAGTGATTTGAAAACAAACACGTAACCTTTAACGTTATCTTTTAAGGGTACCATATTTTTACAATGTATTCAAATAAAGCTTATGGTTTTGTTTGCGTGTATCAAATATAAGCACAATATGACGTGTAAGTAAGAAATATCGCTATGTTTAAAATTATTTATTTTTAAGAAAACAAGGCTGTAGTGAAAATATTGTCGTGTCGAATTAAGAAGATAATTTATTTGATTTTAGATCCTTTTTTTATTATGCAATAATATATTTGTTCACTATACATCTATAGAAAGAAAGTATGTGTTGTTCACTGTTCAGGATGTTTCGGAATAAATGTTTATCGACAATAAAAGTTGTTTCGTTTTTATAGGTAGGTGTACTGAAAATGTTATATTCTAACCATGTATATGCTGTAAGTCCGTATAGCAGCAGTAGTAGCAGTGCCCTGACATTAAACCGAAGAAAATTGGATTAAAAAATATATATTTAGTTTAGATGATGGTCAGTCACTATTAGGACGTTTTTTGAAAGCTCAAGTTACACTGAAATGTTGCATCGGCTTAAAGTTAGATTGCATCATCTTTATAAGAACAATCGAGTTCCTCATGCGTTGCGTGGATGGAGCAGCGGCATGATGACTAGCTGTCACAGA
Source organism: Pyrausta purpuralis (assembly GCA_963924145.1). Lineage (NCBI taxonomy): Eukaryota > Metazoa > Arthropoda > Insecta > Lepidoptera > Crambidae > Pyrausta > Pyrausta purpuralis. The sequence goes on from OZ001651.1 coordinate 11,136,886, forward strand.
CATCATCGCTGTTATTAGACAGCGATACAGTATTTATTTCATGAATATCCATAATAATTTATTATTACTTTATTTGGTACCTACTCTTTCTTTGTTTTTAGCAAGGTCTTAGGTTATCATTTATTACAAAATCTCGCGCGAAAATGATATCGCTCGCTTACGATGCGCTAAATAACCGTTCCGAAATGAAATCGCGTCAACAGCGCTGTCAGCACGCTAATCAAATCGGAACGGCTTTTGACGCTCACAGTGCTAACAGTGATATTGGTGCAAAACGGAACGCAGCCGTAGCTGATAACTATTCCAGGTACCTAGGGATGTTTCGATACCATCAAAGTATCGATACCTACTCATTTCGATAGTACTCAAATCTTCTTTCGATACTACTTAAACAAATACTCCTAAAGTATCGATACTTACTTATATCGATACTTTACGAAAAACTATTATATATTATTTATTTTGAGGATGCTCACAATGAACGTTGAAGGACAATATTTAAAAAAAAATGAGAAGAAAAATAATCTACTTATTTAAAATGTTTTTCGTCACATGCTTACTTTAAACATAAAACTCTTGAGCATTAAGATTGCCCAAAAACAGTATCTGTTTAAGGTATTTTGGAGACAATCTTTTATCATAAGAGACCACAAATTTCGCAAGGTCCGACTGACAGGACGGTAGCTCAATTGGTAGAGCGTTTGGCCCGGTTAGCCAGAAGTTGCTGGTTCAAGTCCCGCCCGTGCGCAAATTTTTGTTTTCTTATTTCATATTTATGAATTTCTTTTTCTTCTTGTGCCCATGTGCTAACTCCATATGATGTTTCCCAAAATATTATGCAGGTGTTGCAGTAGACGGGACATCATGTTCTGACTTACTCAGGGCTACTTAGTTGTCTTAGGTTTTTTTAAAAGATGATTCGATTTGATACCAAGTACTTTTGTTTCGATACCGAGTAGGTATCGCAAGATTGATGCGATGCTATTTTTACTTGGTATCGAATCAAAAGTATCGAATACCTACTCGTATTTACTTGTATCGGAATGTCCCTACAGGTACCTAACCCAAACAAAAGCGCGAGCACGTGCAACACAGGTGCGCAAAGCCGCAAGCCAATTCACGACCACAGTTAGCTCCAAATGATATTTGGCAATAAAAAAACTTTTTCAAATTTGTTACTTAATAATTAGTATGGGAAACACTTATTTTAATGGTTGTTGGGTGTTACAATGTACCTAATTAATTATTGTTAGTCTGATCCGAACAATATTTGAAGGATTTTTGTATCTAATCTACAAAAAAGTCCAAATAAATATTGTTATTTAAGTATTACCGATGTTTAATCGCCTGTAACTCTGAAAGTTAGAAGCTTACAGAAAAAATATTGACATTTATGTTAGGGAACAATGTGTTTTTTAGTGCCTACTAGGTGGCATTGTGTGACACGAGCGCATTTTGGATTTACTAACATTAATAACTTTTTCTTCATACAAAAAAAATATTTAACTTTTTTTTCTCAAAATTGGCAAGGTTTTAAGAAAAAATGCAATCAGTAAAAGTGATTTGAAATCAAAAGAGGAATACGTAAAAAAAATTCAGGCTTATAGGTGAACATTGACCCCTAAGTCCACTTTTTTGGAATTCTGAACTAGTGTGCGACGGGACGGGTCCGCGCGTTTAGAGCAAACTCAAAACGCGCGGGCGAAGTCGCGGGGGACCGCTAGTTGTTATAAACCATATGGCACTGATCATGTATTCGTAAAAAAAAACAAAAGCAGAACACCTGATATATGTCAACTGTCATTAGCCAAATCAAATGTCATTTCGGTATGTCAAAAAAGTAAAAGAAAGGCAAATTTTGATTTTAATAAATATCTAAAATAATTGTATTCTCCGCCATAAATCAAAATGGTACGAGCTACATTAGTTCTCGCTCGAATTCCTGTGATCAAATTTCGCAAGGGTGGTGCAGGGAGTCCGGCGAGCGCACCATCTTCGGGCCCAGTTACCGCTGCTGCTAAAGTAAGTTTTCGGGTTATATAAATCCTACAGTCCTACGTTTATATTTAAATTCGAATATTTAATTATGTCGTATCGATCGTAAAAAAAGCTCATAGTAATTTTAACGTCTAAATACGTAACGTTATGAAGATAAACATACAGTTTATGAATGTAATCAAAAGTTCGCCTTGGTTCATCACTACTGTTTCTGCATAAGTGTTAGTAAGAAAGTATTTATTTTATTACCAGCCTATATTGCATTTGTAATGTGTAGCTAACATGATATAATTAAATTAATATTAGAAACAAATAATTTGTGACTTGTAGACTCTTGCTTGTTGTAAGATGTTAATCATAGTTTTCATTTAATTACAGCCACAGCCCCAGCAAAGCCAACCAGCAGCAGCTATGAGTACTGGAACCATTCGTGACATAGACCTCCCAGCCCGCTATCAAAGACAACCACTATCACAGGAAGAAATTGACCATATCAACGGCGGTGGAATTGTGTAGTCTCACATCTTACCAGTTATTGTAGTTCAGCAAATGTAGATCTTATAAACTATAACTGACAGTAAATATTTATTTAGTAGTTATAATGATAGTTATAATAAGTTGATTGGTTTGCTATTGGTTGAACATGCATGGCATTTAAAAACATTGCACATGATAATTATACTAGAGGGTGGTTTTATCAATCCAACTCCTGTACATTTAAATAGATCCTTATTTATTAAAATGTTATTCAAGTCATAGTAAAAAAAATATAGTTACTTTATCATTATTACAGAAAGATCAATCAAAAAAACCCCAGAAAAGCACCCCACAAGCTCTAGCCGTGATCCGAATACCACGTGGTATTCTTGTAGAGACTGGCAAGAGGCAGAAACAAGTTATGTCCCTGAACATTGTTTTACAAAAATGTGAAAAGTAATGGACATTAAAATAAAAATACAACTTTGTTATGAAATCATATGTTTACATACATTTTTTTTATAAAATTATAAAAAAATATTGATTTTTGGCATTATTTTTTTCTCAAGTTATTTCTTAGGAGTGTAATCTATATACAAAATATATATTATGTACAAGAGTGAGACCACCAAGAGCACTCTAATAATACCTAACGTTGAGTTTTTCGCTCGAGATGGCCCACACCTGTGCAGTCGGCCCGTCGTAAGTGGTATCATTGTTATTGTCAAACTTTATAATACCAAACTTGGCAAACTTTTGTTTCCAGTCGGCCGTTTGGGGAATATTCAGTAGTGTTTGGGTGATGGCATCCTTAATCTTGGCTGAAAATAAAATAAATAATAAAATTAAATCAATCAATTCATAAAATATAAACCAATCAATTTATATAAATTATGCAATTAGCCCGCCACTTCATTCGTTGAAATGTTTACTCACAATCTAATTTAGCATTGACTACTATCGGGTACGGAGGAAGACGACCAAGTGTTTCTAAAAGTATGATCTCTTTCCCTCCATCTTGCATAAATTTTTTGGAATACAATAGAGTTGTAGAATCTACTGCAGCCCATTCAGCTTGCTTCGATAATACCATTTGAGCTGATGCTAAATGTGAACCAGATCCTGCAATCATAACATTAATTAATTCATATTACTTTAAAAAGTAGCGGTCCCCCTCGACTTCGTCCGCGCGTTTTGAGTTTGCTCCCTTCCCTCCCATCGTAGCGTGATGTTTTAGCCTAAAACCTTCCTTGATGATCCAACACAAAAATATTTTTTCAAACCTGTCTATAGTAGTTCCTGAGATAAGCGCGTTCAAACGAACAAACTCTTCAGCTTTATAATATTTACTTTAAATACACGTGTTATTTGTAGGTACCTATGTTTTCGTTTTATGAATGATTATTATTCTAATTAAATATACTTTCGTTAGATTCCGATAATTTATAATACATACTTAGTAATGATCCGAAGAAGGAAGCATTTTCTCCTTTTGCTTTCAAAGTTTTCAAAACAATTTTACTTCCACTCAGGGACTCCTCGTCACTGTATGCAAACGTGCACCCGCGGAGGTCTAATAATGTATTTACGTTGTGTGCTCTGTAATACAAACAGTAACTAAGTAAATCGACAAAATAATGAATCTTCTAACAATGCTCCGATAAAACAATATTAGTTATCGGCGTAAGTAAATATGGAATAGTAGAACCACTGTCCTTATCAAAAGCCAATGACATGACTGATGATAACATTTTTATCAATTCCTTTTGGCTACAGAGTTCTTCAAGATAGGAACAACGATCTAATTATTTAGGGATCGATAGAACGTTTTACTCTAATATTTATTTTCCTTTTATGGTAGTGTTACCTGCGTGGAACGGGTAACCCGATGTTGAACCTGATTACTTACTTTTTATCACTATGGATGATAACGTCGGAGAAGTACCCTGGTTTATTTTCCACATTCATTTGATGAGCGAAAACGGGCGTAACGGGTAATAATTCAATTGATTTATTTTTCTTTTCTCGCAGCTTCATATACGCTGCTGCAGTCATAAAGGCTGAAATTATAAAATCGTACTTATCATACATTAGGGCTTAGCAAGGCTGTTTAAAATTTAATTACAAAAAGATTTGAAATTAAACATAATTCCGCCAAAGTGACCGGGTTCTAACTAAGAATATCGAAATGAGATAACCCGAACTGCTGCACTGCATTCACTATGTCTATGACGCAACAATTGTAGCACCCCTCCCTCACATCAAAAAATAACGTTGCTACGTACTTTTTATACTATTAATCATCTAATTTAAGTAATACACTATCCTCATGTAGCATTTTTTTATGTAGAAATGTAGAAATTTAAGACCGCGTTCTCGAAAACGGCGTTAACGATTTCGATGCGGCTCGCTATGTTGAACTTCAATATAGCAGTCGAATAATTTCTTGTACTACGGCTAAGTTCCTGGCCGCCTACTTTTGTACCATGGGCATGACAGCATAGGTAGGTTTTAAATTTCAGTCTATAAGAGTAATCTAATTATTATGTTGACAGACTTAAATGGCAGGTAGAAACACAAAAACTAGGTACTTAGGTACATAAAAATGACGTCTTCAGAGAATAAAGAATATCTTCCGATGAACCGCTGAAATCGTCGCGCACCGGCTTTATTATTCCTATGATTTCTTTAGACACTCGGAAATAAATAGGGAGGATTCTTATTTTTTTAATACACGTATCGTTCTGTATTAGGATAGGGTAAAGAATTCTGCTAGACAGGATCCTACAAATCAGAAAATGTTATAATAACTACTCACCTAAATCCGCTTTGTCGGTGGTGAAAGGATCAGGCCGGTCCGCAAAGGGTCCTGGAGTCCGACTTTCGTACTGCAAGCTCGTATAGCAACCAAGGGTTTCTTCCAGGAGTTCCATAATCAGTTCGTAAAGCTGCACTGGGTGAGTCGGGCACATGTAGGTGATAATACGAAGATCTGCTTTGTCCTTCGACATTTTGTTGAAATTCAACGAAACAACTGTTCGATAAGATGCATTAAATGCTAATAAGTCAAAGTGATCGTGTTTGTGTTTATATAAACAACAATACTCGTTATCGATGGCTGCACGCCACACGCCTCGGTCACGACGGCAAAGAACTAACTATCCAGTTATAGTGAATGTTTTTCGATGACGTCACGTTTCCACCACGCCGAGGTGGCGTGCTTTCTCGAATATAGGTGACTTATATGGAAACTAGTAGGTAGAAGATTACAGAATTCTGTTCAGAAGAACCTAGGTATAGAAATAATATTAACCACATGTTTAGGATAGGTACCGTAGTCTAACAAGAAACCCTTATAGTATCGCCATGTCCGTCTATTTGTAAACTGTATTTATTTGCATAGATATGTGTTCTAATCTCCCCAACTAAGTGGTAAAATAAAATTTTGAAAATACTTTCTTTTACGGTACTTTTTCCTTTCTACCTAAGAAACGTGGGGATGTTTCTTTTTCTCGCTAAACCCATCGTATGGAGTATCGTTGAATAGGACTTTTAAAATGATTGTGTCTAGTCAATACAATTTTCGGTTAAGTGGCCTGTTTGCTTAACATTAAAGGCAAATTTTTGTTAGAATCGAATGTCCCCACCCTCTCCTTCGCAGCACTAGCATTCACGATGAATTTAGAAGGAAAACTGTCACGGCTATGTTATGTAAACAAATGACAGAACAACTACAATGTCTACAACAACAATGTCCCCAACAGCATATGTCTATCTTGTATGGTTTACTCACTACTACAAACTTACTTTTTTATGGTCATCGATTTGTCGAAAAAAAATTGTTCTATTTTCAAAGGTATTTTAATGCACACCGGAATTAATTCTTATCAAAATAAACTTACATCTTTTGATTGCAATAATTTTTTATGAAGCTTTCACAGTTTTAAAATAACGCCGCACCAAAATAATGCTTTTTGCTGAAGTAAGGACAACAGCTCGTCAAGATAAACACTGCGCTATCTTATACAGTTGTAATAAGGGCTAGTTTGCATCAAAAGTGGGTAACCTGATGTGCTGTCGACTGTACTACGCGAGCTTTCCGCTATGGTTGCTGGCCTCTTACAATGAAAATATGTGTTTTGAGTTGATATTTTGCAGAAAATCCGAAATTTCACCGCTATACTATCTACAATAGTCAGCTCCATTGGCAACCATAAAATTAATATGGGATAATAATTTTATGTTGGCAACCGAGTCATGGGGCCCACGAGTCAAAAGAAAGTGCAAGCCACATATAGACACAAGTTGATAACACACCGACTATTAGGTACTATATTTTGATAGGTATAATATAAAGCTGAAGAGTTTCTATGAATGAACGTGCTTATCTCAAACAATGATCTGATATGAATAATAACTTCAGAGTATGAAAATATTATTCATTAACTAGATATAGGTTGTTCAAGTTGGTACGGGCGCGTTTGCGCCAGCCGCTATGGTCGCCGCACTGGCCTCTGCAAGAAGGTACCTACTATGAAGGTCACCGCCGCCTTACCACTCAAGAACCAAAACAGCTTGCACCGAGCGTCGTCTTTTGCTTAAAGTGACGAACGTTTTATGTGTGGTCAAGCGATTATCGTCGTGCAAGTGGTAAAGTGGCAGATACCTCGACCATGAAAATTTTCGCTGCAGATCAAAATCTTAATTGGAAAGGTCTTGACGAAATACTTTTCAAAATAATGAGAAAACTGTGGAAACAAACTCTTCAGTTTTATAATATAAGTTTAAATAAACAACAGCTACTAGTTCTCAGTCAATTTTTGATTTTTACAATGAACTAAGCACAACAGCAACACAAGTACAGATGACATTTAAAATCGCAATGATAATGATATTTTGATTAACATAAAAATACAATACCTAAATATAGTTACAACATGTGTTTATTTATCTAGTATATTCTATCTTTTAATCAGTGATTCTACAGATGTAACTTAGGTACCTTGACCTGGGTGGCGATTCTCACGGCAATCGTTTTTTTTTTGTGGTAATTCGATTGCGAGTTTAACCGTTTTACCTAAAATATAAGTAAAATATTTACACGTAAAAAACTATCGCACGGACAATATCTAAAAACATAGAAATCGTGACTTTGAGAAATTTAAAACTATTTTTTTTTCGACAAAGAAAATTCGTTCGGTGCACTTTTTTCGTATACGAATTGCACGAGAATTGACCAGGGGGGGGGGGGTCATAGTCACAGATTAGTAAGAGTATGTCGTCATAGAGCTCTAAACTGCTTTAAATATAAATAAATAAATATTGGACACCAATCACATAAATTGCTCTGAGGCCTTACTCTGGACACAAAACCCGATCCAATGAATATACCAGGCCGTGTACGCGTGTGACAGGGATGGCTACATTCATTGGATCGGGTTTTGTGTCCAGAGTAAGGGGGCTGATCCCAAAGTAAGTAGCTAATGCACTTGTGTTATGGAAATCAGACACAACGGTGGTACCACAACACCCAGACCCGAGACAATATAGAAGATTAAAATTTCTACATTAACCCGACCGTGAATCGAACCCGGGACCTCGGAGCGGCAACGATTTGAAACCCAGCGTGTCATCCACTACACCACGGAGGTCGTCAAAGTCTTTAAGTCACAGATACAGTATTCCTAAGTTATAATCCTTAATCAATGTGGATCAGAATCGCTTACTTGTTATTATACTTATCAAATAAAAATATCCGGATATTAACACTTTGTGCGACATTTTAAATTGAGTTTTAAGTCCTAGCAATATGACAGTTTACTGTTTGCAGTCCTAATAATATAGCAGTAACATCAGTAACTAATAAAATTAACATATGCTAATTTTAGCATAACAGTCCAGCAACAAGACTTATAATATTATAATGTTTATTAGTAGCAAAAGTGTTATAACATGTTAGCGAATTTTAGCAGTTAATCCACTCCTACCTCTATCAGTCACAGATTAGAGTATGTCTCTCTCTGTCAGTCAGGTCAGCTGTCAATGTCATTGTCTTGTCAAGCAAAAATGCACGCTAACCTGTATTTTATTTCATTCATACAAGTTTTCATGAAATAGAGGAAATAATGGGGAAAGAAGACGTAGCTGCAAAAAAGCGAAGGAAATTAAATTCATCTGCGAGCGAGAGTGGTAAACAAGGACCGACAGATGTCTATAAGGTTAGTATTTTGGAACCTACGCTACGTAGGTACAACGCGTACCTACGCTAAAATTTTGCATAAGTACGCATGAAGATAGATGAAAAACCGGCCAAGTGTGAGTCGGACTCGCGCACTGAGGGTTCCGTGCCAACGTTAACTGAATTAGCGAATCCACTAACATTCACTTAGTCAAATACCACAATATTTTGTTGACACCAAATATAACTTTGTTTTTCATAGTGTTTGTATAAAGAACAAAGTTATGTTTGCGGTTGTTGAAAATGTGCTATATCTCAAAAACTACTGATTTGATCCCGTCCAAATCAAATTTCGTTGAAAGTGTTTATTAAGATCTACATTCCTTATTTTTTTCAAAATTTACACTCGCGTAGTTTAGAAGTTAGATGGGGGGGGGGGGGGGGGACGCCCATATTACCACTTTGGAAGCGTGTATCTATCAAACGTTAGACCTAAAAAGAAAATGGTTTTAGGAACCTCTGTCATTTTAAAAGACCTATCTATAGATATCCCACATGCATAGGTTTGACAAAAAAAAAAATTATTTAGCCCCTCCTTAAATATCATTATTTTTTATATAAGAAGAGAACCGGTTAATAGGATACATCTTTCTACCAAATTTCAACAGTGTGATGCTTATAGTTTCAGAATAAAGTGACTTTGACATACAGATGGACAGACAGACTTGACAAAACTATAAGGATTCTGTTTTTTGCCATTCGGCTACGGAATCCTAAAAACAACAACGTGCTGGAGCCGGGAAAACATCCCATAGACATACTAACACAGTGTCCTGTCCGATCCCGGTATGGGGCACATATGAGTCACTTTATACAAAATGTATACAATAATGTTCGAGCCCGGCCCGGTGCCGGTGAACGGTGTAGCATGAATCAGCATGAATCAAATATAGATCTCTTATCTAAATAAAATTTGTTTCTTGTAGCGCGTAGTGGAATTTGAAGAAGCAGAGGCACAGTTGCGACCAGCCGAGAAGGATGCCAATTTATTTAAAAAAATATGCCAAGATATAAGGCAAATCTTTGCTGAAATTGGAGAGTTGAAAACCATTGATACGGATGAGGTATGTAGTACTATGTCAAGTGGACTGCTGCCTTGATAGTTAAGAGTCCAAATCGGTTGCTGCACCTAGCTTTGTCTTTGGTTGGAGTGTAGAAAAGGGTTTGCAAAGCGTTTGCGACTTGGGAGATTTTTGATTGAAACTGGCTATGCATTGCCCTCGGCTCAACCACTAGGTGTGGTTAATAACTAAGTATAATTATTTGTAATGGTTAAATTATGGCACATGCTTTCAGGCTAAGGAGAAAATTAACAGTAAGCGAGTTGAAGCTTCTTTACATTTGGTTGCTCTCAAGAAACTCAATCGCTTAGAAAAGGTGCGAACAAGAGCCGGTCGTGATGCCTTACACAAAGAAAAGCAAAGAGTTGATTCAACACATTTGCACCTTCAGAACTTGTTGTATGAAGCTGATCACTTGAATAAGGAAGTCACAAAATGTCTGCAATTCAAGTCTAAAGATGAAGAAATAGAACTGGTTCCTTTAGAAGATTTTTACAGAGATGCGCCATCAGAAGTATCTCGCCCAGTTAGTATAATACAACTTTTATATTTAGATTATAATAATTCCCATTTTAATAAAAATAATGATGATTTTTACAGGAAATTACTAAGTCAGATGATCATCAACTGCAACTTGCAAGGCTTGAATGGGAGCTACGTCAGCGTCGGGAGCTGGCTGGAGCATGCAATGAACTTGTTGCATCTAAAGAAAGAGTGGCGGCAGCTATAGCCGCTGCTCGCTCCAGGCTTGATGCCCTTTCTCCACATCTGCGAGATGTTCTCAAAGCAACTAAACCATTACAAGAATGTTTGGCTATGAGATTAGATGAAAAACGTGATGAAGCTAGAATAGCTTCTTTACTACCTCCTCCATTATTTTTACTTTATGCTAATGCTAGTGCCTACTCAGATGCACTTGGAGTCAAAACCGTTACAGTTGGTACGTAGAATATCGCTTATTATTTAGTTATAGAGGGGCGACGTGTTTTGATGTGGTTTGAACCGAATCCGAACGGCCGAACATTCGGCAATCAAGAATTTAAATTAAATATTACGCTCTTTCAGTAAGCGACACGTTGCCACAGCCCAAAAATCTTTTTAAACTTTGCTCCTGAGCACGTTTATTTTTACAATTATAAGCGTTAAATTAACTTATAAAAGAAACAATATAATTCCCCTGTCATGACTATTTTGTAGTTATAAGAAGTATTTTAGTAGTTACAAAAAAACTCACTAAAAACCTTCACACAACAAGGTTTTTCGAAGGTGGTTATTTTTTAAATGCTTTATTTCGTATTTTTTAGTTTGTAATCCATTTTTCTTAATCTACTTAACTGATTATGATTGTAGTTTGGAAGCTTTACTAGATCATACATAATACTAAAATATTATTAAATTACAATGACCTCATTAACAAACATGTCGAATTGAATACCTACTTTTTTGCGATGTTGGTCAAAATGATTGTTTTAAGTCGTTTGACGAGGTTAAGGGAGATAAGTTTTAGTTACTGGCTTATTAATTTGGTCAAATTTCGTGGGTATAATTTTTATTGTGCCGAATGCATAGCATTTGACCCGAATTTCGGCCGAATGCTGAAGTTCGGTTCAAGCTGCCGAAAATCAGTTGAACCGAATGTGAACCGTATTACGGCGCATCCCTATTAATTGTTTATAATTATATAATTTTCCATTGTTATTAAAGTCCTGCCTCATAATTGCAGCTGTATCTGGTGATGAAGATGAAGCAAGAAGATTGGAACAACAAAATAATGTAGATAATGAATTGGTTGCATCTAATGACTCTGATTCTGACCAAGAAAACAACGATGATGACCAAAGAGAGAAGAAAAAGCGTCATCACAGATCATCGAAAATATCTAAAGAAGAAAAAGCAGAAGCTAAAAAGAAAGAGATTTTTAGAAAACACCCATTACATGTTCAAGTTTCTGTTATTGTTCATGATGGAACAGCTTTGAACTTAATTTTCTCGTACCTTTTAAATTTGAAAATAACTGTTGTGAAGTTTACCGTGACCCTACCTAAACCTGTGACAGGGGTGTCTGCAGCAGATGTTCTGAATGGGCACTGCATTTTAAACGAGCTGTATCCATCAGATACGGGTAATGATTCTCCACATCCAGCCACTGCATACCTGCTCAAAGCTGCTGGGATAACTGAAGAATTTCAGCATTTCATTTCAGAAATAGGCCGCCCCTATATATGGGCGCAGAGAATGTGTGGCTTGGACTTTATGGCTACCATAACGGATGATCAAAAAAGTGTAAAAGTCGTCCAACCTTGCCCTTCTCTAAGTGTAACTACTGTCGAAAACTTCATTTTAACACTGAAGAAACGATTAAAATCTAGAGTAGAACTCATGAAAGAGTTACAAGACTTAGAATCTGGCAAGATATTACCTGCAAAAGGATCCCCTTGGCCTATCAGGTTGTCTGGGTCATTAACACAATGGCAATCTGTTGGATGGCCTGAATACATCCAATCGCCATCTACTGCCTTTTTGATTTCTGAAGGTTTAGTAAATTGTAATGATATGCTTTACAGAGCCATTATCACAAGGCAGTCAGCTAAATTAGTGGCATTAGTGGCACTTAAGAGTGATTATCCGAAAAAAGCCCCGATCTTTTCTTTAACACTTCATTGGAATGGCACTCACCACGCGGGTATCAACGATGACATCCGAGACATAGAGAGAGTAATTAATACTGACTGGGGAACTCATGATGAAAAATCACCAACTCTTTCAACTCAGATGACTAAACTGTTGACATATCTGGACATCTTATTGGAAACTACCGGGTCCTCCGAATTTCCACCTGACAAGGTGATGTTTAATCCTGTCCGTGGTCGTAATAGAATTAAGCCTTATAAGTTTTTGAAACAAGGTACTGGAGTGTTTGTTCAGTTTTAAATAAAGTTCTTCTCCACTTCTTACTTTTGTGTTTGATCCTACTGTCCCTTCTATGTGACATAGCAAAACGCTTCTTGAATATGTTCAGATAATTACTACTATTCAAAACTGTAAAGCTCAGCACCGCGGAAGGACAATTAGACATCGACTCCGACTATGTGAAATTCTAAGTTCGCCTTCACATTATAGCGACAGCAGCGCATGCCCATACATAAAAAAAAACGGCGCTGCTAAAGTCGCCTAAATATGAACGCGATCGATCTAAGCCTTTGCACAGCAGTGAAATAGGTCCAGTACTGTTACCATGAGTTTACTCGCTAGCGACGACGTATCTTTTCGTATTGAAAATTTTAGTTCTGTCAGTGACCGCTAAGTTTGCTGCACAGTTAAGTAATAGTATGTGTTCGCTGTGTAATTTTCCATAGACGTAAGAAGAGAGAGAGGATAACATTTGAATTTAAAAGAGGAAGGAATGTAGAAGTTCATATGATTAACATGAGAGGAGCGTAAGGGGCTTAGATGAAAGCAAGACGTTAAGACGTGGTTATTTTGAAGGCGATAAATAAAGCAAGAAATTGAGACTTATATGGGGATGAAAGAAACTTTATACTAAGTATCGATTTTTTCTAAATTTTGACCTCCAAAAACACTGAGATAATACTCGTAGAAATAGAAGTCCGTTTATCTTTGCTAGCTGAATATTTTAAACAATATTGACATTCCTTTTTGACCAAATAATTTGTTTTAAAATAAGATAATCACAAAACACACAACTTGTATGTAATTCATCATTGCACACAAGGGACTTTTTAAATCAAACAGATAATGAATTGTATTAACTGATTTTATTTTAAAAGTTATAAAAAGATTGTTTACATTATTGGACTAGCAAAGAAAAACGGACTTTATACTAAACCCGTGTATTTCCTACGTAGGTATCGAAACCCCGAACCCCACACATAAATGACTTGTATTTACAGCGTGGGGCTGTAATACGAGCAAAAAAATTAATCAATGATTCTACGGAGGAGTAAGCATATTTTACTTTGACCTAGTTATAGTGCTCTGTAAGCCTATTATGCACGCCCCGATACCGTTTATCGCGTCGATAAAATAATTTTATTTCCTAAACAACATGTTTTGACACATATTTTTCACTTGTATATCAATCCTTTTTGCTTTTTAAAACTAATAAATAAAACAAAATAACTAAAAACCTTTTTTAAAATGATAAAAAAGACGTTTGAAATTTATCGATAAATGACAAATAGGCGCGCATCTTAGGCCCGCTGAAAAGCTTTCGCTTAGCAGGAATATAGTCACACATTATTGAATATAGTAATCCAAAGCTATAATCCGTATGTATCAATATCGCTAACTCGTTCTATTAAATGACAATGTCAAGTTATATGAATATACACATTTGTTTGCAATAGGTACATTGCCATTTTAGATTTATTTTGTTAGAAAATATCAAGCTTTTTCATTACAATAATGTATAAAACATTTAGTTCCTATTACACCCTGTCTTTGATTTTAAGTGACGCCGGTTTATTATCGTGTGTGCAAGCGATTTTCGATTAAAAATTGTAAGGCGGCAGAGAGAAATCGACCTTATATACAACACACACGACGCGACGCGTCCGCGTAATGCGCGTATATGATTTTTCTCTATGGTTGCGCGTTTGCACTTTGCAATGTGAGAATAGTATAACTAGGTATAATAGCAAAATAAAATAAAGCCATTATCACGATGTTAAAAATAAGTATTTATTAAAAACAAAACAAAAATTTATAATACAACAGTCTTTATTCTTATTTCAATAAAGCATTGGACATTGTTTAGGAGGTGGTAATACAAATATAATAATCACAATTTGTCAAAGAAAAATAATAATGACTTGTGGAGAACAAATAATACGATAAAACACTCATTCAGCATTTTCAAATCAATAATAATAGGTAGGCTTAATTCTAATTCAAATGCGTTTTGTTATGTTATATTTTATTGGTCGTTAATGAGATCTCTATAGCAATATGTCTATATTGAGATTAACTTTACAATTTCCATTTCACAAAATCCACTACACACAGCAAGTAATAATAAAATGGTTAATTTAACTATGCGCCTTATTTGGAAACAATACTACGGTTCTACATTTTTTTATATTTTTTTGTTGATATATTTTTATCTCTAACATGACTGAAAAGATATAGATCATAATTTACAAGATACTGAAACTTTGTTGTACAAGGCCTAGCTCACGAATCGATACTTGTACTACATTTCAAACCTTAAGAATACATACAACCGTTTACCATAGGGATGCAAGACACACATCTAGTCTATATCTTAATAATTTCCAAGCGGTTACTGAATCCGTTAAAATGTTTAATAGAAGACTAATATTCTACAACTTACATGAACGTTTTGCACTGTTCTGCACATAAAAAAATATAATTCACTATTGCAATCTCTGGTAATCTTCATTCATTTCTAATTTGTATACAGCGATTTATTAATTGATATAATTCACTTACTCCTTTTTACAATTTTTTTTTATATTAATTTGTCCCACACTTAGTCAGTTTTTGAGAACAAAATAAAATCACTTCTCATTTCGCGTGAGTGCGCTTAATTCTAGGTAGCTGGCTGCTATTGCATTATGAGATCCCGGCCTCGAGCTTCACGTCCATGAGCTTGCGCGGCCCCTTGAGGCAGTTGAGCCGCCTTTGTACTGCGTCTCGGTCTGCGAACATAATACACCAGTCAGTTTATGTGTGATGATCCTACTGGGGATCTTACTAATAGAAACGAACGAAACTCAATTACAGTAAAATCAATGTGGTATCCAAAATCTAGGGCGAACCTTTCTGTATATTAAAGAGTGATTAGAAAATGCATTACTAATTCTCTTTGTGTTGTATAAAAAAATTCGATTGAGAATTGGACGTAGTCAGGGGGGTGTCACTCCGAAGTTTAGGTACGTTCGAGCGACTCTGTACGCCGAGCATAAATGAGCGCGGGGCTGCCGCTCGCGGACCGCGCCACGCGCCTGTGACCAGAGGCGGCCTTACCCATTGCGAGGCTACGAGCGGCAGGTCTTTGCGAGGCCCTTTGTCCTTTGTGAAAAGTTTGGGTTGCGAAAGTTGGTCTGGTTGTTTGACATTTTTGAGGAGAAATGCTAAAGTTATACAAATGAGTACCTTTTGACCTATCAAAAGCCTTCGATTTTGTTAATCGCAATCTACTATTGAAAAAATTGGAGTCACTGGAAGTGAGAGGACCTACCTTGCAATTAATAGCATCTTATTTAGCAGAACGTAATCAGCAATTAGAAGGTAAAAATAATACAGGTGAACTTGTAACTTACTCATCTATTTATAAAAAGAGCACAAACGGCGTGTATGAGGACCTCTGTTATTTATTATATATATATTAACGACATAACGTTCTCAACATAGAATGAAATACATTCGTGAGGAGTTCCTCACAAATTTATTTTATTTGCTAATGATATATCAATGATAGTGACATCCGAGAATCAAACTGACAAATATATGAGAAAACAAGAAATCGAAATTGACAAAATTATGGACTACATTATAAATTGGCTAAACATAAATTACTTAAAAATTATTTTCACTTTATCCAATTTCATACAGTTAAATAATTCAAAAAATACCCATTGCAATATTAAACTAAACTTTGACAAAATATACGGAATAACCCATATAACATTTTTAGATCTCATTATTAACCAAAACATAAATTGGAATTTACACGTAGAATACCTATGAAATAAGATCAATAGCTTTAGTTATGCACAAAATAAAATTAGGAAGGTGACCAACTGATAAATTGTACGATATGGAATTATACTATAGGGGCATAGTACGGATATAAGCAGCGATTATTCGAACCTCAAAAGAGATGCATCGGCTATATGTCGGATCCTACCCGGCAAATCTTGTAGACAAGCTTTCACGAACCTTGGTCTCCTAGCACTACCCGCTTTGGACATTTACGAGCTTTGTTGTTTTGTAAAGAAAAATAAACTGTTCATGAAAGCCAAGGATATAAATACCAGCCTTAAGAGGGATCCCGAAAGATTGATACTGAACATCATTCCTAAATCGGCTAGATACAAAAATAATTGTAATTTCATGTGTATGCGTACCTATATATAAAAAACTTCATAGAAATCTGACTATGACATAAAAGAAATCTTTGACCGTAGGTACATTCTGATGTTGACTTAATTTATTAATTTTTGTTTCGGACATACTTGTGGTTCAGTCTGTGGGTGAAGTATACGCGAAAGCAGTTCTACGCCCTTCGTGGTCAGTATAATAATGCGTTTAGGATGTTGTTGGAGCTGCCCCGGCAATGCACTGCTTCAACATGACCCTACGCAAGCGTTGAACATCCCTAGCACCTGGTCTGCCCCAACATCATTCTACCGATGCTCTTACAAAGACTTGACTGTCCATATATTAACCACTGCTATATGGTTCATATATGAACTAGTATCCAAATGCCATCTTCGGTCAGGATACTTAATATTTGCGTAAAAATTACTTTGTTTGGCGCTTTTTGTACGTGCAGTCATTTGCGTCATATAGGTACGTCATTTTATACGTGCAGTCGGTGGGTGAAGTAAAGTGCAGGGCTTCGGGGATGTTTGCGGGGTACGGTCGCCTACTTCTACACTATTCAATTATGTTTTGAATCAATAAATGGAACTAACTTTTTATTCTTAATAAATGAGAATTAAAGTTAAAAGTTTTAATTTAGGCTAGATTTTTTTTTAAAGCTTGCGTTGTTGCGCGAGGCCCCTCCATGAGCGAGGCCCTGGGCGATTGCACAGTTCGCCACCCCCTAAGGCCGCCGCTGCCTGTGACTGTGTTTATTTTCTCAGCCTGTGTCTGACTTCGTTACAACGAAATAACTATGAATAATTTGAGATATGTGTTCCTAGTTATGACATTATTTATCAAAACAAATTTTGTAGGTAGGTATTCAATATCTCTTGTTCAATAAAATAGGTTTGAGTTTAAGATACCTACCAAGTTATTTACGTCAATCTAACTTAAAATAAACGGAAACAGGTCAATAAACTTACTTTAAATAATTTCTTTAAATAATTTAGCATAATATTTAAAGTACACCTACCAAATTACTTAAGTAATTTTGTGTTAGGATTTTACGTAGTCCAAAATATAATAGTCCAAGAGCTACAGTTCATTATTTTACTTTAGCTATGTAATATCACCCTTAATTTTTAGGTATTCCAATAAAATTATTCTCGATTTTGATAGCATTTATAAATGTACGATAGATAAGGTTCACATAACCAAAAGTCTCTTTTTGTAGTTAAGTACGGACAACAGCAAATTAAGGTTAACATTGGTATCTTATGCAGTTGACATTAGGGCTAGTTTGCAACAAAAGTGTGTGTAACCTAAGATGCTGGCTAATGAACTTTACATTTTTTTTTATAAAAAAATAAATTAAATTTTATTTACATTGAAATTATTTATAATAAACTAAAATTTTTAAGTGATATAAATTTTAAAACGGCGGTGCGCCCGCGCAACACACTCACCGCCCTAACCAGGCTGAGGCCGAGCTATGATTTATGACCCAAACTGCACGGAGAAAATAATTCTACTATACAAATTTATTTGGTTAAGTGTGATGTACAGTCGACAGCACATCAGGTTATCCACTTTTGTTGCAAACTAGCCCTTATTACAACTGCATAAGATACCGCAGTGTTTACCTTGACGTGCTGTTGTTCGTACATAAATGTGTGTTTGGTTTGTACTTTCATTTCTCTGAATTCAATAATTTTGTACCAAATAATTAAATTAGACAGAGTAAACACTTATTTTAATATTAAACGAACGCTGACACTATTAATTACTTTCTCCGATAGAACACAGTCAAGAAATGTGCTACGTCCTCTAGACTATTTATTTTATTTGAGTAGCGCGTTGTGTACCTACGCGTATGTTCGTGCCACGCGCCGCTCGCAACCCTGACATATTCAAGGCCGCGAAACAGGGAAAGCGTTACGTGTTAGAAAGAGACAGGTATAGATAGGTAGATGATTGCGTTGCAGCGAAAGTTGTTTTTACTTAATCATTCTTAGCACAGTGATCCTTCTGTACGTAGTACTATTATATTTTCTGTGACGTAGTTACGCAAAAAGGATCCAACCCACAGCAAGTAACTTTTGAGTAATTTACGTTTAAAGTGTAGCATTGTTTTTTTCATTGATGCTCTAAGCTGTCAAATTGTGTTTTAATTTTTATTATTTCTATTTATATTCTACTTTTGGTTTGTGATAAAGATAATTAATATAAGTTATTTATTCCTTTCATATTAACAAAAACATTGGGTTGGATCCTTTGGGACCGTTCAAGTATTACGTAAGCAGATTTATGACAATTATTTACCCCCTCCTCCCCCTTGTCAGCAAAAGTAAGCAAAGCTCTTACTCCCCCCTCCCCTGCTTACGTAAACGCTGTACCTAAAAAATGTGTGCGTGTACTGTGTACACACGTAAGAAGTGAAACTACTTTATGGCCTTATTTTTGGAAAAATGATCTACATGCAATTTTCCAGAAATTGGTTAAATAAAGTTAAATTAGATACAAAAGGATTTTGTTATCATAGGCATGAATACAAATAATACAATTATTTCACTTTACCTTTTTGCTACTAAGATTATTACAGCATGAGAAAGTGAAAGTACTCTTCGTCTGAACCAACCGTGGTAGGGGCAAGAAACGGCGTAACGGAAAAATGTGACGCGTAACCGAAAAATGTGACGGTATTTTTTTTTCCAACGCCGATAAAGAAGTTTCACTTCAATAATGAATAAGCAAAAATTAAGCAAAGCTACCGCAAAAACCTTCTTTAATTTTACCATCTACTACACGAGCGAAGCAAGTGATGTCAAATACCGCATACCAATGGTTTAAGATTGATTTATAACGGCGAGTATAAATTTAAGCGTAACTAAAACGTCAAAAACCATACGCGAGCGAAGCGAGCCCGAAAATTTCTTTAAACTTTACTATAAATCTGTTATCTTTGTAACTTTTCATTTACCAGCAGTAATATTATCATTCAAATGTTTGAGGGAGTATATTTGAGGACAGGTTACAGGATCTTAACTTATTCATAATTTATAAGTATCCCCGAAAATGGGTATAGTTTTTAAACAACGACAATGTGTGGGTTGCCAATATGAGAAAAAATAAGCAAAGCAAAGACCCCCCCGCCCCCCTAAAGTGCTTACGTAATACTTGAACGGCCCCTTTTTGCTAAATAATGTTTTCTATAACAAAGCTTACAAATGGTATTTAACAATAGAGATCCAATTGATTTAATTTAAATAATTATTGTAGATAAATGGTTATAAATAATAATACAGAACCTAAAATATACTTTATAAACAAAGGTCGAAGTAGTTGTTTTAATAAGAATATTTTTTCTTTATTTAAAAATGAAAATTTAAGAAGTATCCTAACTAAACTAATTACGTATTTCGTACATTATATCAGTCTTTCTTTATCGAAACATTGTAATTCTTACTGAATCATTCTTTTTCTTTCTTTCTATTTTAATTTAAATATTAGTAGTATTCATAACACAACTTTTTTTGGAAAATGGGATTTTTGACTGTGTGACAAATGTTTCACTTTCTCACATCAGTGGGGGGAATTTTCAAAAATTAAATATTTATTATTTCATTTTATTAGGTTATTTATTTATTAGGTTATTAATAACATAATCAATGACTTTTTAATTTTTTTTCTTATTGCTTTTTGATGAAAGAAACCCAGTCGTTTAAAATAAGACTACAAAAAAAGAAAAATTAGGACGTTAGTTGAAGTCTTAATGACGACTCAGTTAGTTAATTTATGAGACTAATAGACTTAAATGACTTAAACAAGTGAAACGACTTAAATGCCTTAAACGACTAAAAGGTCTTGAAAGTCTCAGTGAGTGCTGAGCGTTTTACGTTAAAAGACTGGAACTAATAAGGCCAGTCTTATGACTTAAGGTTGAGGACTAAAAAAGGAGGTGAGTCTTTATTAAAAGCCTTATAAGCCAGAGTCTCTTTCATCATTACACTACAGACATTAATTGAAGCACAATTTACAACAAAAAATGCGGTGATTTCATTGAATATTAATGTTCTACAAAAATATCTATAAATGATGTTTAATTGACGTAAATTTCATTTTTTTTATAATAGGGGGTAGATTAATGGAGAGATTAAAACGTAAATTCGGTTTTTTATCTTGACGAAAATTTTCTTGTTGACGAAAAACATACCGTAATTTCACAAATCATTGTTTATTATTATTTTATCAAAAAAATAGAATACAGTTTCTTTATAACCATATGCATTTCGGCAACTAAACCGGTAAGATAACTGGTGGTAGTCAATAAAGCAAAAACCAAAATAATGTAGCACAACGCAGTTCTTATTTTTTATTTACTTTAATGGTTTTAAGTATTATCGCTTTAACATATTTTGCTTATAAAATTAATAGGTACATTTGCGACCGTGTAACTATTACCAATCATAATTGCTGGCATAATGTAAATAAATGACGTCAAGTGAAGAAAAATCGTTTTTGTGCTTTAAATCCTTCAATGTTTATTTTTATACTACACAATTTGAAAAGAACAGTACTGGAAAGCCACGAGTACTGGAATACTACTAATAATAAAAGTGCTGTTACTGAAATCCACAAATTCCCTCTGAACTGAAAAATTTGCCCACACCAAACCATCAGATTAGGTAGATAAACAGAAAAGCAGTCAAATTTTCCACACTAGTGCGGAAAATCGGAATAACCCAAATTACGGAATAACCATGCTGTCAAACTTTTACGTTTCAAAAACGATTAACAAATGCCAACAATTTTAAAAGCAATTGACGGCACTGAACTGAAACCAAATAGTTTATATATTTTTTAAAATAAAGTTTGCATTTTAATTCATTATATTCAGGTGTGATTTAATTAAACATAAATATTTATTGTGAGAAATAAATATCTGAATCGTTTTTGTAAAAACATATTGCAAATTCTGAATTTCTATAAAATTATCTGAGCCAAGTGGATCGTTTTTGATCAAATAATGCTGTCATTATTGACTTATACCCTAAAAAGGCTTCAACTAAGCAGTATGGTTACTTTAAGTTTATTACTTGAATATCATTTTCTTAATAAGGATTCAAATGGCATAGGTCGTTTTTGATAAAAGAAAAATATCTAAATTTACTTTAAATATCATTTTTTTAGAAGGATCCAAGTGGCATGGATCATTTTTGAGGAATGAAATATATCTTCATCATTTTTAATATCTATTTCTCCAGAAGGGTCCAAGTGGCTTGGATCATTTTTGATGAAAGAAATATGTCTTCATCACTTTGAATATCTAATTCTCTAAAAGGATCCAAGTGGCATGGATCTTTTTAGATGAATAAAATTTGTCTTTATTACTTCGAATATCAATTTCGCAATAAGGATCCAAGGAGCTTGGAGCATTACTGAGATTTTAAAAAATACACTCTCCATACACGTGGGATGGTACCTCACGAGGAAAAAAATGTCAAAATGACAGATTTTTACTGGAATCTTTTTGCTACTTGAAAAAATATACTTTGACGACTGCTTTGGTATATTTATGTCAGTTTTGCAATTTTTGTGGGTTGTGGATCCTTTTTGCGTAACTACGTCCATAATAATAATAAATATTGAATACTTATTATTGTCAAGCGACCTATAGTCAGTGAGTAAGCGCACATCTGTCACTATATATGTCTCATTCTATCAGATATTATTTTTTGAAGACCATGCAGTATGGTTATGCCAATCCGCCATCTTGGATGTCCGCCATGTTGAATTTAGATCACGTGACAATTTTTTTCGTATTCCTGACAGAAAACCCTTTCATTTGATACCTATAACTTAGGGGTGCATTTCAAATAGCCTGACCGCCATATTGGATTTGTAATGACGTTTCTTAGCTAGTCATGTATCGTCATCAGAACGAACTTAGAGCGTGTGCAAAACTCCATCCTATTTGAAGTCCGGAAAAGTGGGTTAATTTAAGATTCCAAGATTTGCTTACATACATAGTTAGTTACAAGTGAAGCTTATAAAAGCATGTTAAAAACCTGCCAAGTGCGAGTCCGATTTCCGTGCCAACTTTAACTTAATTATTGATCCACTTACTTCCACTTAGCCAAAATACCACTATATTTAGTTGACAGAAAATAAATCTTTATTTTTCAT
Source organism: Pyrausta purpuralis (assembly GCA_963924145.1). Taxonomy (NCBI): domain Eukaryota; kingdom Metazoa; phylum Arthropoda; class Insecta; order Lepidoptera; family Crambidae; genus Pyrausta; species Pyrausta purpuralis. The sequence continues at coordinate 11,159,920 of OZ001651.1, forward strand.
AGTATTTGTATATAAAACAGTTATGTGTGCGGTTATTGAAAATGTGCTCTATCTCAAAAACTTCTAGTTCCATCTCGTTCAAACCAATTTTCGAAAGTCTTCGAAAAAATATTTCGAAATTTACACTCGCTTGATTTTAAAGTTAGATGGGGGGGGGGGGAGGGAGGGGGGCGCTTTCTCAGATAATGGTTTAGCCACCTCGATGTCATTTTAAAGAACCTATCCATAGAATTTTCTTTTTTAGGTTTTAGTTCATGTGAATCAACGATATTTATTTCTTAAATATATATTTTTTTTGTATGAAAATCGTAAAGCGGTTTACAGAATAAATCTAGCTACTAAGTTCTTACTCTGTAATACAAATAGTTACAGAATAAAGTGGCTGCGACATACGTACAGACAGACAGACTTGAAGAAACCATAAGTGTTCCGTTTTTTGCCATTAGCCTACGGAACCGTAAATATTGTCCGGCAGACTCGTACGATTGGCGTTTAGCCTACGGAAACCTACTCCGGCAGCCTTGTACGATTGGCGGGTAGCGGGTAGCGGGTAGCGGGTACTCACACTTGGAGAGCGTGGTGCGGTGGTGCGGGTGCAGCGGGTGGCGCTGCACGAGCGAGTGCAGCAGCACCTGCGCCGACATGTAGCGCCGCTCGCACTCCTTCACGTCGCCGAACAGCTCCTCTATGGCTGCCATTTGACACTGCAAATGTTACAATACCTTATTATTATGCGTTCAGTTTACATCGTGCGTCATGTGAACGTGCCGTGTACCGGCACAGCATTCGCACTACAAATGTTTATATGTGGTGCATTCTCTAGGTCTAGACACGTCTAGAAGCAGGTTTGCATACAGAGTAGTAGTGACTTTCATGTTATGTTTTTTAAGTAGGTCATAGTTCTAAGTTACGATGCAATCTGTTATTAAACCAATAAAAAGCAGATGTTTAGAAAAATACCAAGACATTGTACAGAATGTACTGTATCTATAAAAATACAGCTATCAGACGAAATATATGCCATTTTAATGAAATTCACAATATTTATATAATTTAAATATTAAATGAAAAATGAAAAATCTTTTAAAATCCTGGCGTCTCCATATGTCTATTCTAACCACAAAATCATGTCAAACAGTGCTCAAAAACTAAATCTGTCAATGTCAAATGTCATTGTACTCTCCATTTTCAATCTTTTCGAATTTTTCAAACAGCTGATTGGCTGACAGGTACTTGACAGATTTATTAAACGTCTTATCACCGCTAGATTTTATAATTTGGCTACATATTTCCTAAAAAATAATATTTTACGGACGAAAACCATTCTAAAAGCGATTAAGCTTTACATAAGTTATTTTTTAGTATCATGTACTAGGTATTGACATTTAAAATACAACAAACCATCCCATACAAACGTAAAGATGTCCTTTGCATGAAACACGATTATAGCTATCACAAAATATGGTGCAAACAAACGCAATACACTAGAAAGACATAAATCACTTACCAGTTCAATGGCGTGCTCGTACAATATTTTATCACAGACGGCAGGAGTGACACCGGCTTCGTGGAGCCTCCTCGATTCGTTGACGATGCACTTGTATTTGCTATTCATAAGCGACACAACTGAAAACGAAAATACAACATTCAAGTAAAACTCAAGAAGACTCAGTTACACAAACGAATATTGGCAATATGACTGTGTTAAATAAATTTTACGATTAGTTATTCAAGATATCATTTATTGTGATGCATGCAGTTTGTAATAAAATGTATACTCTTTCTATCTATTGGTACTGTGATTTCCCAAAGACCACAAGTTTGAGGTTTCATTTGAAGAAAGGTCACTATTAAACAAATTATGCGATTTACCAACAACGACAAACATTGTTGGTATTTTGACGCGAAGGTCATGAAATTGGCTTCTCATTTGTGGAATTCAACACGCAGTTATCCGAATTTTTTAGAGCTAGCGTTTAATTTTAACTGTATGCTATGCTCTTATTCGCATTTAAATGAAGGTGACATTTTATTCCTGTTATTTTTTGATAAAAAGAGCCGACTCCAATTCGTTTTCAAAATTAGCGCACTACCACCACAGGGCTCCAGAAAACTTTTGCGACATCTGTAAAATCGAAGCCCGGAAAACTATATATTTAAAGACAGAACGCGGTGCGCTTATTTTGCAAACGGTCCTTCACTGAGACTGTCTGATAGAGGAGTGGTTCAAGAACCTACACATGATTCATAATTGGACACCATCACATACATTGCTCTATGCCAAAGTAAGTAGCTATTTGTACTTGTGTTATGGGTATCAGACACAACGGTGGTACCGCAACACACCCAGACCCCAGACAATATTGAAAGTTTAATTTCTACATTGACTCGAGCGGGAATCGAATCCGGGACCCCGGAGCGGTGACGCCTTGAAACCAGCGTACTTAGCCACAACACCACGGAGGTCGTCATTATTCCTGACATATATATTACCAATGTTTTCAAAGGCACCCTGTATAAGTGTAGGTGCAGAAGTATGTATAATATAGTTTGTATCCGTACCGCTGCGCACCTGCGGCGTGGGCTGCAGCGTGCGCGCGCGGTAGTGCGCCGCGGCCAGCCGCAGCCCCGCCGCCAGCGCCTGCATCGCCTGCACCAGCAGCCCCGCCGCCAGAAGTATGTATAATATAGTTTGTATCCGTACCGCTGCGCACCTGCGGCGTGGGCTGCAGCGTGCGCGCGCGGTAGTGCGCCGCGGCCAGCCGCAGCCCCGCCGCCAGCGCCTGCATCGCCTGCACCAGCAGCCCCGCCGCCAGAAGTATGTATAATATAGTTTGTATCCGTACCGCTGCGCACCTGCGGCGTGGGCTGCAGCGTGCGCGCGCGGTAGTGCGCCGCGGCCAGCCGCAGCCCCGCCGCCAGCGCCTGCATCGCCTGCACCAGCAGCCCCGCCGCCAGAAGTATGTATAATATAGTTTGTATCCGTACCGCTGCGCACCTGCGGCGTGGGCTGCAGCGTGCGCGCGCGGTAGTGCGCCGCGGCCAGCCGCAGCCCCGCCGCCAGCGCCTGCATCGCCTGCACCAGCAGCCCCGCCGCCAGAAGTATGTATAATATAGTTTGTATCCGTACCGCTGCGCACCTGCGGCGTGGGCTGCAGCGTGCGCGCGCGGTAGTGCGCCGCGGCCAGCCGCAGCCCCGCCGCCAGCGCCTGCATCGCCTGCACCAGCAGCCCCGCCGCCAGAAGTATGTATAATATAGTTTGTATCCGTACCGCTGCGCACCTGCGGCGTGGGCTGCAGCGTGCGCGCGCGGTAGTGCGCCGCGGCCAGCCGCAGCCCCGCCGCCAGCGCCTGCATCGCCTGCACCAGCAGCCCCGCCGCCAGAAGTATGTATAATATAGTTTGTATCCGTACCGCTGCGCACCTGCGGCGTGGGCTGCAGCGTGCGCGCGCGGTAGTGCGCCGCGGCCAGCCGCAGCCCCGCCGCCAGCGCCTGCATCGCCTGCACCAGCAGCCCCAGCCGCACGCTCGCGTCGCACCGCTCTGCGAACAAGCACACATGCTGCTTCAGAACAGTGGTGGGACAACTTTTTTGGTGGAGGGCCAGTAAATTAAAAAAAAACATGAGGCGGGCCGATTAGTCATAAAACTTTTAGATACGGGCCGGTGAATTGAAAAGCTAAAGACGAGTATTATTTAAAATCTTGGAAACAAAACAACTCATATTGATGGTTCGTTTTTATAATCTTTTGTCAATAAAAATAACATTGTTAATTCAGTTTTAATATATTAACTGTGCTATGTTTATATCATTGTGTATATTTAACAACTGTAGTCTATTTTAGACTTTCGATCATTGTTTTTATGGGCTGTTATTTATTTTAAAACGCTCGTGTGTGTGTGTGTGACGTGTGTGTGAGTGTGTGTGACGTGTGTGTATGACTTAGTCGTGCTATAGTCCGTGTTGTATAGTGCTCACCGTCGGAGGCGTCCATGAGCGCGGCGATGGGCGCGCCGCACGAGACGGCGAGGTCCGACAGCAGCTCCGCCAGCATCAGCACGAAGTTCAGCTGCGAGAACACCTTGCTATGCTCCTCCTGTAACCGTAATACAATTTGTTAGTTAGTCAATAATTAGAGGAATTTGTTCAACACAAAAAAACACGCGACACTCGGGCTACCATGAAAAAGTGTAATCGATGCGTTGCGACGTTGAAGCCATAGCGCTTCGTGGTTCTATACTCTGATTTTTAATTAGATAGACCAGAATGACAGCAATAATCACACTTTTTATTTTTTAATGTTGCAAGCATAGTGCATTAGTGTTGTACTAATTGAATTGTGTGTGATTAATTGAACTTGTGGTATGAGTCTTCAATAATGTGATTTTACTAATTTGGATGAATAATACACCTACAACTTTGCATTAAGCTTAAACAGACGAAATACATAAATATTTTTCTAATGAGTAAAAAATCGTAGTCCTTTCCCTTGCGATAGCAACATTCTTGTAAGATTTTTACCTACTTTGACTTTTTAATAATTTCTATAAATAATCTTTAAGAAAAAATTAAGATAATTGTAGGAAACATAACTTTGAATCAGATTGTATTTTTGGCGATTTTTGGTAAATCACTGTCCACATTTTAATTCATGCTAATATACTTCTGCACAACACCAATTTAAACTTCACCAAAAAAATAAAACTATTATCAATTAAAATAATCGATTAAATATTAATTGAATTTTTCAATTATTACGAACAACACTATTTTTAAATTACCAAAAAGGAACCACCCACCAAATGTCATTTTGGTCTATCTAATGAAAAATCAGAGTATACGTAATTATAAATCTGAAGGGCATACTATGACACGTTAAAACAACGTGAGGTTAGAACGTGCGCGCACAGACTAGATGACAAATCTCGCGGGGAGGAGTGTTGCGTTGCGATGATGGTCGAGACGTAAGCGTGCCGCGTTGCGATATTGCAGCACTTGTGAGACATCCACTGCGCTGAAATCATTGCGTTGAGCTGACGCAATTCGTGTCCCAAAAAGAGCGTGCCAAACTAAAACTGGAGATAGCTTAGCCTTACCTTTCCAATAAAAATAACATGACTCTAATAAAAGTCTCATAGTTTAGGATATAATGTCACTTTTTTGTATGAAGAAAACTAGAAAGTGGCATTATCTCCCAAACCATGACACTTTCATAAGATTCATGTTATTTTTATTTAAAAGGTCATTTGTTAAGCTTTCTTCAGTGTCAGTCTGGTGTGCCATTTATAATTATAAGAAAAAAAAAAGGTTCAGAAAGGTCTATGACTAAGCTTCAGTGTAATTTTGGCACGCTCTTTTTAGGACACCCTGTATACAGGGTGTTGTTTTGGTCAGCGACGAGCGACTCGGGGGTGGCTGTACAAATGATACTGATGCCAAAAATTTTTTTTTTTGAAATGGAAAAAACCCCCAAAAAAATTTTTTTTTATGCGGTACAGCAATCGAGTTAAAACTACCGATACCAGGTAGCCTCTTCTTAGATAAGCGCTAGGGTGCGAGTTTTCCTATTAGTTTTGTAATTTTTTTGAATGTTGTGAAGAGGTTTTCTTGTATAAAAGCTGCTCAGAATTAAAGAAAACTTTTCTTTTTAATATCATATATAATAGCATAAACATTTTTTTTAAAGAATATCATATTATTATAAGCATAACTCATATTATCATCCCTGAGTTGGATGTCACTAACCAAAACAACACCCTGTATAACATCGTAAGGTGTGTAGCGACATACCGCAAGTATGGTCTCCTCCTGCAGATTGGGTATGTAGACGGGCGGGTCGGGCTGGTGCAGCTTGAGGCCGCGCAGCAGCGCGTCGGGCAGCACGCCGCGCTTGGGCGAGCCGGACGCGCCGCCCTCGCCGCTCGCCTTCAGCGTCAGCGACACTGGCGGTGAGGAGCCTACGCGTGAATACAACGTTCAGACATATTGCAGGAAGATTCCAGTACCGTAACCATGGTACCACCGGTAGTGATTTTATGGCTTATGTACAACAACTTTTTGTATGTGACCAATATCGAAAACTCAAAAAAATTTTTGACTTCTCCATACAAACTAGAATCAGCTGATCGGCACTTTCATATGAGAAAGTGAAATCTATTTTTGGGATTACGATGTTGGTCCCATACAAAAAGTTGTTATATTTCAGAGTCAGAATTGGCCCCTAGAAGGAGTGCAGTTATTTTTGTTAGACCCTATATACGCAGTGTAATGTATCCAATAGCAATGCCGTTTACCCTGATTTTTCTGCTATACAATTATTCAGTTTATATTCCTCTGTTCCGTTACCCTGAGGTTACGTCGGTTTTACTTGCTAGCGACGACGTAAAAAACGTCTGTAGAAAATTGCATAGCGCCTCTAGCGGTCACTGGCAGAACTATTTTTTTCCCATACAAAAAGTTACGTCGTCGCTAGCAAGCAAACTCATGGTAAGGGTGCAGAGGCCGTAGTGCGAGTCAGAACGAGACTTACTCGATCGAACGCATCGAGCGCGTAAACGTGAATTTATATGGCATTGTTTTAGTTTAAACGTAAGCCACTAGACGGCGCTGTTTCTGTCCCATATAAACTCACGTTAACGCGCTCGATGCGTTTGATCGAGTAAGTCTCGCAACGACTCGCACTACGGCGGCGTTATGGCGGAACGCGAGCGGTTACCGAGCCGAGCGGTTGTGCTGTGGTTTCACTGTGCATCCGCGATATGACCACTCGCGTAACCGCTCCGCTTTGAAAACGTTCGCAATCCGCCAGTGTGATAAGACTTAATATAGCATACATTTTGGAATTGCCCTTTTTTTAGATCTAAACAGGGCAGTACAAAAAATGTACCGTCTTCAAAAAAATATTTTGTCTTCTATTTAAGAGAAAACAAATTCATTTGGAGTCGGTGCATGATGTCAAGCTTACGTACACTAACCGTTTACGCACAACATTAAAAAAAAAGCCAAATGCGTAATTAAAAAGTAATCTAACAGATTAAATATTAACTAAAAAGAATTATCTATATCTATAGTTTTCTAAAAAATTCGTGGACAAACAAACAAACAAAGATACATACCCTTTCGAAATTTAGAGCACGTGTTTGGAAGCCTTACTTGATCAACATACTCAAATACTACATAATTCCAATGGTATCACATACATACACATTTAATTGATTATCTCCTTTTTTTAAGTCGTTAAAAAGGGCCAAAAGAGTGCGTAGTGACGGGGTCAAATCTATGTGTTTTGGTCATGAACTTAGAAAAACAGCCTCTACATAAACAATAGAACAAGTTACTACGGAACCTACAAACTATAACGAAACCTCTGATGCATAATTTTCAGGAAAAAAAAAACAACATTTGTTACTAAATCAAATTGCATTTTAAAAATGTCTCCACACAGACCGGCGGATTGCGTAGCTTGACTGACAAATTAATCAGTTACTATGCGATTGATGGCAGCTGGGTTTGTAGATGCCGGCCGGCTCATGCCGCTGAGCTGTGCGGACAAGTCACTATTAGATCAATCGAAATTTTTTGGTGAGGTGATTCAATTGCTAGTATAATCGTTAAAACTTTAGAATCAAATAAAATACCTACACGAAAACAAACTGTCGCACGAACAAAATCTAAATACATAGAAATCGTGACCCTGAGAAATCAAAAACTATTTTTTCTTCCACAAAGAAAATTCGATCGGTGAACTTTTTTCTTGTACGAATCGCACGAGAATTGTCCCACTGGCCGTTTAGTTTAAAAAAGTTTCTGACCTGATCTGCGCAGCGGGCTGGCGTTGGTGGGAGACACCTGCCACAGCGAGGGAGGCGGCGAGCTGCCCGAGTTGCTGCTGCGGCGCCGGCTCGAGCGCGGCGTGCCCATTGCGAACGGCACCTGGAATGGTACATGTATGATGAACATGGCAGACAAGACCTGTGTAACTTGACGACCTCCGTGGTGTAGTGGCTAAGCACGCTGGTTTCAAGGCGTCGCCGCTCCGAGGTCCCGGGTTCGATTCCCGGTCGAGTCAATATAGAAATAAAGTTTTCTATATTGTCTCGGGTCTGGGTGTTGTGGTACCACCGGTGTGTCTGATTTCCATAATACGAGTGCAATTAGCTACTTACTTTGGAATCAGAGCAATGTATGTGATTGGTGTCTAATACTTAAACCCCTCAAGCGTATGTGAACGAAACACAATAGATATTTTATTGTTATGTGGTTGCCTGCGACCGTAACACAGAGCTTGCTTCAAAATGCTCCACTGATTCGAAACCCAAATGCCGTAACTGCATACAAAACGTATCTGCATCATTTGCAACTTGAGATCGAATTCGGCACGCGTCGCTCAGGAAGTGAAAGATGCGAAAATGTCGCTAAGACAGAGAGAGACGCGCGCGCTTTGATCGGTTCGCTTCGGACGGCTCTAGCGGGCATGCTTGCCTTCTCTCTCTTACACACTGGCACACCGACGCGCTTAAATGGACGCATGATGCTGTTATTATTTTTCAGTCGTCTTAGGTTTTTACTAATACATTACATTAATCAAATCAATTTACACGATATATTAAAAGAAAAAAACTTTATTGAATCGACATTCACATTCGCAAACATGAACCAAACAGATAGAACCATAAAACGTATCTTTTGAATTGAATGTCACCCCGATCTCATCCACGCGCATAGCGTGTAGCGATACGCATGATGAAGATGAGACAGTGATAGAGAACAGTTGTTCCGCGAATTGCCAAAAAAGTTTTAAGTTTTTTTGTCACATCTTTTTAGTGATACAGATACAAACGATCCATTCTCAAAGAAGACAAATTTTTGCCAGCTCTATGTCAGACGTTTTCATCGATGGCTACACCCTTCAGCTGCGTCAACATTATACCGTGACAAAAGAATATCGTATTGTTTAAAGTATATCACAATGAAGTCGTTCACATAAAGGTCGTCTCGACATATTGAGGAATTCTTTGACGAATGGCAACTGGCCCGTGTCAAAGTATACTCGTTGAAGCCCAAAATCCAGGAACATTAAGCATTACGACAGAGGATCGCTTATCGAATGTGTTACATAGGAACGAGTGTTGTTCTAACTTTATTCCGTTCACAATGTCCCATTCCCATAATGTTCCTCGGTTTTAAAACATCCCTTTCCCAAAATGCCTCTTTCCCAAAATATCCCTTTCTTTAAATTGTCTATATGATAATGTTTTCATACAATAGATAGATTGCAATAATTACACGTCAAACACGGATATAACCTTAGTGGTCAACAGCTATAGAACCTTCCAATATACCAGAAAATTAAAAATTAAAATAAATATTAGTTAATAAAGTTATTTTAATAAGTGGTTTTAGCCATGTCTAATGTGTAATCAATGCAATCTATATGTTGTATGAAAATATAATTTTGCGAATTGCGAAGAGTAAAGAACATTTTGGGAAAGGGGATTTCAAAAAAAAGGAGCTTTTTTGGAAGTGGTCATTTTGGGAAAGGAATGTTTTGAAACGGAGGGACATAATGGGAATGAGACATTATGAACCTGAACGTTTTATTCTGTCTTGGTTATAGGCATCGTAACCATCATAAAGGAGCGCGTTGCGTGACGGGTGCGGATACACCCGCCCGCGCCTCGCCTCCCCGCAGGCGATTTCAATGAAGCGGTTAACCTATAGGTATACTACTGTATTGATACCGGAAAAAAGTATTTGGTAAATACTCAATAATGAAAACATTTACGGTCAATGTCCAAGGACGGAGTCAGCCGGATGTATTATTACTTTAAAAACATATCTCATAAGTCATATGAATAAAATACATGGTCTGAAATTACATAAAATTTTCAAGTAGTTTTCAAAACTAACATGGTATGTAAGTGTTATATAGGAAAAAAATAACTCTATTATACGACCAAATAATGAAAATTACAGATTATAATAGTTTTCTATTCTTTTGTTTTACATTGAAGTCAATATTTTACAGTGATTTTGAATGGAGTGATAATAGGCAAAAGCATACATGTTTTGTCATGGATATCTATGAGTCTAATGGTTTATTTTACAGAGTAGAAGCACTACCACTCAAGCACTCTATATCCATATTTGTACTAAATCAAAGAGAATGATCGTTAGTTAGGGACGTAAGGGAGCTTAACCAAGACCCAAAGCTCCAAGCCAACCTCACCTTCACGCGGTGCGTCCTGTTTCAACAGACGAGGCTCTGGCGACCGACCGATGGCGGGATAACCATCCAACAAAAGGCGCAGTAAAATGTTGAGCTGTGATGGGCAGCAGCGTCACAGCTGCAAGGGGCTGCGCCTCTGCGCTCGCCAACCCGCCTGCCAAGCGTGGCGAGTACTGGCAAATACCCCCCTCATATGTTAGTACACAAAAAAACCAGGCCCCCAGTCTCCGGCAGCCCCGCTATTCCTGATTCCGGTAGCGGTCACGGTAACGGCGGGGCAGGGGGTGCTAAGAATCCCCGGAGGCGATCTCGCTACCACCCCCAACGACAACTGGCCCTGGTAACTTATAACGCGTGCACACTGAGGACAGACGAGAAGTTGCTCGAGCTGGAGGAAGAATTGAGCAGGTTACATTGGGACATTGTGGGTTTATCAGAAGTCCGTAGAGAGGGCGAGGACACGATAACTCTGAAGTCTGGCAACCTGCTCTTCTACCGGGAGGGTGACCAAAAGTCCCAAGGTGGTGTTGGATTTCTTGTCCACAGGTCCCTCGTAAACAACATCGTAACCATCGAGAGTGTGTCGAACAGGGTGATATACCTTATACTCAGAATAACCGAAAGGTATTCGCTGAAGGTCATACAGGTATATGCACCGACCTCGAAACACCCGGATGAAGAGGTGGAGGAAATGTATGAGGACGTAAGTAGAGCCATACACACTTCCAAAACCTATTTCACTGTTGTTATGGGGGACTTCAACGCAAAACTCGGCAAGCGAGGCGAGGATGAGTTGAAAGTGGGACCTTTTGGATATGGTCAAAGGAACGCCAGGGGAAATAGGCTGGCCGACTTTCTGGAGAAGGAGGGACTCTTTGCGATGAACTCTTTCTTCCAGAAGCCGCCTCAAAGGAAATGGACCTGGCTGAGTCCGGATGGCAAGACGAGAAATGAGATAGACTTCATCATGACCACCAAGAGACGGTTATTCAATGATGTCTCCGTGATCAACAGGGTAAAAACCGGTAGTGATCACCGTATGGTCCGAGGCATATTGAATATAAATGTCAAATTGGAAAGGTCCCGCTTGATGAAGTCCACGCTCCGACCTACTCGTGCCCATATTCAAAATCCCGAGAGCTTTCAACTCGAGTTGTCAAACCGCTTTGATTGCCTAGAGAATTGCGTATCAGTGGACGAAATAAACAACGGGTTTGTGGAAACTGTCCAAACGGTCGGATCTAAGTTTTTTAGACCTGGCCGTAAAAATAGACCTCAAAAACTCTCGGTCCACACTCTCGACCTTATGGCAGAACGTCGATCTATGGCACTGCAGACCTCCGTTAATGCTCAAACCTACAGGCAGCTTAATAGACGAATAATGAAATCTCTGCGACATGACATTCGTTCCTTTAACACGACTAGTGTTAAAGAAACAATAGAGCGAAACCAAGGCTCCAAAGTGTTTGCAAGGGACATGTCTATTGGGCAAAGCCTGTTGACGAAGCTTAAGACGGAGGACGGCAGTGTAGCGTCGACGAAAGCAGAGGTTTTGAGGGAGATCGAAAGGTTTTATGGACAGTTGTACACCTCAGTAGCCAAACCCGTTGATAGCTCGACCGGAGACCCACGAGCTATCCTGACCCGACACTACACTGAAGACATCCCGGACATCAGCCTCTACGAGATTAGGATGGCCCTGAAACAGCTTAAAAACAATAAGGCACCTGGCGAGGACGGAATCACAGCAGAGCTCCTGAAAGCGGGTGGAACACCGGTACTTAAAGTCCTTCAGAGACTCTTTAATTCCGTTCTGCTAGAGGGCATCACGCCTGAGGCATGGAACAGGAGTGTGGTGGTGTTGTTTTTCAAAAAAGGAGACAAAACCTTATTGAAGAACTATAGACCCATCTCACTCCTGAGCCATGTCTACAAGCTGTTCTCAAGGGTCATCACGAATCGTCTCGCACGTAGGTTTGATGACTTCCAGCCTCCCGAACAAGCCGGATTCCGAAAAGGCTACAGTACCATAGACCACATTCATACGCTAAGGCAAATTATACAGAAGTCCGAGGAGTATAATATGCCTCTATGTTTAGCTTTTGTGGACTATGAGAAGGCCTTTGATTCGATCGAAACTTGGGCGGTGCTTCGGTCTCTTCAGCGGTGTCACATAGACTATAGGTATATAGAGGTGTTAAAGTGTCTATATAACAACGCCACCATGTCGGTCCGAGTACAGGAACAGAATACGAGGGCGATTCCATTGCGAAGAGGTGTAAGACAGGGCGATGTTATATCTCCGAAACTGTTTACAGCGGCATTGGAAGACGCCTTCAAGCTCCTGGAATGGGAAGGATTCGGCATCTCCGTCAATGGCGAATACATAACACACCTTCGGTTTGCCGATGATATAGTCGTTGTGGCAAAGACGCTGGATGATCTAGGCACTATGCTCGAAGACCTCGACCGAGTATCCCAACAAGTGGGTCTTAAAATGAACATGGAGAAGACGAAAATTATGTCGAGTTCCCTTGTTGTACCCACTCCAGTATCCATTGGGAACTCAACTCTCGAAGTTGTCGACGAGTACGTCTACCTGGGACAAGTGATCCAATTGGGTAGGTCCAACTTCGAGAAAGAGGTCAATCGACGAATCCAACTCGGCTGGGCAGCGTTCGGGAAACTGCGCAAGAGCGTCTTCTCGTCTCAATTACCTCAGTGTCTGAAGACGAAAGTCTTCAATCAGTGTGTGTTACCAGTGATGACATACGGATCCGAAACGTGGTCTCTTACTATGGGCCTTATAATGAAGCTCAAAATTACACAACGAGCGATGGAGCGGGCTATGCTCGGTGTTTCTCTACGAGATCGAATCAGAAACGAAGAGATACGTAGAAGAACCAAGGTAACGGACATAGCCTTGAGAATCAGTAAGCTTAAGTGGCAGTGGGCAGGGCACATAGCGCGAAGAACTGATGGCCGTTGGGGCAGGAAAGTTCTAGATTGGAGACCCTTCGACCAAAGACGCAGCGTAGGACGTCCACCAACAAGATGGACAGACGACCTTAAAAAGATCGCAGGATCAAACTGGATGCAGACCGCTAGTGATCGGTCGCTGTGGAAAGCCGTGGGGGAGGCCTATGTTCAGCAGTGGACGTCCTTTGGCTGATTATGATGATCGTTAGTTTTAGTATTTAACGTAGTATTAGTACATGTTACTTACAGGTGGCGAGAGTGATCCGATGTTGGTCGTGTTTCGGCTGTTCGTTCGCACGTCGATGGGCTGAGATCGTGGCACGTCGTTATTGGGTGCCATGTTGATGGGGTTCTGTAAGACAATAGCTTAGTCACTACATGTATCACTATATGAGCTCAGCAAATGATGTGTTAGGATAACAATTAATATACAAATTATGTTTTTTGTTACAAATACATGTTACTTGCTGATATTATTAACTGTTATGATTAGATGATAATATAGCAGAATATTTACGCAAAGATTTTTCTTTAGTAAATAAGGCCATATAAAATTATGCAGAGAATTTATCAAGAAATCAAATCATCATGATCCATGTAACAATTTGAGAGTTAAACACCACCACCAGATGGAGAAAGCGTTTAAACACACAATGAGTCATTAACACAAACCGCTTCGAGGAATATATACAAAAATAGAATAAGAATAATGATTCATCAGTTTGAATTCACCTAAAAATTGCATGATATTTCCTGCGATTGAAAGTTAAAAGCGTGTATCAAGTCAATGCTTTTGTTTTAAGAATGCACAGTGAACAGGTGTTTTCTGGATGATCTCCCCCCTTCATCGATTCTGTCTTAGACCACGGTATACACGAATAGATGTACTTGTAACTGAATTAGAGATCCACTTAGCCAAAAGACAACAATATTTTGTTGACAGCAAATATAACTTTGTTTTTCATAGTATATGTATGTAACTTAATAGTTTAGTTATAATATTTAATAGTTTAGTTATAATAGTTATATTTGTTTTTCATAGTCATGTTAGCGGTTATTGAAAATGTGCTCCATCTCAAAAACTTCTAGTTCGGTCTCGTTCAAACCAATTTTGGTTGAATGTCTTATCTATCAGAATCGTAAAGAGGTTTACAGGGTACATCTACCTACTAAGTTTAGTTTCAACTGTGTAATAGTTTCACAATAAAGACAGACATGATGACATTATAGTTTCAATCATAGATTCCGTATCGCATCAGCGGGCCGCATCAGCGGGCAGCGCCAGCGATCGCTTGCCTTGGCACCGCCTCGGAGACCGAATGGAGGACGCATACATCGAAAAACAAAAAACAAAAAATAGCGAGGCACTCACCCGGAACTGTATCGCGGCGCTGTCTTGATGTGTTGGCTGCGGCTGTTGCGGCTGCGTCTGCGGCGACGTATCATGGGGCGACGAGGCCGGCAGCGCCAGAGAACGCGGGCGAGATGCCGCCTCGGAGCCGGACGAAGCGCCCGAGCATTCGGCCGAGCCGCTGCCGGTCGCCTCCACCATCACAAACCCGCCCAGCTCCTCGTCCGCCCAGGTCGTGCCGGACGACTCGGCTGAGAACGATACGGTTGTACGTTATTATTATGTATTAGCTTTTTCTAGCGACCTCCTGCCGAGTAGATAAATTATATTGACATGGTGTGGAGTCGGAGTTGAAGAGCAGTGATATTGTAAGACCTGTATTTCTTTTTGTAAAAAAATATGATATAATGTAAAATAAATTATAATCATAATAAATTGACAACAACAGATGATGATTTAACCTAGAGCTATGTTAATCTAACGTGTGTAAGAAGACCTGAGTTTCATTATAATTTGTATTTTATCCATACAATATATCATATAAGGCCTAATAAGATGATTGATTTCTTATCAGATAATGTCGTCAGGAAACTGCATAATTTTAGAGTATGACTGTCTAATTTGTTTGAAAAAAAAAATAATAGTTGTAATACCAAATTTCACTTTGTGACAACAATACATTGCTGTAGCTCTTATATGTAGTTAAGTTCATGTGATATCAATCAGTCTATTGGATATATTTATGTTAATTTCTGACTAATAATGGCAGGCGTTTGTACTGTTGCAAAAGCTGAATACTTTCTTTGTTTAAGCAAAGTTGTTGAATGTGTATGTAGTCGATAACTGATATTGGGGTAAATATGTCTATTAAAAGATATCTTGACATACTCTCTTATTAAAGTGCCTATATTAAATGCATAAAAATAGCGGAACTGACATTGATTTATATTGCTGCAATAACATTGATAGTACGGACTAGGCTCTGTGGGGCAGTTACTTCAAGAGAGTAAGGGTTATCAAATTATTGCTTTTGTTCTACCTACATTATTTATTAATGAAAGCGGGCATTCGCTTGCTGCGATTTATGAGTATTTACTCAGTAATAAAGATATAATAGTTATTATAACTGTATTTTTAGAATTTTTTTTTATTATTAGCCATTTGATAAAGCAAATTACCCTACTTTTAATCTACATGTTTTATCTCGTAGACTCATAAGTAAGTGCTTTGTAATCTATAATTTTTAATTTGGATCTTATCAAAATTGAAATAAATCTGCGTTAAAACACGCTAACAGGATAATAATGCACTGCATCATCTTTATTTTGTACATTTACATCTTACGCACTCAAACCTGCTTATGTAATATTCTTCGCGCAAAAGAGTCGAACCTATCACAATATTTATTAATGATTAAATCAATTATTTCAGATAAGGTGTTCATGCGATTAGTTGATACACGTTTGACGTCATTCGAAATTGCAGTAGTGATCCCTTGGGGCATTACAAATATGTATTTACAAACGTTTGACAGTAAAGAGTGCAGACTCTGTACATGAAGTCAAAAATGAAACGACTTACATAATTTTCAAATATCAAGAATTTATAAAAATACAGGAAAAGTATCAATAAGAAATATTCACATTTGCATACTCTTGCCGCAGTTTTATTTGTTTGCCAGCTTCAGCTTACGCTTGCCAGAGTGCTCTTTTGGTTCGATTGAACATTTCAACAGCACTATCTGAGCTTGTGTAAACGTGACGTCATGCAGCATGTACTCACCGGAGGAAGTGGGGTGCGTCTTGCGTTGCGCGTGCGGCGCGTGGTGGAGCGCGGGAGGCGCGGGCGCGCGCGGGGAGGGGGCCGGCGCCGCGCGGGGGGGCGGGGGCTGGGCCGCCGGGGGAGCGTTACCGCCGCTCGCGCCGGCTGACGGTACACAAGTTGTAATGTAGACTTGGGGAGTGACAGACAGACTATTATACTCTGATTTTCAATAAGTTTTTTTTTTAATTTTCAATTTTAACGTCCTCGGACGGAGCCATACGGACAATTCTTCATTGATATGTTCAATATTTACACTTAACACTACAAAACTATCACTAAACTAACCTAGTTTAACCTAACTCATTGAAATGCGAGGCTGGCGTTCGCATTTCAATGCTCAAGAAGGAAGTTTAGCACGAGAATAACGATCCGAATCAGAGGGCGGGATCTGCGATCAGAGCACGCATAACTTTGTTTCCTCCTTTGTCTTCATTGTTTTCTTCAATAGCACACATTATTATGATGATTCCAACACAAAATCACAATAAATTACTAGGAAAATCCAATTACTAAAATGAAGAAACAAAATCCAACTTCCTCTTCTCGTTTCCCGCGCTAAACTCATTTTCAATAAGATTGACCCGGAATAACAGCTTCAAACGAACTTTTGTTTTTTTTATGTTACAAGCGTAGTGCCAATAGTGTTGTAATTCAATTCAAACTTGTAATATGAATTTTCATTAATGTGATTTTAATAATTAGGACAAATAATACATGTAAAACGTTACATAATGTTATAAATAAACGTAATACATAAAAGAGTTTTTGTAACGAGTCAAAAAATCAAGGTTTATCTTGCAATAGACATTCTTGTATGTTTTTTTACCTATTTCGACTTTTTATAAATGAATTATTAGAAATAATGATGGTCTTTGTTTGTAGGAATCATGATTTTTATAAACTGATTTTATTTCAACACTTATTATTCGATTAAAAACAACAATGAAATTGAAATTTTCTATTAATTAGAAAAGACACATTTTCAAAATTACAAAAAAGTAGCCGCCTACCAAATGTCGTTTTGGTCTATCTATCTAATTGAAAATCAGAGTATATAACAAGCGCATATACTACCACTATTCGCGACCACTATGCATGACCTCGGTGGATCAGTCGATCCGTTAGACACGGCCAGCGAACGCAGTCACCAATACCCTTAGTATATTTATATCAGTCGCAATAAAAGGAATAACATGTTTATACATGTTTAATATCATACTAGTGGCTGCCACCGGTCGTTTCTGTGGCCGAGTTTGCACGTGATTATAGCGAAGCAAATGATGATAAGAAAACGCGACCACTTGTAGCGAGCGCGGGTGACTCTCTGAGTTTATGGCTCGAACCCAGACAATCAAAAGCTCGGTTTGCACCGATGCTATACAAAATTTATGAAAAAATTGGCAGATCGTAGTCGCGACTACTGGCCGCCAATAGTAGCTCAATATGCGCTTTTTCTTAATGAGCTATCGATAATATACTACTGCGCCCTTGAAAATAGAAACGCTATCGAAACTACAATCAACACTAATAGTATAATATCGACGCATAACTTTTTGACAATTTATATGAAACATGAAAACTAAGAAAGAACTAGGTTAATATTACAATAGACACTCGTCGTTTGAAAAAAGTAACTTTATTTTATAATTTGAAACACCCAAGCGATTTTGTAGTTTTCATACAGTGCAATGAGCGTGCTCGGTTTACTTTGCGTTTTAATCGTAAATACTTAGTAAACGAACCGTTTATACTTTGATTATGTTATGATGACGAACGAAGCCATGCCGTGCGAACCCACACTAGTACTTTACATAAGTACTAATTAGGACGAAGATATTTTATGTAAAAATGTTATTGAATTTATGGTTAGTGAACCGTCAGCACATTAAGTTAAGAGCACACCACATGCAAATAAATATCTGAAAAATGGTTTGTGGTATTTGTTTTGCTGGCATATGCAATGAATAATTGGATTGTAAACGTAAAGTACCGTAAGTACCCTGACTCTGCCAGGAGTCTTCTAGGAAACAATTATCTGGGCGGCCTTCGAGATCACTTTCCATAATGTCGGGTAAATCCGAGTCCAAATCTAAACAATATTTAAATAGCTGAATAAAATGTATAATTAATATTTTGTGAAAAGCTGTTGTTCTAGTGAAGGTATATTACTTAATAGGCAATAGGTGCAGTACACACTAAACAGGTTTAGTTAACGACATTTCCAACAGTACTATGTCTAGATCGGAAATGTCTTAAGCCTGTGCGGCCGGACTGGGAGTGCATAATTTTCTTGGCTCTTATGGTAAAAGTCACAATTTTAGTTTCACGTGTAATGTGTTCTCATGTGGTCATGTTTACGACTTATTAGAATTTGAAAAACAGTTAATCTAAACGTTTACCAAATGAGCATAGATCTGTGTATTGTCAGTGTTGAGCAATAGGGCCAAGAAGCCAAAAATTTTGTATTTAAATAAAGGAAATACAAAGAGTTCAGCAGTGTCAAGTCAAATGTGGAAAGAAATCAGTGAAGACAGTCAAACAACGCAATAATCGTTTTGAAATCACTCACAATGGAACACGTTTCGGTGTCACCAGTAAGGTGACATACTTGGGTAGCAACGTTTATCTGTTTACCATAATTCACGTCTTGTATAATTGGAAGCTATTAAGATAATCATTTGTAACAAATAACGTTACTAACGGTGACACGACTGCAGTCATACTAGCTGCATTTTTGAAAGAAGTAGGTAGGTACACTGCCACTCAAAACTTTTTTTTAACTCAGGCCAGCCATAATTTCGATTCGAAACTCCGTATAGTTTTTTTTTCGTTATGGCTGTCATTCAGCAAGGGCCATGATAACTTACTTGAAGAGTATCTTGGACGCTGCAGGAAGGGGTGGTTGAAGAAGGTCTCGAACGGCATGCGCTCGCGCGGGCTGCGACGAAGCAGCCCGATCAGCAGGCTGCATAGCTCCGCGCTCGTGCCTGATGGCATTCTGTTCACAAATAATAGTATCAGTATAAACGTGGCATGTGGAGTAAAATAAATATATCAGTATATAAGCCTTAATAACCCCCTTTGATAAGTCAGTAAAAAAATTTAAGAACTGGGCAGAGGCGTTCGTATCTGTTTATTTATGGAAAGGTAAAATAAATTGAAAATATTCGCACCGGGGATTTTTCTTGTATGTAAACATTTCAATTATGTAGGTAAACTACAACGAACCACAAAAATAATATGCAAAACAATACAATGACATTCAAACGTTGTTAGGGAACAAGGTTCTAACACGGTAACCCATTCTCGATATTGAGTCGACATTGGCAAAACTAAAGTGACTAATGCGAATCAAAGGACATTCATTAGTTTCATTGACTACGATTTTGTTATTTTCCATTCGACTATTTTGTCATAAACATTGAATTTTTGAAAGGCAATGCAAGAAGACAATCGTAACGTGTGCCTTGAGTAACTTAATAACTAACTTACTTAGGTTGAAGGTCTACGCTGTTTTCATAGAACGCCTTCAGCTCGTGTGGGGTGGTTGCTTGGAACGGAGCTTTCCCCGTCAGACACTGATATACGATCGTGCCCAGACTCCACAGATCCGCCTTGGCATCGTACTTCAGCGACATTATGACTTCAGGTGCCTAGCAAAAAAAAAACGCGATTAGTAAAAATTATAAAGGTCTGAGAATATATTCTCAGTAAATGGTCTTAAAAAATAAGATGATGATAGCTTACCATGTACATAGGTGAGCCGCAGAGTGTGACGGCCATGTTTCCTTCTTCAAGAAACCTTGCAAATCCGAAGTCAGCTGCACGGAAAGAAACGCAAATGTTAAATACATAAATTATGTTAATTACGAAATAATAACATTGTATGTTTATTTACGGATCCGCAGGCAAACATAACCATTCATTTACTTTTATGCTTCCTCTGAAATTGAAACGTAACAAATTTATTTGCAGCGTATGGAGTACTGTATCAAATTCATTTTAGTTCTGCCCAATTAATCAAGTCTGCGTTAATGGCATATATTTATTAAATTAACCATTCTATTTTAATTATTTGTTTGAGTTAGCTGATAGCGATTAACTCATATTTGAAATTACATAAACTAGTTACGATGCAAGATAAAATTTAAATAGTATCACTAACGATGTAAAATGTTTACCAGACATTGATTGCATTTTAATTTATTTAAAATGAAGTATTTTATATTTCAGATATTTTTAATTATTTATTAGTAGCTGATATAATAATAAATTTAACTCAGGTTAATGTTAAACTGTCAATGTCAAGCACTTTATAAAGGATTTAGTTTGCGCTTGAAGGAAGGGAAGAAATTATCAAGTCTCAAGATATAAAGATGCTGCAGCGTGTTTAGGAAGTGCGTTAGGTGGTTTTAATGTTAAGGGATCTCTTACCAATTTTGAGTGTAATCTCCGCGGGGTGCGGCGTACGCGGCGGCGCCACGTTGTGTGTGAGGAGTATGTTCTGCGGCTTGAGGTCGCGGTGCACGATCCCCTTGGCGTGTATGGCGCGCATGGCCTCCGCCAGCTGCCGGAGGAATAGCCGGATCGTGCCCTCGCTGAGCAGCCGGTTCGTCTGCAGGTAGTCCGCCAAGTCGCCACCATTGCAGTACTGGAACAAGCAAGACGCAGTGTTACTTCTTGTAATTTGTGCATTTGGTGTTTGATCAAAATTATAATTAGAATCCGAATTTGAGTTATGAATGACATACATAAATCTTAAGTTGTCTTAGTTTGTAGATAATATTGCAAACGTGAAATCGAGTTCTTAACCGTTTACTACAAAGATAAAGAGGTCGTTTTATTTTAATTCGAGTATAGATAATTCAGTAAAGCTAGTAAGTGTTCCGGTGTCTGGGCGAGAGATACACGGTAGTTTTAAAAATAAATAAAAGAAACGAACATTTAATCAATTGCAAATTAAAACATGTTCATTTAATAGGCATAGGCGCGGCGCCCATTGCACAGTAATATAAAATTTACATAGCTGGGTTGGTTTACGTTTACGCGTATTTCGGAATTAGCGTCTTGCGCCAATACACGAGAATCGACTGATACGAGTGGAGCCAAACAATTGTACATTTTATTACAACGGAGGTGTATGTATTATAATGTATATTAGTGGGTGTCAATGTATAATGTAGTACCTGTTGTCTGACACTACTTTAAACTAGAAGCTGAAATAGATAGACGTCTGTTCCAGGTACAAGGTGTTATTGAAAATCCTGCGTCCTACATTGTATTTTCGTTTATGCAGAGTTTGTTATCACGGACTTGATTCGCGATAAGCTGCGCCATGCTGCTAATAATCTTATCATTGAGTGATAACAGTTATAAGTGTCAGTGAGTTATGTGCTCTTCGCTCCGTTGGTACTTGTGCCACGACAGGTAACAGCTCCTGTGATCAGTTGGCACGTCTTACAATAGTGTTCGGTTTTGCGAGTGACCATGACGTCGAAACATATTTGCCTATTGTCGTTGGCATTTGTTGCGTAAGTAACTTTTGATTCCATTTAAAACACGTTAACATTTACTATTATGTCATACATATCAATTTATATCTTTATTGCAATTAAAATAGAACTAATTCTTTATTAACATGGTCGTAAGCATTACATTATTCCATTAAATAGGATAATCGTATATTTGGAAGCACATAGTGTAATAGGTGTTTACAGTTCGTAAATGCCTACAACTTACCTGGATTGATAGTAATTTTATCTAAAACCATATGACCAATGTCACGCAACTAAGATTTTGTAATTCATAGAAAATGTGTTTAGTCTGAGAATAGCGAAATTTATAATAGTATTCGGGTAACGCCCTTGTGGTTATCGCAATTATTATCTCTTACCTATAAGAATTGTACGTCATTATTTCAATGATAATAGCGTATCGGAAATGTCACGAGTTTTCAATGCCTTAAAATATTTTCAGAATTTGTTCAGCTGCAGCTCAGAGTGCCGATGAGCTACAAATACCAGTTGAAAATGACAACAACTTCCCGCCTGATAAAAATTCTGACGTAATAGAAGGTAGCGGATATGGGGTTATTGAAGAACCTGAACTAAATGCACAAACAACTGAAGCTGTACCACCACCTATAGAGCAAATAGAATCTAAGAAGTTACTTGATGATATAGGATCAGCGGCTCCACCCGAAGGCGATGATCTGTGTCCAAAGCCGTGTGTGTGTCACATTGAAGGATCTGCCAATGATTTTATTGTTGACTGTTCCGGATACGATTTAACGGAATTTCCGACACCTATCAACGATAAGACTACAGTGCTCAACATACAAAATAACAAATTATCCGAGATCCCTAAAGAAATATCGGCACTCAAAAACCTAAAAGTTTTAAATGCTAACGACAATGGCATAATGAATTTGGCTTCAGGGGTAAGAATACTTAAATTTGTTTTACTTTTAAAACCTTATAAGTAACTAGTAAAGATGAAGATATTTGAATACAATATACATAAAAAGAATGTATAATCAATCATACCAAAAGTAATATTGCTTTATTTTCAGTCGGTGAGTGAACTTCCTGCGTTAGTCACACTGAAACTTCGAAACAACAGGCTGATTGAATATCCTAACGACTTGAAGAATAGTTTCGGGCTCATTAAATTAGAGGAACTTGATTTAGGAGGCAATGACATTAGAACGGTAAGAAACATAATAATGTTACAGTCCATTTAATTTACAATGTACTTTACATATAATTGTAGTCAACGAATGTGCAACGGACTCTTTTTGATTTGGCAACACCTAAACATTTTACAGTGTGATATGATTCTACTACAGGATACAGTCGTTATGAAATAAATTTTTATTTTTATTTTTCAGCCATTGACATCAGAAATACTTTCTAAATTTGAATCACTTCGGAAGGTTGTACTGCCAATATCTACTGAAGAACTGCAAAAAGATTTGTGTGATGCGCTTCCTTTGACCTTGCAGCTCGTCTGCACTGAATCATGTGAAAAACAATCGTATGAGTGTAATGAAGGTGAAGGCGATAAAATTGATGAGGAAGTACCCGTATTGCCAGGCATGATAGCGTTTCCTAATGAAGGTGATGATAATGATAATGCTGATCCAATTCTTACAACTCCTACAGAGAATACTGAAATTACATCAAGCACAGAAAGTAGCACGACACAGACAGTTAAAAGCAATACACAAGAGTTTTCTTTTCGATCTGCAATCAACAAGCAACCCAGTGATGTAGCTCCACTTAATTCTATAGTAGAAGCACCTAAAGACGTCAAGAGCTCTTCCGAAGCGCCAGTTGGCGCAGCGACATCGGATGCAAAGACAGGAGGAGTAGACAAAAGTATAATTGGATTAGTCGTCGCCGGAATGATTGTGATAGTGGCCGGAATAACAATTAAGAAAAATTGGAGCTCAATTAAGAATCGTTTCAGTTCTAATAGCCGCACGCCTAATGAAAGGAATGGAGTTAGCGCAAACGGCACGGCGGCACCTGAAGAAGTCCCCTTACAAGACAACAAATCGCCAGTTTAAGATTATTTTATAAAAATATTTTTATTATTTAAGTCATGTTCATGTGCCAATCAACTGAATCGGGGTTGAGCAGTTTTGATCTGAGAGATTTGGATTTCAACAGAAGTACTTACTATTGATCCGATATTTTTAATTTCTAAATGTTTAGGCACAATACGAACGAGGCGTAGTTCGTTTACTACTATTCTTTATCTTACCAAATTGAGAATTATAAATGAAATAGAAATGTCATATTTCATTGTGTTATTGTAACAATGTGGTAGTGTATCAAAGTATTTAATTAGTAATAGGTGTGAGATTAAGGTCACGCCAAAACAATTTTACTTACGTTTTGTACTTTTAACTGTAATTTCACTTTTTAATAAGTGTCCTTTGTTAAGAAAAATTAAGTGAAAAATATTTATTGTGTTTGTTTGTGTGGAATATAATTTTTATTGTTGATTATATGTTGTGATTAATTTGTAAAAATAAGATCTATCTACAAACAACAATGTGCAAAAGTAGTCAATAAGAACCTACTGTACTCTCTTACAAGTTCGACTCGTATTAGAGGTAAAATATTTATGTACCTACAATTGTTTATTATTGTTGTAATAAATTAGTGATACATTTCTTAAAATTTCCTTTTATTTTGACGTAAGTATAGTTTGCATAAAATTGCTGATCTCTGTTTTGTATACTTTAGTTAAAAGTAGTAAAAGTACATTTAAATAGGTAGTGAGACTTTAAATTGTTACCATAAACACCTATAATTACGTCACCATGTTCAATAATGAGTTATTCCAGACCCATACTCACAAGTGCGATCTTAATACGTGTGGTACGTAGGCAAAGGAGATTCTTGTTACTTAGGAGCAAATAGGGCTCCTACTTCTGAATCACTCGCATCAATATTTTGAGCGATTTTCGTCCGAATATCAATGGTAAACGAAAATCACGCTTAATGTAGCCACAATCAGATACAAAATTGAGTTATCAAAAGTATGACTTTCCTATATATATATACTTTATTTTGGTTGAGAATTGAAGTATAAATAAACTCTTTTTTGAATCACTGCCATGTGGATTACCACTGATTTCCATCATTATTCGATTTCTAATCGAATATTAATCACTAAAAATCACACGCCACATTCACGCGAGCGAATCAAAAATAGGGTTCCAGGTCACAGACCATGAGCAGGCGGATACTGTAAGGTTGGAATATCTCCCTGCCTGACCTGTGCCGCTGTCCCGTTACATGACACGGAGCAACAACAACAAAGCTCCGGATCACGGTGACGAATTGCTTGTTCACTCGGATGACTTCTAACTCTTTAGTCTTAAAACACAATCATGCTTTACGGTCGTTGACTCTCGTAGCGACGTAGCATCTGCGACTGTTTTAAATCCAAACAAACTACGCCACAAACGGACCAACTACGTATTATTCAGCCTACGTGCTATATCTAGTACATATACAGATATCAAAAACAATCACAATACGTATATACATACAGGTACCTGCTTGTGCGCTTTCGATCAACGACACGTGAGATATGACTCAAGTGCAGTGACCCGGTTTCATTTATAACTTTGAGTGCATGTTCTGGAAATTCAATGACCTTATTTTTTCAGAGCTTTTACACCTTAAATACAGGGAGTTGTAGACAGGAAGAAGTTAAGAACCTTTTCTCAACGAAAGGTCAACATAATACTGCTTAAACTACAACTTTTTGAGCACAAATTGTATTTTAAGTGTAATATTAATTAATTAAACACAATTACAACAAGCAAACATCATTGTTGATTTTTGTGAACATTAGAAAAGATTTTTGTGAATGATGTGAAAAAAATGTAATATCTAAGATAGCATAACTATTATCTTTATATCGCAGCTTTACACAATAATAGGTTAATGGTAATCAGTTGTCTATGTATCAACACAGGTAGATACCGTACGTATGAGGAAAAACTAACGTCTTTGTCTATCGTCGAGACACGCGAGCGTTGTCTACATTTTCCATGAGAACAAAGCCTAGCTCAAAAACTTCTATGTAATTTGTGCTTTGGCCTAGGTTGAAGCGGATTTTTAGTAAACATACATCATAATTTTGCACTGGATCATATTTGTAAAGTCAACTCGACGACTTACTTTCATATTCAAACAAGACTTCTGAAAATCATGCATTATAATTATGGGTTTATTAGTATCTGTACTTTTTTGGAGATGCAGAGCATTCAATTGAAGTGTTAGTTAATCCATGGCAAGATATATAATTTGAAAAGCGTTAAGTTAAGCGAGCGGATAGAAAGCTGTGGTTTCCGCCACCACTTTCCAGCCGGGGGCTTGCTTGGGCGGAGCGCGCGGTGCCAGGGAGAAACCGGCCTGACGCAATCACGCACGCCGATTAGTCTAGCCAGCTCTGAGCACACCCGTCACCCGTGCCGCGGCCTAGAAGCTGGTTTATGGCATCATCACAATTAATGTCACGCGCTCGTATGCACTAGCTAGTCTATGGTAAGATTTAAGTATTATATCCGTTGTCTGGCACCCATAACACAAGCTTTGAGTAGCTTACTTTGGGACTAGATGGCGATGTGTGGGAATGTCCAAAGGATATTTATTTATTTATTATTATTATTCATGAATCGAAATCCAATCCATATCTTCCATCTCATGATACCATAAACCATAATAAAAGCATGCACTGTACTATGTTACCGTTATGGAACAGACTCGGTCTGATGACTGCCGTTAAACATTAATTACATTAGAAAAGTACGAAGGCATACTTTCTTACATAAAAAGTACAGTATTCATCAGTTTTAAACCGTTGTTTTATGTTAGCACGATATGTAAATTTCCACTGCACTGCATTGCATTAGTATTTTCCATTTATGCCGTATACTTGCAGATTGTTCTTGCGAATTTATGGGCGATAGTTAATATGATTCTGTGGGGCATATACTCGTACCTCTACCTACCGACCGTATTTTACATATAGGTTATGGATTTACGTCAAGCTTTTATAATGTCGAATTAAAATTCATGAGACTAGTTTAATGCTGCTTAAATTTCACAGTTAGAACAAGTTTTAGTTGTTACAGGAAGCTACGAGATAATAAACGGTTTTAGAGTAGTCTGCGAGCAGGTTACCGACGCAAGCGCGATCGGTCCACGTGTTTAGGGCCCGGGCTGTTGCGGGTACGGACGGCTCACTAATGCGCCCACGAGGTCACCAGCTGACGCGTATCTGCTGAACTGAAGCGTTCGCTCGCTCGTGTATCCCAGATCCGCGAGCTACCTAACTGTGCGCATAAATTACGGAGTAAACTCCTTACATCACCCAATCACCGATACTTCGAATATGAAGTGTCAGTTCAATTAATTGTATACGGCGAGGGAACTTTATACGTTACATAAATGCATGTCATTGAGTAATAATTACTTATTATGAGTAGAGGTAATGACTCACTCGGTACAGTTAGCTGTCTGTCTGTAGCAACAGCATCACTAAAATCTGGTCGAAAATTAGGATGCTACCTGATAAAAATAAGTATTAGTTAGGTAAATTCAATTCTTTCGAATTTAAATCTGAGAAGAAATTCAACCATGGTACGGATTTGGGTTGGTAATAAATGTTACTCACTGCGACCTCTAGTTAAGTCAAACTAATTATATCTGGAAGTAAATGTAGAGTAGGAATTACTATTCTACACTGAATGATCAATTTTATGGGTTTACAGTTGGTCAATAATTTTAGAGACCTACTGTCGTTATAATTCTGCAATGCAGATGCAATAATTCTTACGTTCTGCATGCGCGAGTGCCTATAATATAAACTACATTAAGGTAAGAAAATTCAGTTATATTAAGTTGAGTCATATTCAATTAAATGTTTTTATTATAAAGTTTTTGCTCTTATGTGTACAAACTCATTACTGAGAAATTTTTCATACATATAATATTATATTATCCATCTGACCTATTTAGATGATACATATAAACACACTAGTGATTTGATGCGTAGACAAGAAGCGACAGCATGTATCATTTTTAGATACTATACACGCTTCTCTATTGTTTAGTTCAGTAGCGCATAGTACCTATAGCGGCGTGCGCAATCACAATCACACACTCAACACAACACATGCCGACCGCGTCCCACGTTGAGCGAGAGCCAAAACATACACACGCTTATCTTGCATAATCATACATCTCAAATTCTCAATGTTTATATTATTGTTCACAGATGATTAGGAACGAAAGATTGGCTAGAATTTAATAAAAGCGTAAAAAATTGCATCAAAGATTTATTTTCTCCACATTTAAAGCTTCAATTCTAATCATAAAAAGCTTCGTATATTTCTTATGGTACACGTACCTGACTGTCCACACCATAAAAAGCCTCAAATCAATCTCAAGATCTGAAGGAAAAGATTCTATTTTAACATACGTTTGTTTATTACTTGGCAATATGGTTGACCGATTGTTATTGTAATTCATTCATACTATTTTTATGTGTAAAGACCTGTAAGAGATTTATAATTAAACAAAATTATCTCATATCATTCGTTTAAAAACCCTGTTTTCTTGTGATAAAAAAATAGTACAGCCAACAATTTTGAAAGATACATGACATTATACTCGTACTATGGTTTCAAAAAATACTGCGAACTTACAAACATAAATCACATCATACTGTAATTTATATAATTTAATACGCAGCTATTATGTATTAGCATAGTGTTACATACATACAAAGAATCAGCGACGCAAATGCGTAAGCTTCCGTATCGTTTTTTAAAGGCATGCTGCCGTCTGAGAGACATTGAATTTATAGGTTCATTCGCCACGTGGTCAAATGCTTACATACATTATGAAGCTTTTGTTGTTTAATGGCATTAGGAGGACGTATTTAGTATCCACTTTTTATAATTAATTTTACAGTGCCTACGTAGGTATCTATCGTAGCAAATAGTATTTTTACCATATACATTTAATTGTACCTTTATTGAATTTTATTAGAATTAGGGTAGGTTCTCGATTAATAACATAACTTTAAATATTGTTACGTTCTTTAAATAATAATAACTCAATTAGTGAAGTCATGGTCAACATCAGTCATGGCGAGTGGGCACGCCACGTTCAAGTGCCTAATGACGACTGAGTCGACCGAAACAAAAACGTGCGAAGCCAATGAACTCGCCTTGGCTTTGTACCGAGAGCGAGCCACTGCAGATCTAATAATTTAAAGAGTGTATCCTGAAACTACGCAGTTGAACCTGATATTTTGATTTTCAAACGAAAGGCAATTGAGTTTATAACTCAATTGACTCTACCAAAAATTTATCCAAGTTGTGTTAATGCAACATATTGTTATTGTGATAAAATGTCTTGAATCAAGAATTTTGATGATCAAAAGGTCAATATCTTAATCAATATTTATTTCTATACAGGGTGGCCATAACAGTGACGTGCAAAACTTTTTTTTTTGGAAGCCTTACATCCAGGACTATCCAAATATACCCTATGTATGTTAGCCGAATTATCGTAGTTAACGATATATTAATTTTTTTCGCTAACTTTTAGAATTGGAAATAATAGGAGAATAGGTATTATTTTGTTTTTTTTTTATTACAATATGATCCTGATAAAATTAAGTATACGTAGATAAAATTATGAGGTAGCTAAAACTAAGACTTAACAAAAGTTAAAAAAAAACCTCGACAACTCAAAAAAAAAAACTTGGCTATCATAAATATGGTATATTTGGATAACCCTGGAAAAAAAATATTGTACGACACTGTTTAGGCCACCCTGTATATCTAGCTACAGGTTGTTTTGTATTTTTATAAATTAAATGAGGAGGAACGACTGTTCATTGCAAAGTTGTACAGAAAATAAGAGTAGATACTTATGTTTTACTCTAATTTTAAATCTACTGCCTACTTATTAATACTTATCTTGTTGACTTATTGCTATGAATGAGTCAATCATCAACATGACAGGGATATATAGATAGTAGAACAATAACAAATACAGCATTTATCTTCAAGGGAAAATAGCGTCCATATACACCTACATAATAAAATGTAAACAATGTTGATTCCGTGATCTAAGTGGACATCTAAAGCGTCGGTGTTGAGTTCTGCCAGGGTCATGTCATCAGTGCAATGAGCTTATTAGATTAATTAGGTGACACTAATGGAGAATGGAAAAACAGGGTAATTAAACAACAATTTAGCAATATGAACAACATTAATTTGTTTGTTATATCTGTATTTAATGCTTAAAGTGGGAATCATATTTTACAACAAACAAGCAATATTCACAAAGTGGTCGACATTTTTCTACTGTTTGTACTGATTGCTAGTCTTTTTAGCTTTAGAAAACTCACAATAAAGGGGGTACCTACCTACTCATTAGTTCAACAACCGAGCATGACGCTCTTATACATAGTATACAAACACATTGTAAAAATAAACATGATAAAACTTAGGACATCATAACACACCTCATACACGCATCAATCAAACTCCGTATAGGGTTTCGTTTAATACGATGTATTAGCAAAGTACTTAATTATTTCATGCAAATAAATTGTTATCCTTGCTGCATGTATGACGTGATTAGTAAAGAGATATCTTAATTTTCCTTCAGTAAAAATGAAGCTAAGATACCTCACTTTTAGAAGCTTTTTTTAGCAGTATAGATACGTGATTTAATTTCAAGGAAACGGCTATAATATTTTAGGTGACAGGACACAAAAAAACGATAACAGACAGACCATAACGCAAAAAAGGCAAAATGCCAGTGGTGGGCGAGCTTCTACTCGGGCAGAGTTAGGTGAGAATGTGAGATGGAGGTCATGACGACACAGAAGCGAGAATTTTAATATCTGTTGTTTTGGCTTCTAAACAATATGCGAATCTATGTTTTGAAGGTTAGTTACATTCGATGGCTCAAATGAATAAGCGCTTCGTTAATATATTATCGTGTTTGTTTACTTAACTTACTTTCTTTTTACGTAGTTCAATTAGTGCGCAGTAATGTTATCAAGATTCTAGACTGTTTATAACAGACAAAGTGACAACAAATAAAAGTTCGTTGGGACTTGACACGAGGCACGCAGAGATACGTCGTGGGCCGAGCACGCGTCATATCGGTCGCACACGCAACACGTGTTCGAATACATAATACGAGCAGACTTAAAGGCGCTCGAATCCATAACTTCTTATAGTAGGTATCGATGGCATTGTGTGTACACTGATAAAACAACAATTATAGAATTTAAGAAAATCAAACTATCGTATCCCAATTATCCAATACAGACAGTGAGAACGCTAACATAATTATTATTCGAATTTAAGACGACAGTGAACACAATTTATGTATTTGGTTAAACTCTGAGATATTAAAGCAATAAAATATCAGATAATATGGAGGTTAGTAGGGCAGGCTAGCCGTGAGCCGTTCCGACCCCAAAAGTCAGCGTTATGATGACCAGAATAGAGCTCAGTGACTGATAGATAAGAGTTCTCCTCGGAATTGTTATATTGTCTGTCTGTTCTTTATCAAACTAATCTTTTCTTTCATTGATGTCCCCTTGACCTATTACGGCATTTAGCTGCGCAATAACGTGGTCGGTGCCGCGAAGGCGAATTTTATTTGGATCGCGGTACAGCGTGCGGTGACAACGGCCCGTCGCGGTGGGTTCGCCGGACGCCGGCTCACGCAGCACCATCGTGCTTGAAGGTTTGTGCGCAAGTTTATCTATAGCCACGTGACCTTGCCACAAATTCGCGTGCGCGATCCAAACGCGGAAGGCGACTGCTGATGAGGGCACTGCTCGTTCATTTGAGTTTCTTTATTAGGTAGAGCTATTGTCGTGCGAGGTGGATTTCGGTCAGAAAAGGATTTAAGTTTGATTTTGAGGTTTCGTATGGTAATTCATACTTTGATTACATGCTTAGTTAATAAAGTCCATTAAAATACCATAGGTTGACTAATATCATAACAGAATAAAATACATTTATTTATGTACCATCACATTAGAGGTGATACTTACACAACAATAAATATTCTACTATGTCGCGTTATCAAGAATGGATTAAGGGCAAGGCCATTGGGTTACGGGCAGCAACACTTCCATGTTTACGATTAGCCTATAATAAGTTCCTGATGACTGTATTCCAAAAGAGAAGCTAAATTAAAATCGAAATACACACATTGTTTGTAAATCAATTACAGTTCCGGGAGCTATGTAACGTGGCCATGTCCTATAGTTTGTGAATAATGGCTATGAATAAAATACTCGCTTATAAATACATAAAAGGGTTGTGAAGGCATAATACGTGGCATAGGTAGGCACTTAGAATTAGAGGATAGCTAATTACAAAACTTTTTAGTATTGATTTCAATTGATTGAGCTATCAAGAAGAAAAATCTCAGGTTCGGTAGATATTAATTACACAGAAATACATTGTTGCCTATAACCTACAACAACACTAACCTGAAGTGGTCGTAGTAGTGTTGCAAAAAAAACGTTTTTTTTTCTAGTGTGAAAAAAAGCGTTGAAAAAAAACCTGAAAAGAAACTGTTTTTTTTCTAGACCATGTTTTTTTTCAAGAGCATGAAATCCAAAACTTTTAAGACAGTTACCGTTTAAGATGAATACTTAAGAATACAATTTCGTTATTCGCCTATTTTTAACTCTACTATACTTTTCTGGTTGAGTGGTACCAAGATTTCATGAATATATTGGCAACATTCATTGACATTTACATCAACGAAAGGGAAATCCCCAAATCAATTACATTTGCACACGGAGAAATCGGAAGTTGTTATAAGTTACTTATAATTAAATAAATAAGTTGATTTATTATACAAATTTCATTTATCATTGAACTAAAATGTATGGTAGAAAAAAAAACAAATTTAGAAAAAAAACAACGGTGCTAGGTTTTTTTTCATGTTTTTTTTTTCAAAAACTGAAAAAAAAACAAATTGTTTTTTTTTCATTTTACATCACTAGGTCGTAGTAATCAATAATTATTTCCAATTGTAATGAAAGGGTACGAACGTACCTAAAGGCATTCGCATGTCCGTATATTGATGCAACTGATTGAAAGGTATGTAAGAATTAGTACCTCCTACTAAGTACTATTTACATACCACGCATAGTTAATAGTATTAGTAAAGAAACAGACAGTTACGGCTTTATTGTGATATCAACAAGGTTTTTAAAAGTGGTGAACACAGTTTTGGATACACATGCGTAGCGTACGAATCACCTTGGAAGTATTTCTGACTTAAAAATACAGGAATATTAGCCGAGGGAGAGAACGGTTGTGGTCTTTTTAAGGGAGTTATTTCTGGTTCGCCGATGTTTGGCAAACACGTCACGAATACGGGTCGGTATGTGCCGCAGTACAACACTCACACGGGATGGTGGAAATCAGTTATTTACGTAAGTGAATGTTACGACGTGTATCGGAGTAGTTCCTTTTTGTTATGTTGTACTGGAAAATTTTATTTATTAAGGGCGAAGACTAAAATCGTCACATGACAATGCATGCGTAAGCCTACATGTGACTAACTTCAAAACTGTAAAATTGGGTCCTAATCATTGGGGATACCAATAAACATCGGATACGACTTTATTCATCACTTATATTTTATAGAATATGTTTCGTAAATACATATTACTTGATATTTTTAGTTTTTCTTTTTGGAAACCAGCTTCTTTCTGCCTTGCTTTGGTACTATCTGATTGATGCTAAATTATTTGATATGCTAAAATGATTATTTGCTTTCTAAAGATGCCGCTGGACCTAACGATACAATTCGTCGTCTCTAAATCCAAAAACTGATGGAATAAGAAGTAAAACAATATAAAAATGACTCACCTCCATGACGACATAGACGTAGGCGGGGCTGTCCATACAATCGTGCATGGCTACGAGGTTTGTGTGGTGGAGCGCAGTCAGCTCTCGCAGTATTTTGATCTCCTTGACGAGAATCTCTGAAGCCTTCTGGATGCCCTTCTTCGTTACCACCTTCACAGCCACTGATTGCGACGGATTCTGTAAACATGAAATGTTAAAATACTATAAGTAGGAATTTATCGATATAGAACAGAGAAAAAAGAAATTAGTATGAAATATAAGATGATGATAAACCCTAGCCTTTTAACTCCTTATTCCAAATAATTTAGTACCACCATGTATAAACCAAGGACTACGGTAACCCGAGAAGTTATATTTTGTATAGTAACGTTCTAAACTATTTTTGTTACATGGGGTAATAGTTTTTGTATAAAACAAAATAAACCACCAACAAAGGTCCGAACCATATATTAGGTCCAAATCGTCATCATTAACGTATTTCTCATTTAAATACAAGCTATGTTTCGTGGGAGAAAACCTGATAATCTACAAGATAATTACAGCAGCAATTTATTCTTGGGGCTAAGATTAAATGCATCATTATAAATTAAGTAATGCACACGTAAATCAGCACCGAGCTCCGTATAATGTCTAATTACGGCAGCAAGCCAGAGTAAAGCATTTGGCTAACAATTCGGTCTTGCAAGAATGAATTGGCCAAACTGCTTGTTCTCACGTGATTTATCTTATCGTATCAAGCTTGATTGCTGTTTAAGACTAGTTTTTGAAAAGACTTGCACAAACTTTCCTTGAAAATGGGTACAAAGTACAAACAATTCTAAATAAACCCAGTGCATTGTATTTAATGAGAATCCTTTAACCTTAAGATAAGATTGAGACACGAGGCTTGCTTGCACAACGTTAACCAGCCATCTATGTAGACATTATTTATAATTAATTGCATGTCGCCTTTGTAAAATGATAACGAAAGTGCAACGAGCGTTGCATAAGGCCGTTGCAGGTGGACAAGTAGGATACTCGTATGGGTGGGTATGCACGCTTTTCAAGGTCTCTGTTTTCAAAATCTGATAAAGTATCGTTATCTGTTTTCCATAAATGAGAAGAAGATTAACACAACTACATATATTATTAATTTATGTTATGATTTTAGTTATAATGTAATATGTTGATCAGACGATAGCACAACGGGAACGGGACTAACGAACGGGCTAACATTAGCACGGGCTGGTATACATGCGATCGTGTCGATCTCAATCATTTGACCTAATTCCGTGAAGAAGGTACCTACCCCGTGCCTACTACGCTCCTATTCACTACAAGCGGTCCCGCGCGACTTCGTCCGCGCTTTTTGTGTCGCAGCGTGATGTTTAGTAGCCTAAAGCCTTCCTCAATAAATAAGCTATCCAATGATTTTTCAAATCGGTCCAGTAGTTCCTGAGATTAGCGCGTTCAAACAAACAAACAAACTCTTTAGCTTTATAATATTAGTATAGATGAAGGAGCTAGTAAACATTGGTGTTTCATATATTTTGAGGTTTGGTTTGAAGTTTCTAGTGCCGAACTATCGATTCTCTTATCTCTACTCTAAATGTAAAGTTTATTTCTTTTCATTATTATTTCATCGTAATCGATTTCTTGGTTTTGATAAATAAAAGAATGTTTTTTGCTTGCTATTTATTCCGTATTATCTTGGGTTTGATAATAAGTAAATAAATATAACTTGAAAAATAATTATTTCTAACGTCGTAGGTATACAGGGTTTCCTTTTGTGCTGTGTAGGCATATTATAGTCTAATTAAGCAAATCTTCAACATTTTTAAAAATTAATGGAATGCTTTATAGAAACGTCTTGAGGTGACGATGACAACTTATAGGTACGCCGTGCGCCGTCGCATTTTTGTTACTTATCTGCGTGTGTGCCCGCGTCTGCACGTGTCGAGTGCCCTTGGGGCTCACGATGCGTGTCCTATTGTTCCAAAATGCTTTGTATTTCTCCCAGGGGTGACGAACAGAGATACGAAACATGATCTTAAAATCCTAGTTGCAACTTGCCCACTAAATAAACTACATCTAAGGGCAGGAATTCAGTATTTACAGTATATCACACAACAAAACTGCTTCACTTATAACCTCCTTCCTAAGAAGTTTGGGTACTACAAATTGGATAGTAAGAAATATTATGAAGTTTTTTAAGTAAAACAAAATATGGTCTTACGTAAATTGAACTATCCTTTAAAGAGGTCATTTGCTCATGCACATAATAGGCGCCACCAGTCGCTGTGGTGCTATAGGATGGTCGGATGACATCATTTCGCATTAGAGTTCTTAAAGAGCAAACTTTTTTAGTAGTAGTAATTTGGTGGTGTATGTTTCAGATCATTATTGATACAATGTTAGAAAAGTTTGCGGTATTTATTTCAATTTACCTATTAGCCACCCCACAACTTTTTATTATATTTAATTTTATAGTGTTTTGTCATCATGATACAAACATAGTAAACATTTTTATTTCTGTTGTCAATAAGTATTGTTCCATATTCATGTACATTATGTTATTTCTTTTTAATCTGTAATACCTTTCCTACTAAAATACATATTTTACCCTGTTTCAATAAATTAAGCCTGTTTTACCTACAACAAAAAGCATTGACCAACAAATAATTCAGATATGGAACATCATTTGTATAAAGTAAAGGACAGATATAACAAATAAATATTAGAACATAGTGAAATAGGCTGTAAAAGTAAGTTACCTGTCAACTGAATCCAGCCTTGGAAACACAAACAAGATTGTTGGTAAACAATGATGTGAGGGATTAAGGGTGAAGACATAAAGTGCTGGGTTAACGGTACCGACTAACCTGGACAACTGGTGACATATTATCACGTCGTGTTTAAAATGTTTCAGAAAATTGGTAGAAAAATATTAAATAAGGACCGGTTCTTATTTTTTTAACCTCCAGAATCAGAAGACTTTCTTTAATAAACACTATTTATATATATTGCTTAAAACTAGATAGGACTTCAGAATACTTTTTGTACAGAATACCATATCAATATATGTGAATCCAAGAGAGAACCTTTTTAGCTCTCTAAGGCAAAGTAAGAATGGGTAAATTCCGTTAGTAAAAGCATTATAAAAAACTTAGTTTAAAAAAGTTTCTGAATTTACTTTAATATAATTATAAATAAAAATAAGCTTGTTATATGCATTGATAAATTGGTAGGTATGAGTGTCCACCCAAAGTAAATGTTTCACTAGGAGAATAATATTATAATTAATAATAAAATATGTAGGTACTTACATGAAAAATGTGGTCATAAATGAGTGTGTCTATTTTATATTGTATCAGTATGAAGTAGATCACATAATTAATTGGAGGTATAATTGCTGGACACATTAGAAAAAATATAGAACAATACAGAACCCTAATGGGTATTTTTGGAGTGTGGTATTTTTCTTTGTGGTCCCTATGAACTAAAGCTTTTATTTGCAAGAAACAAAATGAAAAATAGCATGTCTACCTGTACCTATATGGTATACGTAGGCACTTAATTTTATTGATTTTTAGTAAAAACCCCAAAATACATAGCTGCACTTAACATTATTTAATAAAAAGAATGTGTAAAAAGGATGCAAGCAGAAAAAAAAGACCATAACTGAAAACATAAGATATAAATAAACACATTAATAATGATAATTATAGTAAATTAAATTACAAATTACCATACAAATTATTACAAAGTGTTTCCAAGATTAGAGACAGAATAAAACTTCAAGGCTCAATATTCAATGCATGTGGTAAATAACCTAGTTAAAACCAGCTGCAAAACTGGAATAGGAGCAGCTGTGTGGATATATTTTTTAGGAGGTTACTTGGTTATTTTTACCTATGTGCATCTTGATAATGATCACAAAAAGTTACTTAGTATTTAAAAGTGGATAGTGCAGATGGTGTTTATTACAGAAAATTTATTATTTAATTTAATTTAATTTATTTATTATAATATTATTATACAAAGTGGCCAAAACAGAGAAACACATTTTTTTTTGATTCTTTAGATCCAGGGCTAGTCAAGTTAGGTAGGCTAGGCAAGTTTTAGCTAGCTCATAACTTTATCTGAGTAAATTTAATTTATAAGGACAATACTGCAGTACAAAAAACCAATGTTACACCATAAAAAGTGGAGGAATTATTTTTTGAAAATTCACAAAATTTGCGGAAAAAAAGGTATACTTTAATACAGGGATGCACAGACCGCGGCCCGTGGGCCGCTTGCGGCCCGCCGGTCGAATACTGGTGGCCCGCCGACAGCAAAAATAATACTCTCGTACATTCGAAAAATATTGAATTCTATTCCAGAATAAAACCAAAAAAAATATGTTCGAAAAGTAATTTGAATCTCGCGCGCGCGATCTTAAGTGCACGAATTCCCGATTGCTCGCGTAGGTAGATACACGAAGCTTCCAGAGTCGGTTTCGAGATTTCTCCAGACAGTTTTCGACTCTATACGCGCGGTATAAAAGCCACGCTAACCGCAGCGACCCATAGTTCGGTTTTAATTTGAGTGAAGTGTCAATAGTTCTAGTGTAGATTTTAACTCGACTAGCCGGTGTCATATATTTTGATCCACATTCAACGTAGATTTCCCGTCAAGTGCCGTGTATAATTGTGTTGTGAAATCGTAAGTAAAACTCTGTTATTAATAAGTGTTTCCCTACCTATTTAAATCAATTATTTTTGCTAATTTAAAAAAGGATGGGTAATTTAAGTAGGTACTGTAATTGTTTTTAGGTGCTGTGTTAATCCTAGCCAGGATTAGAACGCAACATGGACAAGCCAGGACCTAGTAAAAAACGTAAGGTTAAAGATGAAAATCGGCAGTTTCAAGAAATTTGGACTGAGAAATACTTTTTTGTATGGTCGCATAATAAAGTCGTTTGTTTAATTTGCAAGAATTCTGTTGCGATTGCAAAGGAATATAATGTAAAAAGGCACTATGAAACGCAGCATCCTACTTTTACCAAGTTTACAGGCGAATTAAGAAAGCAAAAAATGTTGTCTTTAAAACG
This sequence comes from Pyrausta purpuralis, assembly GCA_963924145.1. NCBI lineage: Eukaryota > Metazoa > Arthropoda > Insecta > Lepidoptera > Crambidae > Pyrausta > Pyrausta purpuralis. Next base: position 11,198,841 of record OZ001651.1, read on the forward strand.
GGAGCTTATTGGTCAGCAAGCTATGTTTACAAAACCCATCCAAGATTCAGAAACAGCTACAGAAGTTAGTTATGAAATTTCTCGAATGATAGCAAAGCGCAGTCGCCCCTTCAATGATGGGGATTTTGTAAAAGAATGCATAGAAATTGCCGCTAAGAAAATGTGTCCAGAAGCAGCAAAAAAGTTTGAGAAAATTCAACTGAATCGTATGACTATCCAAAGACGTATTATGTCTTTGTCAGGTAATATTGCGGAACAATTAAATGAAAAAACTAAGATCATAGAATTTTTTTCATTAGCACTCGACGAATCTACTGATATTACTTCCACAGCTCAACTTCTCATATTCATACGAGGTGTTACTCAAGATTTTGAAGTCTTAGAAGAGTTGTTAGGAATGTGTTCATTGAAAGGTCAAACCAGAGGAGTTGATATACTCAATGTACTTTTGGATGAGTGTTCAAAAACTGATTTGGACTTATCAAAATTATCGGGAGTTGCCACTGACGGTGCTCCTTCGATGATTGGTGTCAATTCTGGGCTAGTTACTTTGCTGAAAAAGCATCTGCAAGAAAAAAACATAAACGCTGAAGATCTCATGCAGTTTCACTGCATTATACACCAAGAAGCCCTCTGTTCTAAAAAAATTGAATTTCAAAATGTCATGAAAGTGGTAGTTTCGACTGTAAATTTCATAAAATCACGAGGACTCAATCACAGGCAATTCAAACAATTCCTTGATGACATCGAAAGCGAATATGGAGATTTACTGTATTATACAGAAGTAAGGTGGCTAAGTCGTGGATTGACCCTGGAACGATTTCTAAATTTAATAGAAGAAATTGGAATATTTCTGGCGGAAAAGCAAAAGGATGTCCCGGAACTTAAAAATCCTGATTGGTTGTGTGATTTGGCTTTTTTAGTTGACATTACAAATCATTTGAATGTCTTGAACACACGGCTTCAAGGCAAAAATCAACTGATATCCCAGCTCTACGCTCACGTATCATCCTTTCAATGCAAGCTGACACTTTTCAGATCGCAATTGAATTCTGGAAATTACAATCATTTTCCGAATTATAAGAAAATGGCTGAAAAATTCAACAAAAACTGCGATTAATTTCAGTTATGTAGAAAAGCTAGATATTTTGATTCAATCTTTTCAAGAAAGATTTTCGGAGTTTAAAAAGTGAAACCTCTGTTGGACATATTCAGCAATCCTTTCACGATTTCAGTTGAAAATGCGCCAGAGTCAATGCAGTTAGAAATTATCGACATTCAAAACGACCAAGATTTACGCAACAAATTCAACGAAGGAGACTTGCTGAACTTTTACCGCTGCATTGATAAAAATACGTACAAAGAGTTGCGCATAAACGCTCTGAAATGTGCCAGCTTATTTGGTTCTACCTATATATGTGAACAAACCTTTTCAATACTAAATAATAATAAAACAAAAAATCGAAACCGCCTTGCAAATGAAAGTTTGGAAGCAGTTTTACGTGTTGCTACAAGTAAATTTGAGCCAAATATAAAAAAGATTGTAAGCACTATGCAGTGCCACGCTTCAAATTAATAATTTCTTTTTCAATTTTAATACATAATTATCAATTCTTTATTGTCTTTAATTACCTATACTTCTGGCGGCCCGCCATCAGTTCATAATTTGCCCGAAGTGGCCCCTAGTCTTAATAAGTCT